>VYXH01012791.1:306078-333661 GCA_013397275.1 Burhinus bistriatus | reverse complement strand
GGATTTTTTTTTTTTTTTGCTTAGGACCATACTGTATGTTTACCTGTGTTTTAGTTACCACTGAAAGGTCCTGTTCAGGATTGTAGCTGTCCTGTGTTACGCAATTTATGTGTGTGAGGGGGCACTGGGCTTGGTTTCAGAGATGTTTGAATCTTTGAAAGTGTTGCTGGACACCTAGGATAGTTTTTTAAAAGCATGCGTGCCTGTTAATTTAGACACGCAAGTACTTTCGTGAATGCCATTAGTTGCCAATAGGCATCTTCAAATAACTTTGAACGACTGACTCAGTCCTTTGAGCCTGACAAGAAATGAGGGAGAAGCTGAGCCATGTGAGAGTATGTTTAAGTGGTAGGGGAAGATGGACTTGGAATTTCAGGGACTTTATTTCTTGGTCATTTGAACAGTTTTCACTGCAGCACTGACACTGTCAACCCAGGTTCAATATCTGGGAGAACCCAGTGAGGCAGAAAAGGATCTTAAAACACATCTCTCCCCTGGGCAGCTCTTGAATTCTGGATTTGGGATAGCTCAACATCCAAATTAGCAGAAGGTGCTGGCGCTGCAGCTGTGATTGGGTCCCACAGATCATCCATGTAGTTTTACATTAATAATTTCTGTTTAGTTTGCTTCTATGCAGCCAGGCTCAGGACGTACAACAGTGCCTACAGCCTCTGATACCTCAGGGATTGACTTGTCCAAGGCCAGAGTTAGCTGTCTTTTTCTTAAAGAAAGACAAAGCAAGCAGAAGCAAACCAGTTTGCTCTTTCCTGTTGCTCTTTGGAATGGAAGGCTAATGTGATATTTCTAACAATTCACCCGTAATAACCTGAAAAATATGAATTTTAGTGTCCTATTTGTCGTCTTGTAATCTTTGCTCTCTTTTTTTTTTTTCATAATACTCTGTCTTCCTGTAATCTTTGTCCCCCAAAAAAGTACATAGTACTAAAGAAAAGAACAGGAATGCGAGTTCAACAAAAAAAGGATCTTTTCAAGTATTGCACTGAAGATTATAAATATTTTGTGCTTTAAGCTCAAACATTAGTTTTCTCTTGATGGCATATTTATCATGCAGAATCAGGAAAATATGAAACCTTCTGTAAAGACATAAATTTAAGCCTAAAACTGGGGATTTCAATTTCCTCAGAATTTTTATCCTGTTTTAGCACTAGTGCACCTCCTTCAGCAAGCTTTGTAGTGGAGGTAAGGACCACATGAAATTACATTAAAAAGCTTCATCTAATTTGTAAGCACCTAGCAACTACAAAGTATTTTGGTTACAGTTTGAAATGTAAATAATCCCATGCTCTAAATGTGTGTTAGTCATAAAGGGCTACTGGTCTGCTAGTTTGAGGTTTTAACTTGCCTCAACAGAAGAAGACTCCATACATATTTTATAGTAAGAAAAAGATTGTAAAAATGGTATTTTTCATGAAGCAGTCTAAAAGTGGCACTGTGCTTGAGGTTTTGAAAGGATGAGAATTAAAGCAAAGGATATATCCAGCCTGTCCTTACTGGTCTAAAATAAATGAACTATGTAAATAAAACTCAGCTGTCAAAGGTAAATTGTACACTTCTTGCTATGTAATTTTGATTACTTTAAATATGAGCATTGCTAACTTTTTCTTCAACTTTTGAAAACAAAACTTCAGGCAAATTGAAAAAATCAGGGTTAAGCAGAATCTCACAGTGGGAGTTCTGTGGTTCGTTTTTTCATGTATGACATCTTAAAATCTTTGTTATCAAATAGACGTCAATAAACCTTGAAGCAGGTCTGTATTCTGTTAAGCTTTCAAAAGCCTTTGAAGACAGTTATTTTGGGAGAACTTGCAATTTATGCCCTCTGACAGATGAATCCTTTAAACACACCACCCCCCCACACCCCCCTTTTCTGCTGGAGGAAGCAATTGCTCATAAATTTGGCTGTCTCTGCATATTGAGCTTCATATCCCTAATCATAGTAACTCACAAGTTTCACAAACGTGCTTTTTTTTAAAATCTAAAAATAGCAGGGTAGGCTGCCTGGGAAACCTGCTGTGTTATTTCGCTCCTGGCAGCGGGCAGGGGGGGTACCTTGCAGTCGATTGTCACTTACTGTGAGGCCCTCCTTTGCTGTGCCTGGACAGCGAGCGAGTGGTGTGAAAGTGGTTTCATGGAGTGATAGGGAAGTACGTATGTTAGAAGGTCTTCAGTCTAGCCTAAAGGAAGGTGGTCTGACAGTGTCACTGGGGCTTGCATCAGCTGTGGTCATGTAGTTGTGCACTGCTTGTGTTGGGGAGGAGGAGGTGGCGGCAGTGTGGGTGGGAGCATAAGCACAGAGTAGGTGGTGGATTGCAAGAAAAGATAACCCTGGGGAAGAGAATAAAGTGCAATACGAAATGGGAGGAAAATTATGCGAATGCTTGGTGTGCCTGGGGAATCATGAGAAGAGTGACAGGATTAGGTCAGGAGGACCAGTGCCCATATAGCTTTCTTCAGGCAGAGGCTGGATTCTCTGTGATGCTAACGATCTTTTCTTGGGAATTGCAAGGATCCCAGCTATAATGCTGACTGCTGCAGGTGTGTGTGTAAATTCTCATATGATTTTAACCTTTATAGAGAAGATAAAGATAGATCCATTTAGCAATTTGTGTAATACTGAGCAGAATTCAGAAGATTGCACAATGCAACTAAGTATTAGAATAAAAAAAGTTTTCAAAACCAGGGTTGCAAAACTGGGCATTTCCTATCTTTGAAATTCCATAATTTAGATAGCTTGTGCAAGTATAACATGTACAAGATGCAGACTTGAATCCAGCTTTACCATGCTGACTGGGGAAGAAGACACTGACCTCTGGGTTTTTAATTTGGTATTGGTAAGGGCTGCTGAATTGACGTCTGTGTAAGATGAAATTTTATCTTCACAAATACCTCTTTGTGCTTACTTTGCTGCTGTATCTTGGAGGATGGGAAAGATGGCAGTCTCCTTCCCATTGTTGGTTTTTCAGCTTCTCCTGTTGCAGGGCTGGCATTTTGCATTTTACTAGGAGATGGACCTGAGCAGTGTTTCTTTGATGCCTGCTGACACAGGTGATGTGAGAGCCAGATGTTTTTCCATTTTGGTAACAGTCAAATAATGCCATCACAACTCCCCGCTTTCATAATTTGTGCTAGTATTCCATGTTAGCACTTAGGCAGACTGACATTTTTCTACCAGTTTTGATTTTCTGTCCTTTGAGAGAGCAGAAACTTGGGTCTTCCCATTTCTCTGCCTGTGCAGTAAAATTACGCACGTCGATGGGAATATTCATAGCTCTGAACTTCCAGCTGTGTTCTGCCAAACTGACAGGAGCTCTGTTGATTGTTTCTTCTTCTATAGTTGCCCTGGTTTTAGTCACCATAAATACAAGCATTATGGAAAACTCATGCAAGTAGCATACATACTCTTTTGCTGCAGTTTGTCATTATATATTGATTTAAAATCATCATCAACAGAGTACCTAAATTAAAATTATTGATTTAAATTTAACTCAGAAAATTTTCAGCAGTTTTGCAGAAAACAGAAGAGTAGACCTGTGGTCACTTTAATTAGAGTTTAATTATGTAACGAAATGTTTCACGTTTCTGCTTCTTAAGTGTTCTTGTTTTCAAGCAAATTGTGGCTCATTTTTAGGAGTGAGACCTAACTTTTCAGAAATGCAAAGAAATCAAATCTAATCAAAGCCAGTGAACACTGATAGAACTGAGCTAATTTAGAAATTAGGCCACTGTCTGGGTTTTTTTTTTTTAAATTTCTTCTACCCCTTGTGTTATATAAAAACAGGTCCATATTAGACTATGGATGACTTCCCAGTGGATGTCAGTGAAGGAGTTATTGCAGATAATTTTCAGCCCAGGGAAGGGAGCAGGGGGGGAGGAGTAATTAAATTGAAAGCTAAATTAAAGGACAAGGTCCTGAGCACATTTTCTTCTCTATTTTAACTAATAGGAACAAGAACAGAGTGGATCTTGCACAACTGGGCATGTAATGTTCACTGTAGTCTGTCTCACTCCCTTTTTTAACATGCAAAGTTTTGCCTTGGATTGACACATAACATCCCGTAAGTCAAACTTACTAATGTGAAAAAGGGCCTGTGTTGTAAAACTGTGGGAATGAAATGACAGATTTCTGCTTTGTGTGGCCAGAGCAATTCTCCAGCCACACAGCAAAGCAGGCACTAACTAACCCAACCAGACCTTCTATCGTCTTCAGAAGGTAACGTAATTTGTTTCAGATTTTGTTGTCATTTTGCATTTTCTGAGGTAGGTGAGCTAGGCTGGGAGTGTAACCATGGCTGTAGGCAGACTCAGGATTTTCCTTTATAAGGGCATAGATTTGCTAATCCTATTTTAAAGTCCAGGAAATTTACAGAACTTCAGAAGTCTTCTCCGGAGACATCTCTACGGTATGGTATTGTACATAAATGATTGCTTATCATTGGGACTAGTGTTGAATAATGATGTTCTGGCTCTTTTAAAAAAAAAAAAAAATCAAGAGTTAATGGGGAATTGATTATTATGTGGAGTCTTTTCAGGAACAAAAGGTGGCATGAAAAAAAGAATTAGCAGTGTGTAGAAATAATGCCTCAAAGATCTTTCTTCAAACTTCTGCTTTTCCCCTTGCATTTCCATTAAATAAAATTGCTAAACTGCTTTGAATTTAATAATTGAACTACTGTTCACTAAATACTTCCCTGTAAAGCTATTTGCCTCAGTATAAGTTTGTGTGATACCTTGCAACTCTGAGCATGCACTTTTTAATGTGTTGAAGAGCAAAATGTGGAATTGCTTATATATGATGATAAATAGGAAGGGTGCAAGACAGACAGACAAGCCTAGTAAGCGTAACTGAAAATATGATGCCTTAAAAACCAAAATTATTTATATGATCCATTACAAACAGTTGGATCTGATCTGAAGTGCTTACCAAAACTAAAAAAATACAAAAAAAATATTTAAGTCACAGGTTCAGCTTGAGCAAGTTGTTTTGTGGGGGTTTTTCCTTAGTAGAAAAAGATTTGTAGGAATAAAAGAGATTTTTAGGGTTTTTTTTAACCTTACCTGTGATCATTTAGTAAAGCATGTGTAAAAGTTTCTAATGTATTTGTCCATCTTCTGCTCAGCCACATTACATCTGTGTTCATAGTAGATCCACTGGCTGCACTTCCCAGAGGTTCCTTGCCTTTGCCTGCTTAAACCCAGGTCCTCCTCTGCCAAAGAGGCTGTTAGCTTCATGCTTGCCCTTAGAGATGTTCTTGCTGCAGCTTCGCCTTAGTTTTTTACTTCTGTCCTCCTGAAGTGCTGCTCCTTTCCTGTTGAACACTACTAAGGATTTAGTAACCCTCCCTTGCCCTCATGCTGGATAACCTCTAGGTATGACAGTTCTCTTGGATTGTGGCGTGTCTCTTAGTAGTGTCAGACTAGTGTCTCAGGCTATGGCACAGTGTAAATCTAGTACCTTCTGTGCCCTGCTGCAAAGGACAATGTACTACTTTCACCCTGCCCCCCAGTGTACAGCCCTCAAAATTTGTCCATATGCAGTAATGTAGTCATTGATGAGTGCACTTGCTTCTCCTGGTAAATATTTAAACGAGCCTTGACCTATGACTGGTTGTGGGAAGATGGGAGCAGTGGAAGATGGTGTAGAAAGCAGTGAATGGTTTCATTGATCACTGAGAACAGAGACCTTTCTGGGCCTGAAGAGTATTGGGGTGGCTCAGAGACAGAGTGACTTTCATAGGACTGTCTAGCAGTTTTAGTATTTAAGCATTTTCTCCCTTTATTTCTGTACACAGTACATTAGCTCTTTGTTTCTGTAGCTATATTTTGTTCTACCCCTGCACACCTTGAGTACTTTAGTAGCGTGAAAGTCTTCGCTAAAAACGGCACTTTGGTTTGTAAGATCCCAAGGATGGGGGAGGTGCAGCAGGTTTGTGTAACCAATGCTTAAGATTAATGGTGCACTTCTCATGTCCTTTGCTCTCTGAACTTAGTCATAGTGATTTTTGTTATATTTGTTTATCATTTATCAGAGAGGTGGGATTTGCTTTGGCTCACTATTAAAAGTAAGAAGATATGTAAATGAGAGTCGAAGTTCATGCATTAAACATAAGTGACAGTTCAAAATATTTATACTTGGAATTCTAGATTGAAATGATTGCTTTCAGTTATTGCCTATTTGCCATGTAATGTGTGACTTGTTTTTAAGAATCGTATTTTCACCAATTAACGTACTCTTTATCCATATTAAACTATGCAGACAGCTGTAGGAGTGTTGCAAGAGCAGCGCATACGATGTGCTACTTTTGGCAGTACTGAGTTTGCTTTCCCTTCTACTTCTTGCTCTCCTCCTCTCTCCACAGCATCATTTATTTCTGCAACGAAACAGAAGAATGCGCTCAGTTGCGCTTCTCAGCAGCTCCGCAGCCTGTGGAGAGTGTGGGCAGTCTCTGTATGCAGCATCCTGGAAAATGTATGTTCCCTTGAAGAAGTGATCTGCTGAAAAGCACGTACGTGTATGGTGTTCCAGCCTGCCTTGTTTCACTGCTCTCAAGGTCTGAAATGCCTGGTCTGTAATATTCCCTGGGATTTGCATTTCTTCTGCCAAAGAAACACTACCTGCTGCAGTTATCCAAGGAACCCCGAAGAGCAAGGACACTGAAGATGGCTCTGTGTGCTTTTTATGCAGTTTGGGGTTTGTTACTGGAAGTGGCAGTAGCATTTGGCCCGGTACCGAGGATCACTTGGGAACACAGAGGTAAGACGAGAAGCTTAAGTAGTGTAATATGGGACATTGCAACAACCTCAGGGCTTCTGTGGGATCTGAGACTCATTGAGGCTATATGTTCTGTCAGCCTGCTTGCTGCAAGTTTGGTCAGGTGTTGCTGGCTTTGCTCAGCTTATGAAGTGCTTAGGACCAGAATATTAGAAAGTGGGTCAGGCACTGGGTTTACTGATTTCAGATCCTTCAAGCAGTTCTGAAAACACAGCTTTTTTAAAGGAGGAATTCCAGATTTGGCTTTCTCAACTGAAGGATCTTGCAGCTAAAGCTGCAAAATCTGAACATGGTAGCACCTCTCCAGCTAATAATACTTTTTTTATGCTTTTGCAGACTGAGAGGTTTTTTGACACTAAGCCATCCTGTGCACTAAATAAATTACTGGGTGAAGGAAAGATAATCATTTGGTCCTCTTCTGACAGCATCGTATGGAGCCTAGAGTTGAAGCAGTCTTTCACAGAACACCACTTTCCCTGTATTTCCAGTTGCAGCAAATATTCATAACCTCCCAATAAAATTAGCAGGACTTGGCAAATGTGTCACAAAGCACAGTAATAGCTTTTAGTTTAATAATTTAGCCTGGGTCTGAAGAGAACTCTGGAACAATGACTATAGAGTAGTTATTTGCTGCTGTTCATTAATATCTTCCCCCTCCATGTGACACAGATGCTTTAAGTTTTACAAGATTTTGTGTTTGCGTCCTCCTTTACTACTAGTTAGGTAGCAACGATTACTTACCCAAGTGTGCTGTAACTGAACAAAACCAAACAAGTATATGGACAGTATGAAGAATCAGCCTTACATAAGGATGTTAAATGCCAAGCAGTCATAGTGTAGGAAAAGACAGATGGAGATTAAGAATGTATTACCAATAAGCTGATTTATGAAGATGACTGTAGGAAGTGTTTTTCCTGTTTATTGGTATAGCAGTTAGTGAGGTGCTGATGTAGCTTTTCAGAAAGAATGGTCTAGACAAGGCTTCTAGTTCCTGCTTAGACTTCTTGATGGTCCTATCTTGTATAATAGTTAAAATTTGGCAAGTTGTTGTTTAATAGTATTATGGTAATGCACGGCAGATCCACATCCAAATTACTCAAAATAAATGGAATTTATTTTCATTCCTGTTATTTCTCCCTGTCTCTGTGTGCTAAAAATTGTTGCATTTAAATATGCAAAGCTACTTTGAATGGGATGGAGAACTTAGTTCAATGGAGGAATGAACATGTGGCGTTGTATGAACCAGTTCATCCAGTTGGGGAAAATATTCCTGCCAAGTAAAAGATTTTAAAATGACATGCTTGAGAATCTAGTTTAAAGTGGGTGTTCCCACAGTATTAAAGTTGAAAATGTGCAATTTCTAATGTTAGAATTGGGAGCAATAATACATTTTCTTCTGCCTGTATCTTAAAAAGCCATGCTTAATTAATCTTGTGGTAGTCTCTTGCACAAAATATGGCCTCCCAGGCTTTCAGTCATTTTTCCATTATGGGTTGTACGTGCAGAAAAAATTATTCCTGTATATTAGTCATTTTGTCATCTTCCTCCAGGTCGTTCTGTTCCAGTCTGCATGCTTCCTCATTCCACTGCCTTTTCCCCCATGTCTCCCTCTTTCTCTCATCTTCCTCCTTTTCACTGTGGTTTTGCCTCATGTTGTTTCTTTCTCTTACATGCATTTCGTTTCATCTCTTGTCTCCACTTCAAAATCAGCTTATTTACCTTCTGTAAATGGTGTCTTTTTAGCGACTGTATCTTCTTTCTGCTATGGTAATATGCTGAAGTGTTGTCTTTTAAGATGCAGAATTTTTTGTGAGATTTGTTTGGGGTGGTGGCGAGGGACATGGTGACTGACCTGATTTTCCACAGTAGGTGGGTACGTGGAAGTGAAGAGGTGAGGAAGGACCTGACAGTATAATGGAAGATTAGAAAAAATGGAATTAACAGGTAGAAAAAAAATGAAGGAACACGTGAGTGTAAGGGATCACTACAAGAGGAAATATTTAGGCATTTGAAACTGAATGAGAAAGTGGGGACCAGCGACTTTGATGTTGACGATGGGAGCTGCTGTTTCTGCTTAACCAAGCTTTTGAGGGGTCTGTCATCTGTTACATGGGTTGTCTGAAGTAGCCTTTTTTGTTTTCAAGATATCTAACAGCTGTTAGACAACTTAGAAAAATGACCTATAAACTTGATCGTAAATGATCGTGTTTCTTCATGTGGTGCTATTTTTCTTTCATTTCAACAGAGGTCCAGCTAATACATTTTCATGAATCGGAAGTGTCAAACTATTCAACCTTGCTGTTAAATGAAGACAAAGATGTTCTGTATGTAGGAGCCAGAGAAGTGATCTTTGCATTAAATGCGGTGAATATTGATGAAAAGCAGCACGAGGTATGCATTTTAATACATTATCCTCCATGTAAAAATCATACTCCAAATGTGACTTAATTTCTTGATATCAGTAGCTACTGCACATTAGGTGGTAGCTATCTAAAAGAGAAAGTACACTGTCTGGGCTGCTCCTGTGTTATTTCTGGAAGACGCTATAGAGTAAAACATACCATCAGATGAGAGGAAGAAATGAGAAGTTGGATATAAACAAGTAATTAGAAGTCTCCTTAGATATTTCCTTCTTGGGGATAGGATGCTGGACTGGCGGGACTTTGGGTATCATCTCTAATGGTGGTTCTTATACATACTTTTATTATCAGGAGTGGACCATCTCCTGGTAACCTGAATCAGAAGGTAATCTAATCTGAAACAGAAGCAAAGTTGGAGTTTGCTCAGGAGTGGCAGGCTGCAGATGTGCTCAAATGAAATTAAGGCTCTGTCCTTTCAGTTTCAGGTTCTGTTTTGTGTCTCTAGGTGTGTCTGCACAGCAAGCGGTGGTGCAGACAGGTCTGATCCAGCTTGCTCAGAAGAGTACTCTGGATGTGCTGACACTGGCTTCTGAGAGTAGATTAGCCCATGCAGAAGTCTGCTAACAATGTATTGCTTCCAGTCCTTCCCAGGTTCCTGCTTCTCATCGCATCAGCAGCACAGGCTGTCACTTAGAGGTGCAGTATGGAGTCCCACCAAGGATATTTTGGAAGATGCTCATACGATCTTTAACCTGAACAAAATGTTCACACGTGGTGGTGGGCAGTTTCACCAGCATATAAACCTTATTTTATGAGTGCATGTAACTGTCAAAGCAGTACTACTCAGTATGGTGTAAACTGTAGTCCAGTAAGTTTTCTCTGATTGCTGCATCCCAAGTGTTTTTTCATTCAAGTGTGAATGAAATGGAAAAGTAGTTCGAGCAGTTACAGTTGCATTTCCCTAATGCATATGTTAATGGCAACTTCACTAGCAATTTGAGGGGAAACATCATGATGAACCCAAAAGACAATAGCAGTTATTTAGACCCTTTTAAGGCACGTGCCTTTGGAAGTGTCACCTCCCCGGGAAAGAATGGCTTTGAACCTTTGAAACCTACTTGCAAAATGGCTTGCATTTGCTGCAGATAGTCCTAGGATTGCCCTTTTTTTGTGTGCTATTGCAAGATTTTCAGACCTTGCATTGAATTAAAGTGCTTTATATGTGCCTTTTTGTTGCTTGTTTTTTCACTTAGTTACACTGGAAGGTCACTGAAGATAAAAGGACTAAATGCGCAGTCAAGGGCAAATCGGAACAGGTATGTACTTTTATTGAACTTAGAAAAAGATGTTATACATTTCACTCAAGAGGAGTGATGTTAAAAGAAGAAAGGCTCCAACTGTTTGAAATTAAAATTTTCAAATAATCACCTAAATTCTTTAATTAACTTGAGCTTTAGGAACTGTAGCATGCTTAGTTTGTTGTTGTTTTTAATTCTTAGCTCATTATTTCTTGCTGGTGAATGTAATTTGAATGTTTGAAAATCTCAACACACCCTGGTGTGTGCTTAACACTACAAGTTTTTCCATTAAAATGATAAACCAGTATTACTTTCACTGAGGTAATTTATAGCAACTGTTGTGTTTTGTCATTGCAATAATTCCTCCCTAGCATTTGATTTTACAGAATAAGTGATAATTTTGTTTGCTTTGCTTTAGGGCATAGAGTCTTGCAGTAGCGCCTTGCAGGTGTGGCAGCTCAGACAGCTCTGTGACACCTGAGCAGCCTGGTCACCTGCCAGCTTGGCAGTGCAGGCAGCTCAGCCCCTGGGATCCCTCAGTGTTTCTGAGAACCACAGACTCATGACTGCCAGCGCACAGGCTGGCTTGCTCAATTTGCCTTTCTGTGGAGATGGTTTACTTGAGGTGGTTGACTCTGTGTTGGATGTACCTTTCTCCTTGTGTAGCGCCACTTCATTTAGTGATACCTTGAAGTGAGAGTTTGCTGAGCAAGACTCATGGTCAGACTTTTAGCACAGGTTTGAAAGTGGAAGTCTGCAAGCTCTGTGGATACAAAAAGCGGTCCTACTCTGCACTTGCAGGGATTTGACATTGGCACCCCCGAACTTGCAGCCTCTTTTGGTTCACACTGTTATGAACCCCCAGGTGCTGCATCCAGGGCTGATAGACATCCTGCATTCATGGGACTTACCGAGGTGGGAGTGGGCTCTCTCTCCCTTGGCTCATCTTACTGCCTTTCCTTTGACTGACAACCATCAGTACATTATCCTAACACAAGGTGTGGTGGATATTTAAGGGCCATTTTCTCCTTGTCTGCCTCTTCAGAGAGTGTTATTTTTGTTCTCCAGATTCAGTTGGGATTACTAGTAGTAATAGTCATGTACAGCCATGGTGAATATGAGAGATGTGAATGTCTTGCATGTACATACCATTTAGCGGATGGTGTGTGTGTCTCCACCAGTCCTCTGCAGAGGTTATTGATGTTAATCACAAGAGACGTTAGACCCCATACATGGGTATTTTGCCAGAGCTCCAAAATTCTCTTCCTTTTTTTTTTCCTGCCCCCATTTTAGCAAGTCACGCTTACTGCCAGCCATGCTTTTTCCTCACTGTACTCATAACCTTTTACTAGTCACATTTATGTTGTAGCCGTGATGTTTTGCACAGGACAATAGCTTCAAAAGGGTCAAGGTATTAAGCCACTACTGCTATTTCTTACACTGAAATGGGCAATCCTCTCCCCCATCTATCCCCAATATGCTGTTTAGGGCTAGCAAAAAGCAGCTAAGGGACCTCCTCTGGCAGAAAACTGGTTTTGCTCTCACCATACATTCACAGAACTCACCGTACAGTCACAGAAATACCTGGTTTGGCTGATAAGAAGGAAGAGTAAGGACAGTGCTTGTACTTGCTTGAGTAATTTATGGAACTACAGTACAGTGGTGGTATCAGGCTGTATACGAGCAAGAATTATGGGATATTGTTGATACTGGTTTTTCCCCCTCACTCTAAGTGGGTGTTTAGAGTTCTTTTTCTGAAACTTTATCATATCCTTTATTCAAAGCTTTGCTCAAATGCCTCCTTCTATTTTGGAGCCAAAGGAATTAAGAAGCTTCCTTGGATGAAAGAGCAATTGATATCAAGACCTGAAAAAAAGGGACAGATATAAGTAACAAAGCGCTGTAGCTAATTTGATGGTATTAGAGGTTTATCTCAAGAAGCAACCTTGATCATCACTTACTGTTTCATCTAGGCTTTCAAGGGATGACAAAGTCTAAAACTTACTCCATATTTAATTAGTTGTTCATATGGATAGGATGTGTCTTTGGAGCTTGTGCTTTCGTGGAACAACTTGAGATGCACCCTGCTGAGCGTATGATACTTGGTCATGCTACACTGATAGGTATAGAGGCAGCTGCACGCTACTGGCTGTAGGAAAGCAGATGCTGCAGGACTAGAGCTCCTGGAGATTGTAGGGAGATGGTGTTCCAGTGGTGGTTGTGTCACCCAGCCTTATTGCTGTGGTATGGCATAAGTAGTGGCAACAGGGGAGCAGACAGCACAACTTTTAATTGTTTATTTATGTCAGAATGTGGAAGCTGTGGTTTATCAGATTGGTCCTTTTTTCATCCTGTATTACAGACAGAGTGTCGTAATTACGTGCGTGTCTTGCAGCAGCTGAATGATACTTTTCTCTATGTGTGTGGAACTAATGCGTTTCAACCAACGTGTGATTACCTGGTAAGAGTGTACATATGGTTTAACCCAGTAACAACTGTAACTTAAAAGCACCTCATTTAAACAATGAGATAATCTCCATACCCAAAGACTTGCAATTTTAGTGCCAGTTGTAATGTTTGGAGCATTTATTACACTGTCTCACAGTAATGGTAGAGTATGGAAATAAACCGTACTGTTCCTTTTTCAAAGTGCTTACTGAATTATTGTTTCATCTTGTTTAACTGTGGATTTACTTTTTCTTAGCTTTCATAATCCTTTGTGTATTGTGTGTTAGCATAAAAACAACTTCTAAAACTCAAATGACATTCTTTACAACTTCCATCCATTACTGAATCTCCCTGAAATGTCTCAGATTCCTGTCTCTGCTTGTCTTGTCTCTGCTCCTGGCTGTGCTGCAGCTTCATAGTGCTGAATGCTTCAGAGTGGTCTTGATACAAAGTCAAAATTCCCTTTTTTTGCTGCTGACTCTTGTATTGTTCTCCTTACTGTGGCTCTTAACAATTCTGAAATTGAGAAATCTTGTAGCTGTTCTTTTTTTTGTCTCCCCTGCCTGCAAACCTGCTTGCTATTACTGCTGGAACATTGCCAGAAGTCATTACCCTTAGCCTCTAAAGCCTTCATTACACAGTGTAACTGATCACTTCCCCAGTACTGTGGCTACAGTTCTCTGTCATCTTCCTGATCCTCATTCTCTGTGTTTTTAAGGGATTTATAAAGTAGTAGCCAAAGTACTCGGTTGCTTTTTAAAATTCAGTTAGATTATGCCCCATCTCACAAATTTAACATGATCTCGAAAATTGCTAAATCCACTTCAGAAAGCCTTCTTGATTTCTAAAACTCTCCATTTTTATGCAGGCTAATTCAATAATTGCCAGCTCTTTCCATATATCAATTAACTTCTCTGCCTTTCCTGCTATCTGGCTTTTTTGGGTGCTCTTTCTTGAGGTCTGTCTGGATTTAACTTTTTGTCTTCTGTTCTTTTCTGCTCCCGCCCTCACAAATTATAGGATCACATTTCCTCTCTGTCTGCTGGACTCGATAAGATTTTCTGAAAACTCATATGCCTTTTATAATCTTACAAAAAATGCCTTTGATGCTGGAATTTAATGATACAGTCCAGTGGTGCCCAGCAACAGGACAGGGGGCAACAGGCACAATCTGGAACACAGGAAATTCCATCTCAACATGAGCAAAAAATTCTTTACTTTGAGGGTGATAGAGCCCTGGAACAGGCTGCCCAGAGAGGTGGTGGAGTCTCCTTCTCTGGAGATATTCAAAACCTACCTGGATGCATTCCTGTCCAACCTGCTCTAGGTGAACATGCTTTGGCAAGGGGGTTGGACTGGATCTCTGAAGGTCCCTTCCATCCCCTACCATTCTGCGATTATTTAGTGTTAATTTTTCAGTTACCTTTGCACGAGTCAAGTGGCTGAAATAAAAAGTGCAAACAGTTGTTTTGTGGTTTTCAACTTAATTTTTTGCAGAATTTAATTTCATTTGAACTTGGGGGTAAAAATGAAGATGGTAAGGGCAGATGTCCATTTGATCCTGCTCAAAGCTACACATCTGTTATGGTTGGTAAGTTCAGACTGCATACATCATTACTATGTATAAAAATATTTGATCTTTTCTGCTGTCACTCTCCAGTCTATCAGTGTCAAAATGGTAGATTGCATCCGTATTTTTACATCTTTACTGTGTATCTAGATAGATACTAAAATACTTAAGTAGTCAACATTAGTATGTTTCTTAAAAGGAGAACTTAAAACTCTAGGTTGCTTTGGAAACAACTTTTAAAATGCTAATTCTTAAACTATATTTTCAGGTGTTTAACATATTTAGTCCAGGTAGTCTAAATGGACTTCGATAGCCTTTGTAGTATCAATTACCATCATTTTAGTAATTTTAACAGGTATAGTTATTTGGCTGTCCTGAAGACATATCCATGAGACAGAATAGGGAAGCAAGATATTTCTTGCGATTATATTAGTGGATGATTAGACACCACTGAATCTTGATTTAGTGAAACCAGAGTTCATGTCAGTACCCTGGTGTTGCAAGATCATAAATGAGAAGCTCAAAGTAACAGGAAACAGAAAATGAGAGAACATACTCCCTGCATTGTTGCCCAGATTCTTAAGAGTTGAGTTTGAATAATGGTGGCATAGAAGGAGAGTAAAATAATTACTTCCAAAACTTCTGTGGCATTTCTTAAGTAAATTTGCATGTTTGTACATAAACTGTAGGTTTACATGTTAAGTGTTGAAGTACCACAAAAACAATGTTGACTTTTGCCAGTTGCTTGTGTTAGAGCAATAATAAACCAAGTGTGGAAGTGTTAGCCATGAGAACGGTCAGCAGAAATGTAAACATAGAAGACATGTCTGGGGCAATTTAGAGGAAATCCTTGTTTATCTTTTCTTGTGGGAAGTTTAAGCTTACATAGTCTCCTGAAATATTTATGTACCCTTTTTGGTATCCAGTGTGTAAGAAAGTCTAAAATACTTGGTTTTGTGTTAAAGATGAGGAGCTTTATTCTGGGACTTCTTACAATTTCTTGGGAAGTGAACCTATCATTTCACGGCACTCTCATCAGAGCCCTCTGAGAACAGAGTATGCAATACCATGGCTTAATGGTAAGTGAGCATGAGAACTGGCCCAAGCAAATTGTTTTTCCTTCTTCAGTGTCATGCTTACACACAAAGACTCTTAAGTGTCTTACCTGGGGTAAAGGACAACTATCTAATACCTCATAGAGAATGGATTTTGTTATACTAAGATACGTGTGAGCGTGTGCCCTCGTGTGCCATCAAGAGATTTTGTTTTGAAATTTAAGGATGTTTATCAGCATTGACAATGAAAGCAGCTTCAAGACATACAGCCTTCAACTTGATGCTAAAGGGCTACAGTTTATTTTATATCTACTTGTTCATCCTTGCAATAATGCAGCATAGTTATGATATAGTAAGGAACAGAATGGTTTTGGTCTCTTAACGGGTTTTCAAATTGAGCTCATCATGGTTCCTGATGATTTCAGTTCCTGAATTTCAAAATACACCAAGTTTTTTGAATGCTCAGAGGTTGGTGGCTTTCTGCCAAAAAGGACCAAAATTAGCATATTCTGAAAAATGCATTGTATCAAAAAAGTACAGGATACTGAATTTTGTAATACATGTTGTAGTGTCATCTTTAGTGTTTAAGCTAGTAGCTGAAATAGGAGAGGCAGGCAAGGGAGGGTACCTCTCCAGGGCCGTAAGAAAACCACGCTTGAAGTAATGAGATGTCAGACCACAGAGATCTCAGGTACCTTACTGCTTTCAGATAGGGTTGTGCTTTTGGTTTTTTCTCTATTTCTATTTTTTTAGAAATACTATTCTTACTATGAACAGCAAACTGTGAAGGCAGGTTGGTGGCTGGAGAGCAGATAAGTGCAGTGTGAGGTTTGGGCAAAAGAGAACTTCTAGAGGGTCTTTGAGGGAATCAAGTTAGCAATCTCATATAATATAAAATTATTCTCTTTCTATCTGTAGAGCCCAATTTTGTTTTTGCTGATGTGATAAGAGCAGATCAAAACAGCACAGATGGAGAAGATGACAAGATATACTTCTTTTTCACTGAGGTGTCTGTGGAGTATGAATTTGTTGGAAAACTGATGATTCCAAGAATAGCTAGAGTGTGCAAGGTGGGACATAGTTCAACTTACTTTTACCAATTCAACTAGAATTTTGTGTGTGTGTTAAAGCATTTATTATTGTGGTCTTCTTGCCAATTAAATGGAAGTGGTCAAACTTAGTGAATCTTAGTGAATCAGCAATTTCAATCAGTTCTTCAGAACTGAGAAAGCCTAATTTTTACTTTGGGAGCAAATAATTGATTTAATTTTGCACAGTAGTGAAATTTCAGTACATCTGAGGGTTCTGCCCACCTGGGCGGGGGGGAGGGGGGTGAACAACCACCACAAAACCCAGCAACAGAAAAAGTGTCTCCCCTGGCTTGGAGGTTCCCCCCCGGGGGGGGGGGGGGGAGGGGGGTGAACAACCACCACAAAACCCAGCAACAGAAAAAGTGTCTCCCCTGGCTTTCATTTTTATTTTTTTTAAACAACTCAAGTACAGCTCCCTGGGAAGAACTGACTTTGGTTGGAGCTGAGCAGCTAAGTTGTTTGTCGAGTTACTTTCAAGTAGCTGTATACAAACAAAACTGTAGCTGTGTCCACAGCAGAATAGCTCTTCACTGTGGTGTAGCAGATTGGACTTCAATGAAGCTGTTAGAACTGCCAGAGCCTCAAGGAAACCGGTCACCAGCAGCCCGATTCTGTCACACTAGCTGTGTTTAAACCTCAGTTTATTAGGCTGATTCAAATATGTACTCAAGGGTGTTTGTTAAAAATCTTGCTGATGAAAGAGGTTTTTTCCAGTAGGAAATGTTGATTTAACAAAAACTTTTTCAGTGGAATGTATCCATTTCCTCTGGATTTTTTTTTCCAACAGGAAATTTATCTATCCGTTTCATTTTGATGAGGTTGAAATGTTTTATTTTGGCTTTGCTGTTTTATATTTAAACATGGAAGTCAAAACATCAATAACAAGTTAGTGCCCTTGAGATTTCCATTAAACAAGCAGCTAGAGGCAGGCTTACATTGGACTTATTGTTACGACCCTCTTCCCACTGACAGCTTGTGCACACTTTAAAAGGGAAAAGGGGAGTATCGTGGAATATGAGAGCTTTATTGGTGCTGTTTGTTTGAAATAGGAATCAATGGCAGGTTGCAAATCTATAAGCATTTATACTTAATTGTTTTCATAAATTTTGCAGATTTCCTTTAATACTTTTCAAAACAGCATTGGAAAATGAATGGGAAATATTAATGATGTTCAAATACGCTCTGCTTTTTGAAGAGAATTAACAGAGCTACAGCTGGAGTATCAAATATTTTGAAACATTTCTAGTCAACATATCTTGGCTTCTTTAAGCCTTGCTACTGCAAATTCTTAATAAAGATAGTAACTGCTTGCAGGATTAAGTCATTGCAGCATTTCTTCTGATGAAATTATTAATGTCAGGCAAGTGTAAGTGCATATTGCAATATTTGAATTTAAATCACAGTTTAGATGTCACAGAATAAATGCAATGTTACTTATTTCTCTTAAAATAAGCATGGAAGTATTATACTGTCCCTTATTTGTTCTAATAAGTTTTTTCCTAAGGATACATTGCTTATCTCAATTTTTCAAGTGTTGCTGAAATATGGTTCTTTTTGTAAGTCTCGTATCTCATCTTACCTCTATGTGTTGATAGAAACCATTCTGCATTATTTTTGTTGAATCAACTAATTTTTCTGTGGCTTCCTTACTTTTCTGTTTGTGAATGTGTTAACATTTATTGATGTTGCTATAGGTGAAATGTTAGAAAATAGCAGGGCTCAGTAATTTCATGCTATATAGCAGTGGTTCTTAAATGCAAAAATGCTGCTAATTCTCCTCACAAGCACTTTTTTATTTTTTTAATATCAAAAGAGGGACCAAGGAGGATTAAGGACCTTGCAGAAAAAATGGACTTCCTTTCTCAAGGCCAGATTGATTTGTACCATCCCTGATAAGAATTTAATTTTCAATATTATCAATGATGTTTTTATTCTCAAGTCTCCAACTTTGAAGGAGCCAGTGATATATGGAGTCTTCACCCCACAACTGTAAGTGCGGTATAGCCTTTTCCTGGATAAGTACTTTTAATCTCAGTTGGTTACTACAACAAGTAGTAATTACTCCTATGATTTTTTTTTTTTATTTCTTCCTGAACTTTTAGGAATAATGTGGGGCTGTCAGCAGTATGTGCATACAATCTGTCTACTGTAGAAGAGGTTTTCTCAAAAGGAAAATACATGCAGAGTGCTACAGTAGAACAGTCTCATACAAAGTGGGTTCGATACAATGGGGAAATTCCTAATCCTCGACCTGGTGCAGTAAGTTTCTATAATCTTGGATCTGATGACTAGTCTTTTTTTAATGCTCAGGAGTAAAGACACTAGAAAATATTAGGTAACCTACTAAAGCTTAATTTTAGTTTGCCTTGATCTGGATACTTTTTGTTGTAAAGACTTTGCAGAAAAACACTCAAGTGATTTATTCTGTACTTTGTATCTGGGAATCAAAGTGGGTTTTTAATGTGTAATTGAGTTATTTGCTGGTTTTGTATTTTCATTTTTTTGTTACCAATTTTCTAGTGGTGAAATAGATGAGAGTATACACTAGGCAACATCAAATACTTTTTAGTTCAGATGAACAGAGGTATAACAATGGTTACATTGTCTCAGTAGGTTCAGCGGATTTATCCAATGCAGTGCATTGCTCTGCAAACTAAAATGTTCATAGTGGGTGTCTGTCACATTTTTCTTACTTTCTCATGTTCCCTGCAATCATCTTGTTGCTACTGCTGAATGAGGTGGCAGTTAAAAGTAGTAAAGAAGCATGAGAGTCCAGAAAGAATATTTTTCTAAAATGTGTTTTAGGCCCAAGCAAAAATGTAGTCCAAAGCTCAGGGATTAGTACATCTCAGAAGCCAAAGTGCTACAAGACCTGAGGACCTTCCTCGGTAGAATGAGTGTAATGTAAAGATGTGCTTACTGGCCAAAATAATGCAGAGAACAAAATGCATGTAGCTGCTGTCAATTGTCTCTGTTTTGTACAAGTAAATGATATAATTTGGTTGTCTTTTTTGTTTGTTTGTTTGTTTGCCCTGCCCCCACTAGTGTATAAACAAGGAAGCCAGAGCATCAAACTACATGAGTTCTCTGAATTTACCAGACAAAACATTGCAGTTTGTTAAAGATCATCCTCTAATGGATGACTCAGTGACTCCAATGGGAGACAGACCTCGACTAGTAAAACGAGATGTGAAGTATACCCAGATTGTAGTAGATAGAGTCAGAGCACTCAATGGCACCATATATGATGTTATGTTCATCAGTACAGGTGAGTTCTGCAAAACACTTTTTTAATGATGCACTCATTCTTTAGACTGAAGTACGTTCTAAGAGAAACTCTTTGAGATTTTCATATTTACAGTGCTTCTACATCAACTGGTATTTTCATGAAGTCTAACAGGCCATGATGAGTAAGTGGAGGATCTTATGTGCTTTGAAAAAGTATTGCAGGAAAATAACTGCAAAACTGCAGTGAGTGCAGCAAAAACACACATAAAATAGTCCCTAAGTTGTCATTATTTGTCCCACAATGTCATTTCTTGCTCAGAGCTCCTTATGATGGTAGGTTTAATGGTTGCCATTGGCACAGAGTTGTGTGAAGTCTTCAGCTGAACAGCAAGCAGGTTATTGAGACAACTCACAGCAATTGTGCAATTTTTTCCCTGCCTTTAAGGGTCTTAAATATATTGCTTTGTTTCAGATCGAGGAGCCCTGCACAAAGCTATCAGCTATGAAAACGGAATGCATATTATTGAAGAAACACAGCTTTTTCCAAACTTTGAGCCAGTCCAAACTCTCTTGCTTTCATCCAAAAAAGTAAGTGCTATAAGCATCACAGCATTCATCTCATTTTGCTCTTCCACAAAACTTTTTAGTACCAGGTTGTAACCATGTTGTGATGGAAGACAACAGTCACTGGGTACAGAGCCAAAGGCTGCATCTGTAACTCCTTGTGCTGCAGCAATAGCACATATTGCCAATGCTGCATTTCAGTGTGTTTGGTAGGTGGCAAGCTTCTGAAGGTATATAGGTAACGGGAAGGTGTGGTGGTGTCACAGGTGTGCAGGTCTTCACTTGGCTTCCATGTGCAGAAGCTGAAAGCTGTAACGTTTTAAAGTACCAGTTTTCAGGTTAGGAGTAATGGAAGAAGCCTGACCCCTTGTGGCCGTTGCAAAGCTGTGAGGAAAAATCCTTGGGGCTTTAGCAGACGAGTGGTATATCTTTCTGAGGAAATAGACTTAAGATGAGAGAACAGTCTTGTCTAGCAGAGACACTCATAATTGTGTAACTAATTGGTTTCTGCTGTCCCAAATCTAGCAGGCTTCTGCATGCTAGATGTATTGTGCAAGCAATCATGTTGGTGCAGCTGGGGGTGAGGACCTCTGGTGAGGTCCCATCTGCCTGGTGTGGCACCAGCTGCAGCTGGGGGACACAAACGAGCCTTGCTGCAGGCTCCAAACCCAGCAGTCATTCTGCGCTATTAATCAGTCACTCAGTTTAATCCTGGAGTGGGTTTGTGGCAGTGGGAGGGTAATCATCGCATGTGCTTTGTACACTAGTTAGGCTTCTGGCTTTAGTTACTCAGACCTGCAGAACCACGAATGTTTATGAAATTATTACCCTAAGCAATGGCTTGTTAGCATCAGACCCCTCACCTGGGAAAATTTTGGGTTTTCTTAGGGAAAGAATGACTCTTTTGAAGTGTCTGGTAGTAATACTGTCATTCAGTAGCTACCTAGTGATTGATAAATGCTCTGCAGCTAGGGATTTAGGAGTACTGCCAAGATAGCTTAGAAACAGCTTTTATTTTGTGTGATATTTAATAAAACTTTGCTTGCCAACATGATCAACTCAATGGAAAAGAGCTTTATGCCATAATACTTTCAAGCTCATCTTGCATGCTTATTTGTCTTTTCATGCTTATAATGGAAGTCTTGAGGACAGACTATACTTTTGACAGACAAATCAGTAATTATATTCTGTGCTTACAGATTTCAGTAAAGATGTTTGTATAGTTTTTGTATGATGCATCACTGACAACTTACTGTGTATGTGTGTGTGTGTATGTGTGTGTGTGTGTATAAAACGTTTGTTGGGTTCTTCTGCTTTATCTGCAAAGAAAGCTTCAAATGCCTTGCTTTGACAGGAGGTTTCAGTGTTTGCCCTGTGTTAGAAGATAATAAATTTCTAATAAATATGCTAATACATGTTCTTCTAATTGTGTGTGAATTGTGGGATCATTCATACAGTGGCTTAATTATGATTCCCCGATTTCTGGGGAGTGGAATGGAACGGAAGGCATTACAGCCTGATACCAAAGGCATGTGATCTAGCAGTTTCAGCATGCACTTGGTAGCCAAGGCTGGGGTAGAAATGATACACCGAATTTATTTGCTCTGAATACAGGTACCGCATTCTCAGTTCCTCAAGAATATCCTGAAAGGGGGCAGCGTGAGACATGGCATAGAGGCTGCATAGGGAACGCGTTGTCTTTTCACAGAGAAACTTCTCTCAAAGCTTAGGATTGAAACAAAACACTGCTTCTTGCCTGGCACTGTGGAGAGTAACAGCATGTATCTTCTGCAAGGGAAAATTTCCATGTAACTAGAATAAATTTTGACACATAAAACTAACACTGAAAACTGAAGCAGTGCTGCCCAGTACATTCCCATAAAAGCACCAGCCCTTTTTAGCGATGAGGCATAGGAGGTTGGGTCAGGTGCATGAATCAAGAAAGCTGTGTAGTTGCAGTACCACCCAAGCAGGGAGTACTTCTGCTCCCCAGTGTGAAAACACAAGTTTCTAACTCCTTGGACATCACAGTAGCAGTAACAGTCTGTTTTACTGAAGTGCTTCATAGAGCTGGAGCTGGTATTGTGATATGTGGAGTGGCATCCCATAGTAATGGGTAATAGTTGTTACCTTGATGGTGGGCTTCAGAGCTCTCCAGAGTCAGAGTGCTTTCTGAACACATTATTGCAGTGGTCTCCAGGCCCTTCCCATATAGCTTCACCTTGTTTGGAGGTTGGAAGGCAGTCAGATGAGCCTACAGTAGGTCCTCCTAACTCCCACTTGACTGAAAGATGTGTCTGTATTTTTTTAAAATGATCTGCTCTGCTGACTGCGTGTTCTCTGAACTCACAGATGTACCGGCTGGGAACCATGCCAAGACACTACAAACCATGTGCAGTGTTGAACTGTTGGCTTGGATGTTAGCTAGCAGAGCGCTAGAGAGATGAGCAGCGCTTGGTGCACTGGGGGAGCTTTCTGGCAGAGTGGGAAGCTTTTCCTAGAATGTTGGACATCTCCGACACTGTAGACTTCCTTCTGTGGGCACTGCAGCATACTCCAACACTAACCTAAGTTAAATTTCAGGATGAAAGACTGCATTTGAATGTATGTCTCCTGAAGTTGGATTTTCTTTCAAAGTCCATTTTCCAGCAGTGCCAGCAGGTTCTTTTTTGATCCAGTTTTGCCTTTCATCTTCCAGTGTCAAGAGTTTCCTTGAAACCTATCTGCACTCCTCATATGAGATGGATCCAAACTGATTTGTGCTTGATCTTGTAGCTTCCTCTAGAGACTGCTGTTAGTCAGAACACATTGTTCATTAGCTTAATTTTAAGACAGACTTCCTCATGATCATTGCATTAAAGAGGCTGTCCTGTTCTGAGTTCTCATGGCAAAACCTTCTTACATCCTTGTGAAAGAGTTGACAGTGAGCCTGAAAACGCAGATTCAGCCCTAAGGTGCCCTGTTAGTTGTTTTCTTGAGGCTGTTTCTGATGTCAAGACCAAAACACTGCGCCATGAACACGAGGGTTTTGAAGAATGTTTCTCTACTAGAAATCTTTCCTGGATGTCTACCTACCACTTTGTGACGACATTCATCCTGCCAGAGTCAAGCAGTCTTGCAGACACGACCTCTCAGTACATTTCAACGTACCGAGATTCATACAGGTGCAGTACAGGAAAAGCCACCCTGTGCTGGGATCCAGCTCATTTGCCATGATAACTGCGGTAGGGTGCTGATAAATCCACTCGGTATTCTGCTCAGGATGAAGCCAACCCACTGCCAAGGTGGGGTGTGCTGTTCGGCTTTGTATGCAGAGCCTTCCAAAAGGACTAGAAGGTTGGTCACTAGTGGTTTTGGGTTGGAGCGCAGGCCCCTTTCTTGAGGCTTTGCATAATAATACGTAAATTCACAGTGTGCCTTTAGCCATCAGTTTCCTTGAGCTTTGAAACAGACGAGTGAAATAAGGCAGCTGCCTACCTTTTTTGAGAAGGGTGTTTAGAATGAGTGTGATCTTTTCCTGCCATGCTTAGTGTGAGACCTGTTTGGGATCCCCAGCAACAATGAGCCAAACAGCTGTTCTGTTTATATTCCCCTTTTCCTAGGTGTTTCGTCAGTGCTGTTTCCTTTGAATACTATCCAGTGTTCCTCCTTGAGTAGCAAGTAGGCAGCTGCATTTTACTGTTGTAAGGCTGGTGCTGATGTGGCTGCAGAGACCTAGCTGGTAGAAGAACTGAAGGCAGTAGGACTGCTTTGGGTTAACAGGAGCAGGAGCAGGTCCTACATACAGCAAGCCTTGCCTGTTCTGGCTTGCATGTGCCTGCTGTAGCCGTGTCATCAGCACAGGCTTGCCTCACCTCATATGAGGATTGTTGGTACTTTTGTATTTGTGGAAAAACTGTGTGATAAAGCCATGGTTAGACATGGTTAATTTCCATTCTCATAAACTGTATCTATTTCAGGTTTTTGTTCTTTTGTCTTTGTGCACTTCCAGCACTGTTGAATATTTTCAAGATGTCTCCTTTCCTTTCTAGAAATAAAAGCTAATCAAAATGCTTAGTCCCCTCATGCTCCAGTGTTTACAAACATGACTGTATGTATGCAACTCTTTACTTTTAACCATTTATAAATTGCTTCATGAATTGGATTATTCGGCTTTGAGAAAGTGATTGGCTCTTTCTTTGTTGTGCTTTGTGGTTTTTTTTTAGGGCAGAAGATACCTCTATGCTGGTTCAAATTCTGGTGTGGTTCAGTCTCCGGTGGCATTCTGTGACAAGTACACCACTTGTGTTGACTGTATTTTAGCAAGGGATCCTTACTGTGCTTGGAAACCCCTTGAAGCTTCCTGCATTGATATTTTTAAAGAAAGTGAAATTGAAAGGTAATGGTAGCCTGTGATTACTTTACAGTTACAATCAGTCTTGCATCAGTCTTGCCCCTTACTGATAACTGGCATTTGTTTAGCTGAATGTTTTCAAATACAGACTTTTTCCTATCCATCTGTGTCTGCTTGTGCTATTTAGATGAGGCGAATCTTACTTAGTACGAGAGCATGGGCAGGCTGTAGGAAACAAGATTTGAAGTTGTAATACTTGGACTTCGTTTTACAGGAACTGGATTCAGAACATAGGTGGAGATGCGTCTTCGTGTTCTGGTGAGTTAGTCTTTGAAGAGCTCTTTCACGTGTCTAGATGGAGTAGTGAAAGTTGTGTTTAGTTTTGTTTGGGTTTTGTGACTATGTGGACATTCATTTATATTTTAATAGGTATGCGATTCTGCTTTTAAATATTTGAGCATCTGTACAGCCTGCATGTTGTCTTAAAATGTCTGTGTTTGTATACATTTCAGTGTGCAGTGCACAAACTCCTGAAATGAACGGGGGTACCTCAACAGCGACTTGTGAATGAAAGCGGTTATTTACCATAAATACTTCTAGTGCAGAGGCCACTGTCTCTGTGATACAGCATTTGACATTCTACTGTGAGCCTTGATAAGTGCTTGGTTGTTGCTGCTGGGTCAGATGAAATGATCCTGAAAAAAGCTGGTTTTATGGTGAGAGGGGAGGGGGACTCAGAACACAATACAGAGCAGCTGAAGTACCCTCCACAGTGCTTTAAGGCAAGTAACCAAGGTCCTTTCTTTATAGTTTGTGCTGCTGCCACCAGATCAAGGAGATCTTAAAGAGGAGTAGTGTTACAGGAGATTTGTACTGCAGTAAACAATGCTCTTATGAGTTTGATGTACTCTGTTTTTATTTCTAATCCAAGCAAAGCATGGACCACCATGAGAGTTTAGCTTTAGTTTTTTTGTTAGTTTATAGTGTTGCACTGTGGGTGTGCCATAAGTGCTGTTATTTTTTTTAGAAGAGTTTAAGTTGACTAACAGCACTCTGTTCAGTTTCTTCTTGGATATTCTGTAGTTGCTGATTTAATTAAAATGCACTAATTGCATATAAAGTGATACCAAGTTCAGCTTAGTTTCAGATCAGCAAGGTCACAGCTATAGAAGTGGAGGCTGTCTTAGAGTTTGAGGTGTCTTATCTCTTAGTCTGTCTTGATGTCTTGCACACAGCTGTAGCTTGGTATTTCACTGAGATTCTTGCATGCTGTCATCTTGGTCTTGTGAGGTAATCTGAATGTCATAATCTTAACATTTCCATTAAGACTATAGTACAGTCTTGTGAAACTGTACGGATTAGAGCAAACGGGAGTCATTGCTGATACTCTGCACGTTTATTTTGATGTTCCAGATAAAGTAAGAGAGAATTCCCTACAGCATACATTCAAGCATGGGAGCACAGCAGAACTCAAGTGTTCTCAAAAGTCCAATCTGGCACAGGTAGTTTGGAAGTTCAAAGATGATGTACTGAGAGTGGAGAGTCCCAAGTACCGTCTGCTAGAGAAGGCACTGCTCATCTTCAATTTATCAGAAGGAGACAGTGGTGTTTACCAGTGTTTGTCAGAAGAAAAAGTGAAGAATAAGAAATTTTCTCAAGTGCTGGCTAAGCATGTTTTGGAACTGAAAAAGATCCAGCATACCACGGTGGGTCCCACTGCAGCAGCTGCACCAACAGAAGGTAATAGCGATGTGCCAAAAGTGTCAGCTGTATCAACTGAGGGGTCTACTGCTCACACCTCGACCACTCATATGCTGCCGGTAACAACAGCAAGGATAGTAACAAAGCCCATTGGCCCTGTCCTAACAAGTGCAGCCTCCAACACAGAGCTCTTCAATTCAATTCCTGACGCGGTCCCAGAAAAGACTATGTTCCTCAAGTCAAATGATAACTTCCTGTTGATGTTCCTCTTTCTCTTCTTTTTTATTCTCTTCTTGTGCCTGCTATCCTACAACTGTTACAAAGGGTACTTGCCAGGGCAGTGCTTGAAATTTCGCTCTGTCATGCTCCTTGGTAAGAAGAAAACGAAGTCAGATTTTTCTGATTGCGAGCAAAGTGTGAAGGAGACACTGGTGGAGCAAGGCAGTGTCAGCCACCAGAGTGGGGACCAGCCGAAGCCGGCACATGACACTGGCTATGAGACTGAGCCTGACTGTGGGAATGGGCAGCTGCAGCCTGGGGATTCACAGACATCTCGAGAGGCCAAGGATAAGCCTTTCGATGTCAAGTGTGAGCTCAAGTATGCCGACTCGGACGTGGAGGGAGACTGAAGGACCCAGTTGTCCATTTCAGTGGTGGAGATCCGCTGTGGTCCTGCAGCCAGCTATTGGAGCACAGAGAGCATGGGTGTGACAGCTGAGCCATGGCGGGGTTTACATGCTTAAGCTGTACAGCAAGCCAATTTGCATTCAGATCTTGCCAGATTAGAGAAGCAGTGTTCTTGTCTGCAGACCATAGCACCTTGTGTTGTACTGTCTTTTTTTTTTTTTTAAATGGCCAGTTTCAGATCACCATTTGTTTGTTCCCAATTTTTCCCCCACCAAGTGCTTTGCTCTAGTGAACAGTTACTTGCTTATTCTTCATCCCTGTTCTTCCACGGGATAAAAGTAACTTTCTAACTCAGTTGGCTTTAAAAAGTACTTCAGTCTACACATATTTTTAGCTGCCATTAAAAAACCACCTAGTTTCATTTTAATTCCAAATTGGAAATTAAGTTTAGTTTATCAGATTGGTAAATTATAGACTTTTGTCCAGATTGGGACATTGTTTTTTTTTTTTCTTCTAGT
>VYXH01012791.1:255447-297315 GCA_013397275.1 Burhinus bistriatus | reverse complement strand
ACTCAAGAAACTGTTACCAGACTTAAATCTTTCATTCACATACTGGGTAGTGCTGGTGGCTGCTTACCATATTAATGATTGACTAACCTCGTCCTGTGCTAACGTTGAGCTCTGATTTAAAATAATCTTTCTGCATCCAGATTATAGTTGTCTTTTTGAAACTTAATCCCCGGTCTGGATGAGAGCTTCCTATACAGTCTTGCTTTTCTGGTGTCTGGGTTGTTTAGTTCAGTAGCATTCAGTACAAGCCAAAGCTGCAACCTAGATAACAAGCATTAAATCCAGATGCCATGAATTTTTAAGATTACCTACCCCCCCCTTCCCCCCTACCTCCCCCCTTAAATCTACTGCATGTCTTGAGCTTTGGAAGAGGTTTTGGTGTACTGGGGAATACAGGAGTGTGTTTTCCAAAACCTAAACTTTGTGTCACCAAGGATGGCCTCTGGTAGCAGTTCTGTGTCTAGATTGTAGGAATTTGTGAAAAAGACTTTTGTTACCCTGCTACAATTTCTCTGTGGGATACCTGTAAGTTCACTGGATTTCAATTTGCCATCAACTTTCAGAGATTAGTTTAGCTGGGGAAAGCTTTAAGAGATTTAGGCTTGCTGAGGGCTCATGCTTCTGCTTTGTTTTACCCAACTCACCTCCTTCTAGCTTGAAGTCTTTCTCCGAATAATTTATAGGGAAGCCTTGTTTTAATGTTACCCTTCAAGAAGTTAAAAACAAGTGTGCTGAACCAACAGCAATGGGGTAGCACTTCTGAGTGTTTCACTATACAGCTTCATTGGGTAGATTTTGAAGTGTCTAGGCAGCTCTGCAAGTTCCAGCATTTGGCAAAAGGAGCTAGCTTGGCCAGTACTCCCTCTTGCTCCCCCACCCCAGCCTTATGTCAGTGAGCTCTACTTAATCCACAGTCTCTTGCTTTTAAATGAGTGTCTCCAAGCTTTCTTGAAAGCCAAATGTTATTAGGATTTGATGCACACATGACAAATGCTTAATTTTGTACAGGTTAGCAGGGAACATCAGCATGCTGCTCTGAATCTGTAGCTGTACACGTCAATTCTTTAAATCTGGATTTATTTATTTATTTATTTGTTTGTTTTAACCTAACAGCAAATTTACACCAGTAATTCAGTGAACAGTTAGATTGTGGGTAGAAATTTATACACAGCTGCAGTGTTTTAAGTTTTTAATGCTGTCTGTGGCTGCTGAAATTTTTCCTTGTGGAACCTTGAGGCAAAATCATCTGGCTATTAAATACATGGTTTGTGCAAACCTGCCTGACTAGGTCAGAGAACTTGTTTTGCCAGCAGAAACTACCTGGACAGTACCTGGGCTGCCACTATCTGGGCAGTATGATTTCACTCAAAGTGCTGAAAGCAGAGGTGTAGAAAATGAAATTTATATGGAAAACTAGCAAACATGTCCATGAACACTGGAAATTACTAAGGGCTTACACAGAGAAAAGGTGTAGTTCAGACAGTGCAACAAGGCTTTATTGTTTTATTAATTGTTAATCTATCCCCTTTTAAAACCATTAAGGTGGTAAAGTTGATTATTAATGATATATTTACTGAGAGTGAAGCTATGTTTTCAAAGTTAACTGTTTGAAATATCTTTTTATGCTTAGACATAGCTGCTTACGTATCTGGACTGACTTGCTGTTTAATTCTCTGCTTGAATGTTGTGTTTTAATAAGATTACTTTTTTTTAAATCTTTCAAGCATTCTTAAAATGGATGGCAAAGTAAGTAGATCAAACATGTCAGAAATTTGTATTTTAAAGTTTGCACTAGATATGTAATAAACTTGTATTATAGCAACAGTAGCAAATGCAGAGTGTATGTTCATATTAATTTCCTTTATCTTAAAAAAATACTACTCTAACCATTACATCTGAGTCTGAATTTATCTCACTCTAGAGTTGTAGAAAACTTGCATTTAACAAATGTGATTCAACATTTTTGCAAACACAATGTATTTTTTCCATTGCTTAAACCTGAAAAGGAAATCAAAGTAGAGAAAGTAATAGCACAGTGCCTGAAAATCAGGAATAAACTGCAGTGAAACACAAAGATCAGTAAAAACCCTCACAAGTGCTTCAATGTAGATTTTGCTGTTGACTAACTTTTATGAGTGTTACTCTGTGGGGATTTCCAGTGCTTCTGACTGTACAGAAAACAAAGGTAGTAAAATTGCCCAGTTGCAACTTGTTAAGATGCTGACCTGAAACAACACAGCTTGCAAAAAGTCACATATAAGGAAATTGTTGGATTTTAGTCTTTTGGTGAAATTTGTGTCTAAACTGAGCTTTTGGCAGCTTTCTGGAACAACTGTGATCTTTAGCACCAGAAAATACAGCAGGTTCCCTGGTGTGAACTGCAATATTTGAAGTAAGTTTAGGGAAGTGTCCTGCACTGAACATGCCACTTCCTCGCATGGCCCTAAAACGGCATTTTTCAAGCTCATGGTTTTAGGCAATGGCCCTATTCCCATGTGTTAGGGCCTGACCTACTGCAAATAAAACTAATGAGCTTTACTTGAGCACGTGGCTTTTAGCTTTACAATGCTAGAGTAATAACTCTTCTACACTTGGAAGTTCATCCTGAGGCTTGTGCGACAGCATTCCCTCTTCCTATTGATCTTCACTGTGGTCAAGTTGGTCTTAAATTTTCCAAGTCAGCTTGACCTCTGTCAACACTATTGCTTAATTTCATTTCTGTATTAATGCTATGTCAGATTTATTGTGGCATCTGTTTGAAATTATAATCCAGAGTGGTTTTGAAGGTAGGTTTCTACTCTTCAAAGCCTATTTTTTTTTTTTTAACTTAAAGATTTGTTTTTCTGCCGTGCTTGTATTGACTTACTATTCCTCCCATTTGTCCAAATTCCAACTTCAGCATTAGTTGACTGAAATAATTTTTCCCTAGTTCCAGACCTCTCATGATTTTAGTGACATGTAACCTATCTACTGTTAATTGTAAAATGAGTACAATCATCCATAAAACTTTTTTTTTTTTTGGAGTGTGTGCTAGGCTAGGTGTTCTCAGTTCAGTGTATGTTTGCCCTCTCTGCTTTCTTGCAGCTGTTGTCAGTCCTCCTTGAGAGACTGTGTCACTTCACTTCCTCTCTCCTTCCTTCAGAGATAAACTCTACCAGGCTTTAACTAGATTGTGTTCTCTATCATTCACCCCTACTCTTACTACTAATGTATGTCTGCATATTTGTAGTGTATTAGTTTTATTTCCAAATGATTTAAGGATTTGATATGCTGAGGAAGTGCACAGATGTAAAGACTACTTTTTTTTTTTTTGTCTGCCTGCATCATTATCTATCTAAAATGTAATTAGTTCTCAGGACACTGACCTAGAATCAAATCTATTTCTGGGGAAAAATGCCACATCAATTTGCAATCTGAAATGCTCATAGTAAAAGCTGACTTCTGTAACAGGTTACCTGTTCTCTCAAGAAATACTCGCAAAAGGTTTATTTTCTTTTTCCCCAGATTTCTCTTTATGTCATCTCTTGCTAAGGCTAGTCTGGATTCTAGGCCCTGAGGGAGAAATAGGCATGTTTTCAATGTCAGAATTACTGCAAAGTTCTTAGCTTGGCCCAGATGTCTTTCTTTCAAATGAAAAAGCTCTGATACTGCCAAGTACACTTCAGCCAATCTTGCTGATTTTCTGGGAACAGCTGTTCTGTCCTCTGGGCTACTGTCAATCTCTGATTTATTCAAATTCTGTCCTCACAGGTTAAGATGAATAATAGCAACAGGGCTAAAAGATTAGACTGCTCTTTGTTGTTGATCCAAGCTTCTTCCAAGTTCTGTCTTGCCTAATTGCCTGCTGTGACTAATGGTTCTGTGCTTTTTCCAATTCTGCTTCTTTCATTATTAGTTCCAGCATCTTTGACACACTCAGTTCTTGAACTTTTTCCCCTCCTGGCCTTTATTTCGGATTTTGCAAGGCATGTCTCTGATGGTTTCAGCTTTGTACCAGAAGGTAGCTTGATCAGCAGTAGGTAACATGGCCGAGCTCTACAGGAAATTGTATAGGCAGATACTGCTGACACTCATCATCTGCTCTATCATGTTTGTGGGGTAAGATCCCCCTTGTAAGAATCTGGACAGAATTCCTTTGTACATATGAACTGATTTACAACTTTGGCTTGAACCTAAATTACCAGTCCTTACTCCTTTTTATCCCAGGTTTTTCATTCCCAGAATTTCAGCTGAAGAAACCTAAGAAACATTAGTCAACCGTTTATGCTTTTGAGACTAATCTTGAGGTTCTTAGGCTTTTGTTTGCTTTTCAAAGACTCATCTTATATTTTCTTACAAAATAAGCTGACTGATGTTTTTACAGGTCCCAATGACTCCTATTTTGTCTGGAAGAAGAACGGACAGAAGATGAAGGCATGCATCACTGAGCAATCTCATATGCTGTTTGATGGCAGAGTGCATGTTCTGAGTTGGGTGAAAGATTCAGTATCAGAAAATACAGAATATAAATGTTCATTCATCTCAAAAGTTGGGAACACAACATCAGAAGTACGCATCTCAGTGGAACATAAAGGTAGGCTGGTTTTGAATGTATGCCATGTTTGGGCTGACCCTGATATGAGTAAAGCTCTGTAATTTTCACCCATAAAACCTGTGCATATCTGAAGATGGTAACTCTTGCTTACTGTACTAGTATCTACTTCAGTTGTTTATGAAGAGATTTTAGAGCCATAAAAAATACTTCTTCCATGCCCTCCCACACAGGACTAACCTGCAAATTAGCAGTTACGATCTAGAAATGAAACCAAAACTGATAAGCTCATAGACACAAACTGGAAGTCTAATGAGTACTACAGAGTTAAAAATAAGTACTCTGCCAGAATGCTACAGGGTAATGTAGAAAAATGCTTTAATGCCAAGGAAGTCAGGTGGTACAGAGAAACACACACCACCCCACCAGGATTTTTAAAAATCAGATGGTTTGTAAACCACCAGTAGTTGGGCGAGATCAGTTCCTACCTCTTCATTTGGACACTAACTGGGCAGGAGGCACGTTAGCTAACTTCAACACCTATGCAAGATCTCTGGGTACCCAGAACTGACCAATGTAACTTGAGAATCATTTGCAACTAGGTTTTAAGAACTTATCCAGGTCTGGTATGATCTAACTGGAGCATTCCTGTGCTTCTTAGATGGGTTTGAACTCTAATGTAGGTTGTAATTTCTAGAGCTCGAATCACAGATAAAGGCACTGAATCTGCTTACTCTGGCGGCTATAAAGTTTGCCACAGAGGGGAAGAGCCATGACCATTTGAATAGAACTTACTTCCAAATAACATGAAAGGAGGTAGAGCAAAATGAAGGACAAGATGGTGGCTTTTGTTCCTTCTAGCCCAATCCTCCACAGGAAGTACTGCAACTAAACAGATACCAACTTACTTCACCATTACATAGTTAAGTAATCATTCCATGTACAATTCTCAGATAGTGCTGGTCAGGATGGATGGACCAAAGAATTCGATACCTGGAGAAGTGCCATCAGTGAACACAACAAGATGATGCAAAACTGGAGGAAAACATGGGTAAGATTTTTTTGGAGAAGGTATCTCCTACAGTGCCCTATGATGTTTCTACAACTGAATGCGTTTACATAACAAAGTGATTAGTGTTCCTGTACATGTCATCATTCCTGACCCTCTCAGCAGTAAAATCTGCTCAATCTATGACATATATTACAGTTATGTCAGCTTGCTCTTTCAGTCCACTAACCAAGTGCTAATCAGACAGTAGTTCTCATCCTGCCCAAAACATTAAGTCTGTGTATACTGAATGCAGCTGATTAATTTCATCACATCTGCAGAGACTACCAGACTTCATAAATGGTAGTGTCAACCAAAGCTAGCCTTCCTTTAAAAAAAATAGTCCATACTTAGCTTTTAATGTTTTTCTCCCAACAGTGAGAACAAAGATTACTTTTGATAATTTTTGGATGACACATGCTTGTTCTATGTGGAACAGTTAGCACAGGCAACCTTTAAACCCCATCTTAATTTTTAAAGCAGTATTAACGTACCATTCTGAACTTTTTCTTCTTCAGGAGAGCTGCAACAAGAAAAACAGCCTCTAATGGATAAAGGAATGAGCAGGCTAGAAGAAGAAATCTATGCAACCTAGAGTACCCAGTACTCTTAATATCACAGGATTCAAAGAGGTATTTGTGAGTGCTAGTGCTGGCATTAAAACTGATATTCAGGAGAATATCCTGAAGCTTGAGGTGGAAGAGGATATCCTTACTGCATCAAAGAGTAACTAAGTTACATGCTACAAGACAGGCCACCCATTCCATGCTGGAACTATCTCTGGTTTTATTTCAGCTTAATGAAGGACAGAAGCGATCTCAGTAAGACTTGCGCTGCTCAAACAATATAATACAATATATGGCTTCTGTTTTGAGTTCATTAAGCAAACACATTAATTTTGGGCTTGAGGATCTTGGTATGATTTAGAGATTAATAATAAGATGTGGATCACAATTATTTACAGGCACTTCAACTCGCCCATTTATTTTCTTTTAATGTGTTTACCCTTATCCTCTGTTCCCAGTGCTTTGAAGAGCATTCCTTTCTGGTGTCAGCAGGTTCATTTGTTCAAACACATTTCCTTTGGTAATAAAAGTTTCTGTACCAAATAAAGAACTTCTGACTAATCTCAAAATACACATAGATTACAAACCACCCAAGTTAAAGTGGACTTTAGTTTTTGCAAATTATTCTTCTATATTTGCGATAACTGTGGTAGCTTTAAAAAAGTCTATGTGAATGAGTTCTAAGCCTACAATTGCATCAAGTTCATATATTTCTAGAGAACTGTAGATTGAAAATGTGTGTGGACCTACTTAATCCACAGTGAAATTATTTTACTGCATTGCTGTTCACAGTTTTGTCATTCTGCATCTAATAAACAGAAGTCTGAGGCATAATCAAGTTTTCTGTCTTATCTTTTTAATGGTTTTTAACATTCTGTGAGCAAGTAAGATGTAACCCAAGAATCGCTGTAGTTCATGGGGACAGCTGCTCCTAGCAATAGCAGAAAGTTTCATATTTATCCCTAAGTTATCCCCTAAATGGTAAGATTTAATTAGATTGTTTCCCACATTGAAGAAAGCATTCTCCTCACTCTAAGACTTTCCTGAATGACTTTTTTTAAAAAAAACCCCAAAAACTAGACCACCTTGTGGTCACACATGCAGGGTGAAAATTCTTATACACAAACCATTTTCCCTATTTGTCACATATTTCCCTATTTAGCAATCAAATTAATACTGAGGCAAACTTCTGACACCAATGTTCAAAGGGAATTTTTTTCCTCCTTGTGTTTGTCTTATGACATCTTTTATGGCTAAGGGACAACTATAAAAAGACTTTTCTTGAATTGTCCCACCTCTCACTAGATTTGGAGCAGCGTTTAGTTCTGTGGTGCTGGGTAGGAAGGTAAGCCTTTGTAAGATTTAGCTGAGCATAGCTGAGCTTTGTCTTGTCTCTGCAGCAAAATACTGCAAGTAGTACAAAAAGATTGCCAGATATTTTGTTTAACTCAACTTTGTGAAAAACACATCTGTCTAACAGAATTAGTGAACCCAGCTGTGACCCCTTATAGTGAATTTTTTTGCTATGTTGTAAGAACAGGAATTAACTTGCTAAGATTCTGAATAACCTATAATGTTTCCAGAGTAACTTTGCATGCTTTTCTACAGTAAGACAAAAGAGAAAATATGGAGGAAAAAAAATAAAGCTTTAAATATGATCTTCACTAACTAGGCCCCATTCCATGCAGTGACCAGGTTTAGCAGTTTCAAAGTTTTAGATGTTTATCAAAGTGGCACAAGTACGAATAAATCACAACTTACCTCTGGATCACAGATACCTGCTGGCCAAAACCATCTTTCATCACTGGGATCTTTCACCCTCAATTTCCATTTAAGGTTAGAAGAAACCAATACAAAAAATCGTCATCATCATAACTAGTGATGAGCTGTGCATTTCAGCTTAAGGCTGGCTTCCCTTGATTGACATTTCAAGTATCATTTAACTGCCCACCAGAAGAGTTCACTTAAGTCAAAGCCATACTTTATAGAATCAATATATTGTAACAGACTTTATACAATTTACATTCTACAAAATTGTTTGAATTTCAAAATTATTTAAAGTTCTTATATAACTTCTAACTTCACAAGGCAGTTACTTTCCAAAGTATTGCTCTACAAACGTTCAGTGTGGTGAAACACTTACAGACACGCATCAGAGATGCTGGCAGCAGCACATGGCATCTATATTATCTTTTAGAACAGCTGACAGAAGTTACATGTGCATCTCCCAGTTACCTTCTTTAGGCTTGTCCTCTCATGTCTGCAACTTGTAAACAATGGTATTTATATAGGACATTCCCACTAAGGTGGCTCCACCACCATTATGAGCACATTCTGTTTTTAAAATTTTATTTCCTGTAAGATATAAATTTTCTCTACCTTAGATACAAACTGCGATTGATCAAAAACTCTTACTATATACACCCTACACAACCCCAAACTGAAGGAATGAGGAGTTGACATTGAGAAGGTACAGATAGGATAGCAGGCTAGCACATTTGCTGGCCTCCAATATCCTCTAACTTCAAAGGAGGACCTATGATAAACTAGTCTCAGTAGCAGCAGAAACACCATGATCGTACACTTAATCAACTTTGTAAAATTACTAAACAAAGCATTTTCACTTTAAGAATTTCAGACGTTTGTAGTCCATGCTCTCTCCTTTACACCTGCTGTATGATCCCAGAAGATCAAAATATCCCACAGAAGAGCTAACTGGGAACTTTGTCATCATCCCCTTCTGTAATTAGTTTCAATCAAGCTGCCTGCTCAGACTTAATTTCTTGCTGACTGGAAGAAAGTAACATTGATGCCAGCCTGCCCACCTGAGGTTTATTTAGATGAGAAAACCAAAATCAAACCCACAATAAAAAAACAGAAAGTATGCCAAGCCAGTTCAAATGGTTTGGGGCTATCACAATTTGCTGTTGTCATCTGCTATAGTAATCAGCCAAATACATAAAACGTAAAAGCATTAGCCAGTGCCTCATGTGTTCCAGTGTGTATTTTGCTTAAAGGGATTCAGAACAGTTTACTTAGCTGACTTCAGATATTTCTTAAATTTTTAAATTTTGCTACCTTCTTCCTAGGAGGTCTAAAACAAACAAACAAACAAACAAACAACAACTGGAATTGGATCTGGATTTACTGATGCTCTTCTGAATTCATTATCACCATGTCAGCAGTTGCACTCTTTTCCAGTTCCAGTGCGTATGGGTTATACTCTTCTTCAAGTTTTCTCTTCCAGATTTTAACTAGAGAATATTGGGAAAACAAACAAACACACAAACAAACAGGTTACTGTATAATACTTGAGGAAAAACTTAAAATGAAAAGTCACACTGGTTCTCTACTTCCTCCTCAAAGTGCTGATATAAGTTGGTACATGGGCAGGTTGGCATGTACACCATGCAACATCAGATGACGCATGAAAGAGTACTTTAGGAGTGATAGGATCCATTGAGGTCCCATTGTCCAGACCTCTGCTCAACCAAGGCTAACTCTGAAGGTGGATCCATCTTTAAAAAAACTCAGAAGTTTTGAAAACTTTCAAAGAAGTTTTAAATTGCCTAGTATCTGTGATAACTGTCATTGTCTGGTGACTGTATGAACAGAGCTGGAGGAATGTGCTTCTAGCAGTGGAAGGCCTTTACAAAACATGAACACTTTTGACAGGAAGATGCATCTCAAACAGGCTTCAATACAAAACTTAAGTCCACCATACTTATACAGTATGCACTTCTAGAAAAAAACTTAAGAGGATTTTTTAACAAATAGAAATAATAAGGAGCTCTGTTAAACCTCTTTGGATAGAGCAATGAGTACCGCCTGCCATCAATGGATTTCAGAGAAGAATTTTCTCTAAGACTTTCTCAGAAAGAGCTGACCTCAGGTTTATAAAATTAGGGGGAGGCAGGGGGAAATCACAGAGAAGTACCATTTTCCCCCCTTACTAACCACTGAAGTGCCAGGTGTCATTTGTTTCAATGAAAATGGTAGAATTGAAACACACTTTGAATGAAAACTGAACCAAACCCAATTCAGTAAATACTCACTATAATTTGGTACATCCTCATCAGAGTCCTTGGAAGATGTTTTACCAGTTTCTGATAAGCCATTTTTTTCATATTCAGTGGTTAAGATTCGGGGTTGGGTTTCTCTTAGTCCTCCTTCAGCTTCTTCCTCTAAAGCTGCTATCATATCTTTGTAGGCCTTCCTGGCCTCTGTCGTCAGTTGTACCATTCTATGAAAATGGTCCTATGGAAACATAAAATATTAGTAAAGCTTAAATCATCCAGTAAGTATTAACATCTCCATGAAAATCTGTAATGAATATTCCTTATTCATAACATGTATGTTCATATATAAAAGCTGAGCAGCGAGTACATATAAAGATGTGAAAACCAAACTACTTGTAAGCATTTATAAAAACACCAGCTGTCTTGAAAAAAAAATTCTGCAAAGAGATCTAGGTGGATGGGATGTCAGGAAAAGATGGCCAAACTACTTTTTTGAACAGTGTTGAGTAGCTGTACTTCTAAAGTAAGTTTTTCGTATATGCCACTGACCTGGGATAAAGAGTATAAATGTGCAAAAGCAAAACAAACTAACAAAATCTTAAAGTAAGAATATTTTTTTCCCCTTACAGGTAAAAAGTAAAGCTAAACAAAAACATGAACCTACATATTTCATCTTACCTGAGCCCCATCATAGCTAAAAATTCCCACCACGCTCACAGGCACTGCTTTGTTCACACAGCGGCCTAAGGCCTTGCGATTAAGGGCAAAAACAAACGGGATATTCTGCTCACAGGCGCAGTCGATAATGTTGTGTAGAGTCTCATCCAACCCACCTGGAGCAGACAACAGAATTAGCAAAGGATGACACTATTCAAGCTGATTATAACTAAAGGCCAGTGCTGTTAAACAATGGCAAAAAATATCCCAAGATTATGGCTGCATTTTGAAATTACAGGAGTTTATAGGAAAAAATACAAGGATCTCCGTAATAGCATTAGATCTCTAAAGAATTTGACATTTTTTTCTTAATTCTTAGCAGTATCCTTAGACTGCTACTATTCTGTATTTTGTTATATGTGTAGTATAGTCTAATGTAGTATTAAAAAGAAGAGCCAGCTTGTAAAAAATTATTTAAAAGTTAATAGAAAGTAAAGACAATAATTACAAATTTTAAACAAACTATCACTGACAACTTATTGTCAATCTGTGGCCTAAAAGAGACTGAAAGATCAGGACTTCTTGTGATGGCATAGCTGGCATCAGTAACCTAAAGAGATTCTAGTTTCAGATAACTTCCACCACCCCAGATAGTCTTGACTCAGCTCAGACTTCAGCTGCACACCAGTAAACAATCTGAAGAAGGAAGGCATCTTTATAAGACTGGATTTCAAAGGCTACTCAAGTAAGTTCCTCCAATAATAATACTGCTGCCAGTATACTGAGTCTGCCTTTTTACATTCCTTTTATTAAACAAACTTTTTTTTTTTTAAACTTATTTACCCTTTGATTTAATCTTTTCACAGTTAGGAGAGATGATGACACACTTCAGTTTTTTCAGCTTCAGATGTTTCAAAACTTCTCTAAGACCCATAACAAGCCTGCGTTTTATCTTTGCCTTTACTGGGTCTTTCTGATACAAGCGATCTTGGAAACGAACCAGTTCTTTTAAGAGATCCGTCACACAACTGTCAACTTCTTTACTAAGTACCTGGCTGCAATAACTGAAAGAAAGAATCAATTAAATGTTAAAACCCCTGAAATATGTAACACATAAATATGTACTATTTAAAATATGTAAAATATAAAGAGTTCACCTTCTATTCTATGTCTTTGTCTTTTTGTCTATTTCCACTCCAAATACAGGTTATATACATGAAAACAAAAATTTACTTAAGATTTTTTTCAGTGACTGAGAACTTACAGAAAGTTTTGTAACTTGTATCTGGCTCCCCGATCAAACCATACTAAAAATACAAACACACACATACAATAAACCTATATATATGGATTTTATACCAATATCTATATATGTACATGTTTTTCTATTGAAGCATTTTTCTGAGGGCATTTATTTTGACCTATATAAATCAAAGTACAGCAACCAAAGTATAAAATTCTAATTTATTTCTTAACAAAGATGGAAATCTGGGTCAAATTCCTCCTCCTCAGCTTCCTATTTTTTGGTCTGTCACCCTATTTCACCTATCATACTACAGCCTTGTGGTGTTCATAGGGAAAGGATAAAACCAGCTGTACTTCATTCTTCTAATGTTCCCTGGGAAAGATCAAGGTTCCAAATTATTTCTGTTGTTTCCCCCCCCCCCGCCCCCCCCCATCTTTTACACAAAGAATCATTCCGTGAAGAAGGGTCTCAAAGAGGAAAAACTAAAGATATCTCAACTGCACAGTCAACAGAAATATTCCAAGTGGCAAATTCACATGAGATTATGAGAAGAGATCGGCAAGATCTATCCTAGATCTTAGAGATACAATTATCTCAAAATTTTATTTACGTTACAAGTTTTCCAGTTGATTTCACTAAGTCTCAAAGACAAGTCTACTAAAAAAAATGAAAATCCAATCTAGAGACACAAAGTATTCTAAGCTTTGCTGAATGCTCCACATCCTATAATAAATAGGTAGGACTCAGTTGCCCTGTACATATTCAACCCAAACTGTGCTTTCAGTAAAAGTGTTGCATAGACACAAATTAAGTAATTTTTAATGCTATTAAAAGTTAAATTAGAGCTAACACATGGCACCAGGAAGATAAAGAATGGCTGTATCAATATTAACCTTTACTATAGCGCAACTGCAAAAAGGCCAGCCATGACTTTATGGGAGGAAAACTGAAAGTTAAAACACTGCTTACCTAAAGTAACTGTTACAAACTGTCATGACTGGATCTCTGATCTCTTCACATATAGTAATGACTATTTCTTTCTTTATAAGGAACATGTATACACATCTGTTTAAACAAAACTAAAAGTGTTTGCACGTAATAACCCATAAATCTTTCCTTTATTTCTCTGCCTAGCCATAACATGAATATGTAAAGAATGTGACTACCCATAGGACATTTTTGTCATTTGGTCTGGCAGCAGAAAACTACACACTAAAAATAAGTAAGGTGTACTACTCTTTTCCTTAATTTAAGCTGGTACTCCATTTATTTAAAATAAGGTACTTACACTTGAACAGCAACTCCTTATTGTTCCCTAGCCTCTAATGAATTTCTGATCTCTTTTTCCTTCAAGGAACACGCATTTTGAAATGAGGATTACAACAATGTACAGACTATTTCTCTGGATATCATTTCTTTGTTTGTGTGTCAGCTTCAGATCTTCAGTCTAAACTGCAATTAGTGTTGCACAGAATGCAATTCAAGTATCTTGTTTGAAAAATGACGTATCAGTACTGTGGAAAACCAGACATCGATACTATCGATACTTACTCTCTAAACTTCCTACTATGGATTTTTGGAAGATTGGAGGTTAGCTGCTTTGAAGTCATAGAACCTTCTGTAGATTCCTTGATCCCTGTGTTTTCGAGAAACCCTTCAGCAACTTGTGTTACAGGAACAGCTATCATGTAAATAAAGATATTTCAATAAAAAGACAGACTAAAAGGCATCGTGAAGAGACTAACTTGTCAAGTATGTCTTGAAGAGTCATTACTTCAGTATTACAACAGTCTGTGGTAGTAGAGGAGGAGGTCATACATTTCTTCTTAGTTTTTATTATTGTACCTCTTTGTAAGCAGAGCGCCAGAGAGATGCAGGGCCTCACATTACAACATATAATAAATCCAACAGGCATAAAAGTGTGGAACAGTAATGAGAATCCCAATTACTCAACTACATTGACTGTCAGCTTTGGCACACTTTAAACTCTAGATAAGCCCAAGCTGAATCTTAGAAAATTCTGAAGTTACAGTTTTCACTTGGTACACATTTTTGAAAGTACTAAGTGCGCTCACTCTCAAATCTCCACCTACATACTGTATCACAGCCTTTTCTTGAAAGATACCTGCTTGCCTATGTTGTAGAAGCATTTCATCTTCAATAATATTTTCTGCAGACTGACAAATATGATCTTCATCTTTTAGTACTGCTGTCTGTTCTAACAGGTGCTGCTGTTTTCGTTGTTCTCTTTCTTTCAGAATAATCTAAAAAATATATATATAAAACCCAAATCAATTCAATGCAAAGCAGTTTCTCTTACCAAGTGTTTAGATACAGACAATTCACAAAGAAGTTTGGCACTATCATTCAAAGTTTACAACATTTGGGGTTTTTTTCATTTGCACATAAAAAGAAGGAAAGATATTCCCTAAATCTACATAGAGGAGGACTTTTTCCTTGACTACCAGTGTCTAGGTGGAGAAAATAATTACTAGGGATCAACTACAAGGGCAGAACTGAAATTAAAGCGACGAATTGCTTCAATGCAGAGAAGCAGGAGAAAAAGTCTCCCTCTTTAGCTTTCTTCTTCAGACTGTCAATTTGTAGCAATTCAGCCAAATGCTCAAGTACTTTTTTATATAGATATATAAAAATATATATATATACACACACACACATGCACAGTTACTCTTCCCCCTTATTCCCCTGTTAAAAATCTTGAGTCAGTCTAATAGATCGCTGCCTCTGAATTTGCTGGTTGAAGAAAAAGAGAAGAAATTACCATGAATACCTAAGCCGTATGGTACACAAAAGGAAGGAGAGTATAACGTATGCTGGATCCAAACACACTACTGTAGGTGAAAGCAATAATCAGTTTCCTGAAACTCATCTTCCTTCTCTGCTTTCATAACTGCTAAGAAGAAGTTATTGTATATATGACCACTAATGCAGCTAATCTACCCAAAATTCGTAATTAATTACACCACAGAATCTAATTGCAAAGGTAAATTTCTCCATTTGCATTTGTCAAAGATGAACAAAGAACAAAAATAAGCTCCCTACCATACTCAGAACACAGCTATTACACAGACAAAGCAATCTTTGTCTTCTCAAACATACTTTGGAAAATAGATGGCATGAAGATCGAACAGCCAGAAGACACAGTAATTAGTATCACCCCCCAGAGTTTGTTATATATGTTGTTTAAATTGTACAGTTCTCGAATTCAATTAAGCAGCACAGAATGACCACTTAACTACCTTCACTACTTCCATAAGAATTGTTCTAGACCAAAAAGTGACCTAGCGACGGAGTGGTACCTCAAAATCCTCTGTATAGAAGACATGACAGGAAGCAACATGAATGGGCAAATTGGGAAGATACAAGAGAAATCACCAGGTAGATCTAACACTAGTTGCTGCAGAATCAGCTGAAGTTCTGGCTTGGAAGAGCACAGAAACATTAAATACTAGCTTTGTTTGATCCATTCTCCCCAGTCCTGCAAATAAGCATATCTTACCCAAACCTAGTAAGATTTCTTTGGATGTCCCCCTGTACCAGTGATGTGTGGACACTCTTGTAGTAGCACTTCTTCAGCTATCAAGCGATTTAAGTGAGAAAATACATTTTGCGGCAATTTGCGTATGTTATTCAGCAAGACTCCCCTCTTCTCCCCTGCCCTGCCCCCAAACCCCCCTGCTTTTTAAACCAAGGAAAGCTAAAATTTCATTCAGACGAGTGGATGCTGAGATGGAGATCGTCATACCAGAAGGTCTAACAGACTCACAGAGTAATACTGACATTACATTAGCCTGTATTGTACTATTTAAGGTAAAAATACGAGCACCTTTTTAAGACGTGTTGGTCTCTTTGCTTTAGGGACTTCTCTCTGTTTCCCTTTCTTTACCAAAGGAGCACTGGAATCCAAAGGGTTATGAGGCATCTGTCCCTGGTTTAACCGGTGACTTTTTGTGGCTGTAGCAGGTTCTTTAGAAAGCAATGGTATGGCACCACCAACTGAGATAAAAAAAAAGTCTGCATCAGGCAACTATAACAAATACCTAAATTAGAATCCAATGCAAGTTTAATGACTGGATTAGGAGTAGTATACACATACTAAATTTGTTTTGTGTTCCTATTAAGAATATTTATAGGCAATCCTGTGTCACTAAACAATGTTATTTAATAAAGATACTCCTCCCAAAAGACTGACATGTCCTCTACCTTTATTATATGAATAGAATCACAAACTGTGTCCCTGAACTCCCAAAAGTAGTATTTGGCAAAACACTGCACTCCAAGCTACCTTCAACACCACACCATGCTGGCTTGCTAAACCTTCAAGAATCTCCATGTTCCATGGTAATGGCATTTCCTTCTCCACAGAATCTGTGCTGCGGTAAGATAAATACTGAGCTGCAGTATTACAGATTTTAGGTTTAATTGCTGTAAATAATCTGGAGCACTTACTCCTATCATTTGTTATGCCTTAATGAAGTGGCTGAAGTTAATTTGCAGATGGGTAATGAGTAACACAAAGCTACAGCTAAGTCTCTTTTGCTTAACCAGCACAGCTCTCGGGAGATGTCTATTTTACTTGCATTTTTCAGAGGGTATAGAGCACAGAAGCTTTAAATGACCGGCCAAGTCACTGAACCTGGACCTTCCAAACTGTGACCTCATACCCTAAAAACTACTCTGCCTTTTCAACTCGCTATCAGTAGGAATTGCTGTATCATGTGAGAGCACTTTGTCCACCTTCAGTTACCTGCAATATAAATGAGGTTACATTACCAAGTCAATGAAGAGGATGACAGTAGTATCAGTGGAATGAGCTTGACACCTTTGTGCCTCAGGCAACTTCTCACCCCTAAAAAACACCCAAAGCTTCTGGCAGCTTTTCTTAATCCATCTTCAGTTACTGCTTCCAAAGTATTTATATGCTGATCCTCCAATACCACAGACAGTACTATTAGCATGGTTTATATATATAAACATATATAGCAATAGTTTACTTCACAGAACTGCTACACTGCAACTTTTCTGTTTTGGTTCTTTGTAGTAAAGGCAAATTGAGAACAGTGAAGAATGTTGTGCAGTATGTTAGCACAGGTAGCTACAAGAATTAAAGCTGGATTTGAAGCAGTACATAAGTCTACCTCTTGCAGACACATGGTATTTCCTTCACTGTGTACATAACCTCTTCATTTCACATTCACAGAGTTCTCATGTTCCTGAACTTGATGGCTTTAACAGTTTGTGTCATTTTGCATGATTGATGCATTTCCAAAATGTAATTTAAATTAAAATAATTACTGCTTTACTATGCTGTTCCATCCATACATTATTTACCATATGAAGTAGTAAGTGGAAAGAAATAACTTTGTCTGCAGTCACACTCCTTGCCCTTCTTGCTCACTGTGCTTCTCTTCTGGTTACAGAGGTCAGCAGGATGCCACTTAGAAACTAAAGTCACATTTTGGTACGCACCAATTTAATGGGTGCACTGAATATTCAAAAAAAGTGTAAGGCTGAAGTAACATCTGCCTTATACTTCCAGGATATTAACACAACACATAAATTTCTCCTCTGCAGCGATTCAGACACAGGCAATTTAATATTAGAAAATAGGTATTGTGACCCATACCTTTGTGCTCCACCATCTACTTGCTAATCCATGCACTGTATAATTTCATATAAACAAAAATGGTTATTAGCACCTCTGTAGCATTGAGTTTGACTGACTCAAATGAAAAAAGGAGATCAATTGCAGAAAAAAAATTTTAAAAAGCTTCTAGCAAGTTCTCTCAGTTAGTTAAGGAAAATCTCATCAATGCTTGGTATTTTGAGCTTTTTATGTAAAAGCTCAGCTATTACACTAAACATTGTGAGATTAATTCTCTCGTGATTAGCTCTTTTCTAAAATAATTTTTAAAAGAATTTCTTACTGAAACGAGGACAGAAATTTTATCATCATTTAATTCTAGCAAACACAGTGCTTCCTTTTGCGAAATATACTGCACTAACAAAGCCAAGACTGAATTTTGACCTATGATGAAGCTAAGCTATTTGTTTCTGCTTCCTCGTTATGCATCCACAAGGTCTGAAAGATTCTCTCCATCACCAAAACCTCGCATTTTGTTAAGAGCAATTATTTCACAATTATCAGGCACAGCCGTACCCATCCTTTGGCTTGGGCTGATTGACTCTCATACAACCACTGTGTTTGCAAAGGAGCTTTTCCACTCACATTACAGCTGTATGATTTCTAGCATCAGAGGAGCTCAAGAAAGCCTTCATTACAGTGCAGCCCCTTCCTGCACGTCCACATCACAACAGCAACACAGGTATTTAAAACAAAGCAAAAATATCCAGAAACATTAGTATTTTTGTCAAAGCTAAATTTCAATCACCTCTCATATTTATGTAAGCTGTTACTTTACAAACCATTGTCCTGAAGATTTTTCTTTCCCCAAGTCTTCCTCCAAACAATTCAGAATGCCGTGCTTTTTAATTTTTTTTTTTTAACAGAACCTCCATTTTCTCTTGTATCTTGTGAACTGTGCTCCTGTCTGCATATTCAGAGATCATTACAGATCAGAAATCAGGCTACATTTAACATCTGAATACTTAAAACCAACTCAAGTTCAAAGCAAGGAAATTTCATTGTAACCAATACCTGCCAACACCACAGGTTTAGAAGACTGTTTTGACTTCTCTGTTTGCTGCTTCTGCTCCAAGACTGTCAGCATGCCACCTAAATCCAGTTGCACTGGAATTTGACTCTTCTTACCACTGCTCCTGGATGTTTCCTGAACAAGTTCAGTACCAATTAGCAATGCTCTCCATTTCAGAACTTAAAGACTGTATTTTGTATGGTATGTAACACACTCAACATCTTAATCCACAATACTTTTGATTTTTAACTTGATTCAATTGAATTATTTTGATCTTTAAATAGACATCAACTTTAATATGAAAAATAAAAAATCAGAAACAGTTCACATAACTTTTGAATAGCTATGAAATAAAGCATAAAAGTATAAAGTCTTTAATAAAGGACGTGCTTTATGTCAGGCTCCCACTTTGGTCAGACTGCCACTTATCTTTGAAAAAGGAAACAGGCTTACCAGAATGGAAATTTTTGATAAAAGTACAGAAAAACTACTCTGTGAATCTTCCAGGTTATGGGACTGCAATACACATATACGCAATATGTATATACACGTATATGCAATACACGTGTATCTTCAATGCCTTATTAAAAAGAGAGGTCATCGTCTTTAAGCACCACCTCCTCATAAGCAGTAATCTTTTTGTCTGCCAGAACCTACTCACCAACATGGAACTACTTACTTACTTCACAGTTGCTCTGTATTTCTCCTCCTTGCCCCAAGCTAAGTGGATCTCTTTGCCTCCTTGTCTTAATGTGGCAGAACCTCTTTTAAGAGGTTTCAAACTCCTTAAGACAATCAGTTTGGACTGGATTTAAGCCATGATCAAATAAGACAGGTGAAAGAAAAATTCCTGGTATCTGAAACTCGCAGACATGAATGCAAAGCTAGTATTTTTCACTAAACACTGTATCACAAACTGAGGGCTAGCAGTTACTACCACTGACTGCTTCTAATCAAGAGGATCTTGTCACTTATCTCAAAGTATGAATACAATTGCAGATGAGCTTGAATTTAGTCTTAAATATGCTCATTTTCTTTGTCATTTTGATTTGTAAACTTCTTTTCAAACGTGAATTAATTTACCTGCATTTTTTTTCTTTCTAATATAGAAGATGAAGCTTGCTTCCCTGACAGTCCATCCACCTTTGGAGTTCCATCCAGTCTGGGAGACCGACTATCCCAAGGCTCTTCGGGGAGATGGATCTTTGAAATGTAGAGACAAAAGGTGACAAGGTGGAAGAGAAAAATATTTAAAGACACATGGAAAAAGGTAAAGTGAAAATTATATTAAATTCAAACGGAACATAGACAGTGGGATTGAGTGTACCCTCAGCAAGTTTGTGAGTGACACCAACTTGAGTAGTACAGTCGATATGCTTCAGCGACGGGATGTCACCCAGAGGGTCCTTGACAAGCTTAAGGAGTGGGCCTGGGTGAACTTCATGAAGTTCAACAAGGCCAAGTGCAAGGTTCTGGACCTGCGCTGGGGCAGTTCCCAATATCAATACAGACTGGGAGATGAATGGATCGAGAGCAGCCCTGCAGAGATGGACTTGTGGATACTCGTGGATGGAAAACTGGACAAGAATTGGCAATATGCATTTGCAGCCAAGAAAGCCAATTCTACCCTGGGCTGAGTAAAAAAAAAGTTTGGCCAGCAGATCGAGGGAGGTTATTCTCGCCCTCTACTCTGTTCTGGTGTGTCCTCACCTGGAGTAATGTGTGCAGTTCTGGGGTCCCCAGCACAAGAAAGGCATGGACCTGTTAGAGCAGGTCCAGAGGAGGCCCAGAAAAATGACCAGTGCTGGAGCACCTAATCTATGAAGACAGGCTGAGAGAGTTGGGGCTGTTCAGCTTGGAGAAGAGAAGGCTTCGGGGGACCTTACTGTGGCTTTCTAAAACTGTGATCATTTACTGGCTGCCATACTGCTAATCAGACCCACGATTTCCTTCTTTTTTTCAGATTTGGAAGAAAAAAATCATCAAGGCAGCTTCATCTTCAAATATTTGTTCCAGAGTGGCTTAATGGTCAGGTCTCTATAATTTATGTATGCTTTGAGAGGTTATATCCCACTTACACCTACAAAGCTAAAAGGTTTCTCTCATTTCAGGTGCAAGTCTGTGTAGCACCTTCTTTATAATAAATCTGGTTTGAGCAGTTACTGTGCCTTTTGCTGATCATTCCTCTCTGTCGATTCAACTTACTGCCTCAAACAAAGCAAACAAGGGTTTTGGTTTTTTGCGTCTTTTCTTTAAACCACTAATATTCACAGTGAAATAAAACCAACGACAAAAATTTCTAGCTGCAAAATTAGTTTCAAAGAAAAAGAAACCTGGAATTTCACCTTAATTATTTACGTTATTTGCTTTGCAAGAGCAATTGTATTTCCAATCCTTGTGATTGATATTCGGTATTCATTCCCATAATGAATGAATTTCCAAATTAATCCTTGGGATTCATTTCACTCATGTAAAAAAAAAAAAAGCTTGGATTTATAATTGGTGTTAGACTCAAATTCTTACCCTTGCACAGCTTGGGAACAAAGTGTTATACTGTTCAGATGCCCTTGAAATTTGATTATATATAAAGAGTTGACTTGTAAATTCCCTGAAACAAATGGTGAGAGACAAAAGGGAGGAGGAGGAGGTCCTCCAAGCTTCACTGAGGAATGTCTCAAACACTCGCAAGTACCTTGAAATCTAGCTATAGTCATGGGGTGAATAAGGTAGGCCTTGCGCTCAAAGAACTGATAAGGCTAACACCTCTTACTCAGGCGGGAAAGAAACTCGCCTGGATCTGGAGGAGGGAGACAGGACGGCTCTGCTTTTCCTCAGCAAGGACAAGATAACAAGAATCTCTGTAGTTCTTTGTTTCTTCGGAGGGCTACTATGCCTGATGATGACATTTTCCTCATTATCCATGAAATGCATATTAAAGTTGACATCCCACATATGCTAATGAAGCTTATTGAGATCATGCTAAACATATATGACTACACCACTCATCCCTCCACCCAAATCATGCTACACATCACCTGGGGAGGTGGGAAACCTGAGATGGAACTGTCACCATAATAGTGAGGCGGGTCGTACTGATACGGCGAACATAAAAGGAGAGAATAAGTGCCCCTAGGGGACACACTCTCTCTTTGGAACTCCTTTTTTCCCTGGGGAGATTTTACACAGAGGAGCGCTTCCACAAATCAGAGACACACACCCTCCCGGCCCGTTGGCTGGACCAACGCTGGAACCAGGACTCGTGATCTCTTTATCTGTCTTTCTCTCGCTCTCTCTCTTTTTATCCCTCTGTTTCTCTTTCTCTTCTCTTTTAAAGTTGTTAAGTAAGTAATGCAAGGCATACTTTGCTACTCACCATAATTCATTGTATACCTGTTGCTAAGTAACACAAGGTGTACCTTACTGCTTGCCATAATTTGTTGTATACCTAACCACTTACTGTGGACCCAGTTAAGACATATAGTAATCACTGGGGGAATCTAATAAATGTTTGTATACGGACCTTGAGAGTTGTCTCACCTTAGTCCACACCGTTGGGGATTTGCAAATTTGAGTCACAGATCTGAGCGGATCTGAGTGGGGCACAACATATAAATAAACAGCAAAGGCAGAAATTGAAAGAAATCTTAGTATTGTTTTTATGAAATGCAAAATTAAACCAGAACACTACCTGCAGGAAAATAAACCACATAAACAGAATTAATCTCAACTAACTGCAAGTGTCCACAACAGAGGTGTCTACAGTGGAATTTGTAGCCCAGAGTTTAGGCAGCAGTTCAGTATCTTCTTTGGAATGATACAAATCTATTGAATACAGTGAGTAGCTCTTCACTGTCCACAGAGTACCTAAGAGGATTGCCATGGGCAGAGCTCCACATAAGCACCTACATTTAGTCAAAAGAATTCCACCTTTAGTCTCATTTAAAACTTGCAGTCTCTTCCTGCTTAACTTCTTAACATTCACAGAGTGTCATACGATTACTTACTTCAGACTGCCTTCTGACAGCAGGAGTAAATGATGATTTCTGAGATCCTAGTCTGTTTCTCCTATCAGAAGCAGCTGCCAGATCAGGAAACTCCTCAGCATCCTAAACAAATAAATCAGATGATGATTTTACAAGAACTATCAAGTCCATATTCTCAAAACTGAGTTTCCCTACATTCAAACAATTTTCTCCCTGCTTATCAAATATGCATCATGATTTTTTTCACTGTACAAAAATTCAGAAGGCAAGTGCAGAGCCACCAACCATAATCAGCATTATAATGGTTAAGTCATCTATGCAGCAGCTAATTCAAGGCTGAAATAGCTTACAAGAGAAATGCTTCCAACAGCAGCTTGTTATTGCTGTCAGCTGATACAAATAATGAGGTAAATGGCTCCTAAAGGAGTGTTTTTCAGATCATTTAACAGCCTTGCAAACAACTTCCCTCTTCTTCCACTACAGTCTCCAGCTGTGCAATTCTGCCTTAAACATGTGAGTGGTGAAGAACAACAAGGGCAGGCAAAAGGGTAATAACTCTTGACTACAGTATGGAAATAAACAGATAAATCTCTCAAGTGATTATGTAGGCTTAGACACAAGAATAAATTTTATTAGCAGAGTATACATTATCCAGACTCCGGATTAACTAAGTGCAGACAGCCTGGAGCTTGCTCTACACTGGTCACATTATATCCACTACCTCAATCATAATGATCCTGATCCACCAGCTTGGTTTTCATTCAATTGCTTCTCCTCTGAGAAGCTGTTTTAGCTGTGATACAATACTACTGAACACACCAACACTACTTCTGCAGCCTGAAAGACTTCATTTAAACAGCCCAAGCAAGGAAGCTCTAGCATAAAGGCAGATACACCTCACTCAATGAATTACTTTTAAAGAAGCTTGGAAATAGAAGATGACTGCAAGAAAGGGAAAAGTATTTCACAAACACACCTTTCCAGCTTAGGGACTGGAACCAGAGGTAGTACTTTCACTTTCTCACTAGAATAAATTTTTATTTCAGTCTGTACAATCACTTCCCAAATTCAAATAAATTTCTGGCATCTGCAACACCCTGTAGCAAAATGAAGAATTAAAACCCAGCACTCAGTGTGACGTTACATCTCCTTATGTTTGCTCTTAACTCATTACCTATAAGAACCGGAAGACATCAAACAAAATTAGGAGAAAGCTCAAATAATTTCCTTCTTATTTCCTTGTCACTTCTGATTCCCACTTAGACATTTATTTTACAGACTGAGAAGTCCTAGTTTATTCAGTCTTGCCTCCCACAGAAACTGCTTCATACCTTTGATTATTTTTGGAGCCTTTTGTCTATCTTTTTTAGTTGAACAAGAAAACAAAATCCACAGTACATTTAGATAGGACATCCTTGATTTATGTATTGTCATAATCCATTTTCTTTTCTATTTTCCTAATAATTCCAGCACTGTTTGCATGATTCACCAGTATTACCAGCATTGACCTGATTACCAATAGCAGCTACAATTCCCGCCCCCCCCCGCCCCGAGAAAATATCTAGCTCAGGGCCTGTCACTGTGTATGGAAAAACAGGATTACTTTTCCCAAACGCATACATTTATGCTCATTAACAGTGTCTATAAATTAGTGACTTTTATAAAACTAGTAAATGATCCAATATATTGCTCTGATAAGCTGCTGCACATAGCAGAATCTTGTCAAATCTCCTGGGTGCCCAGAAGTTATGCATGTATGATCCTTTCATGCTCTTCTATTTCAGTAACATCATACAAGCTTACCCATTTTTCACACTGGTGAGCTCACAAGCATTCCCAGCAAACCAGGAGGGTCTGAAAGCTGTCCCCCACTGCCACAACAGATGCTGCCACCCACGTCACGGATTTCAGTGCAATGTGTATGGCCTGTTCCATGATTCTACGCCTTTTTTTCTACTTTTGTCTCCAAAATCCCACTACCTTCCCATGACTCCTGCCATTCTCTTTCTGTTTAGATGATAAGTCATTCACACATCAGACATTGTATGGTAGCATATAGTAAAAATGGGGATGTTCTTATGAAGGAAAGAACCTGCAGATCTTTGATTCTACCCATAATTCTCTAATAAAGAGGTCTGTAAACAGTAATTTCTTGTGTCGTTCCAGGACAATGAACCACACAATGAAAAGAACATGCAGCCACAATTCCACTCCATGTTTGATGTTAAAATATACAAAACAGAAGCCAGCCAGGAAGGCTTCTTTATACTGTCATTTCACAGACTGAACATTATGTACACTAGATTAAACATATAAATCAACACATGTACACACCACTTTCAATGAAGCCCTGTTAAACCACGGACCATACAACAATCCTTTAATCTAGGAGAGTCTAAAGCCTTCACAATACCAATACACAAAAGTATCAAAATACTAATATGCATATTGCAGCTACATGTATTTGAAAAAACCTGGAATAAGCAATCAGGAATGTAAGCAGTGACAACCATGTTCCATAGAAATTGCTTCCGAATGCGAGGTGGGTTGAATTGTAATACCAGTACCACATTGTTTAAAACTGAGGCACGCTATGGTACCCAGTATATTCCCTGTTCCTTGTGCACTTTGCTTTCTGCAACAGATACTACAGAGTATTTTTAATTTAGGAAATCTGACTTTCATTGTTATCTGTTAACATTCAGATTCTCAGATGCATCATGCCAAATTTGCTCCTAAGTCTCTTAGGCACTCTGTCCTCACTGAAAAAGCGGTAAGTCAAAAGGCACAACTCTTCCCTACCAGTACCTTCTGACAAACATCTCTACTGAAATGGACCTGAACCAATACCCTCTACAAATGGGATTTGAACTTAAATTCACACAAAGCTGTGTTAACATCTGGTCTTCCAATACATTCATAACACTTAACAACAACAAAAACCTCTTCACTGTACCTCAATCCTTGGTGGTTCCTGTAACATAGTAGATTCATTTTGAAGTTTCTCTACATCAGTGGGTGACTTTGGTTTTTTCTTCTTTTTCTTCTTTTTCTTCTTCTTTTCTGACCCTTCCTCAGGCTCAGTTTCACTAGCGTCATTTTTTGTTTCTGACTGCTGGAAAAAATCATGAGGTGTGACCATTAGAAATTAATTTATTTCAATACCACCTACAAAAATAAATGCAAGTGACCACACGTACACAACTAAAGGGTATCTTAATCAATCCAGGCTAGGACATTAAATGGACAAAGAAAAATCAAGATCTTCTAAAAAGTCAGAGCTACTGCAAAAACTCTTCATTTGAAGCACATTGCATGGTTATCAGAACATATCGGGACTACTGAGATTTCAGTAGGAAATATCCACCAAAATAAGGCAAGAGTTCCATGTCTCATTCTGAGGGTCAGGAATTTGAAAAAAAGTCCAGCCTAAAAGTAATGTATTCAAATCAGCTATTTTGGAAGTTCATGTTGCCGGAGTAGCACTGTCTTTTTGACATATTGTTATTCTTTTCCACTACAAGAGAAGAAAAATTCTCATAAGGACAAGGCAACTTCATATTAATTCTTAAAAGCTACATTAGGAGTGGACACTGTACAGAGCCTAGGAAAAGAACGGCAACGTCTCACATCAAGAGACACAATCACACTGACAGAAATTAGTTTAGAGCAGACAATTCTCAAGTACCTTTGTATCATTATCGTGCTTCCCTTTGCCTCTGGAAAGACCTTCAGATACTGGTGATGACACAATTTTCTTTGGGGGTTGTGAAAGTACCATGGCCCAAGACATGTGTGGCTGAGCACAGCCATCTGCAGCTGTTTCAGGAAACGCCACTGGGAAAAAAAGTGATATACAAAGATAACTTGAAAATATTTCTCAAATATTCAAAAGAAAAAGGATCAGTAATGAATTGATCAAGGACTAGCAGGTACAGAAGACAGGCATATTCCTGCTGAGGAAGGACTGAAGTACGACACACATTTCATTTCTCCAGAAAGCTTTCCAGAATTGCAGCTACTCCATATATTGTCCATCACTATATACACATATATAGCCCAATTAAATTATAATTGGAAATCTATATTGTGTCATAGTAACGACATATAAATAATTCCATACTCATTTTCTAAGCTATTTTTCTTTAAAATAATTAACTTCTACTATATTTATATACAAAATTCCTTTAACATTTATCCCACTCAGTCATACAGCTTCCATGTACAAGGCCACATCAGTACTTTCTAAAAACTTCCCAGTTTTACAGACATACAAACCAGCTGAAAGACTTCCTAATGTGCCTCAGTGTGCAAGAATTTCAGAGGTATCAATGTTTTTAAAGAACTAACAACTAGTTTTATAAATATTCCAAACACACAGCAATGACAAAAACTTTCATTGAACAATTAAATAGCATAACGGGTTTACATTGCAAGGTTTTGGTAGCAGGGGGAGGCTGCAGGGGTGGCCTCTGTGAGAAGATGGACACCGCCAGCCCCAGCTAGCTCCAAAAGAGACCCAGACTAATATATGTCACAGAAATGCAGCGACAAGAACTTAGACAATTCAATGCACAATGCATGTGACGCCTCTAAGACAGAGTCCTGCTGAACAGAACTTTTTTTTCACACAATTCTGGATTTAAGTATTCCAATTAAATTTAAATACCTACTTGAAACTAGCCACCAGATAGTTCGTTGCAATTTAAGAAACAAAACAAAACCAAAAAAAGAAGAGTTCTGCATCCCACAGTCAGACAACTTGTAAACAAAACAAAACAAAAAAAGAGGGATATTTCAGCTTCAGTTCTCCACAGCTATCCTTTGTTTAACAGACTTCACAGAAATTACATACGCCACAGAGTAATTTTAAGGTATATACTAGACTCTAGACTGCCAGCTATTTAAAACAAATGTGCTTATCAAGACTGATCAAATATTTACCTCTCATTTATTCTTGAAAAAATCTGAAAATGACTTAACAGACTTCCAATAATCAATATGTATTATTTTCTCTCCTCTTAAACAACATGGAAGGCAACTACACCAATATTTGCCCTTGAGCATCAAAGAAACAGCAGAGAAGGAAGATAACCCCAGTTTTGATTGCTGATGAAATCTATAAGCAAGAATGAGCTACAAGCGGTCACCCCATCTGAAAGAAATCAATACAGCTTTGTTTGTTTTTTTCTCTTGTAATGAGCTTGCTGTTTAATTCTTTTTTCACTTTACACATCAACAGCTGCTCAGAACACTTTAGTTTTCCAAACTGATGAGATGCAAGCAGTTAAAATACAGGGAAATAGTTTGTGTCTGGAGCACTTACCTTTACCATCCAATGAAGAGGGAATTAAGCTCGTTACTGTTTCATCTAAAGTTTTTGATGAAGCTTTGCTTTCCGCAGAATTATATTCCTGTAAAACAGGCAGTCATGTATCATAAAAGTAGGAATAAAAATCACTGACCTAAACAGAGCTAAACATAAAAAACCCCCATAAATTAAAAAAATCCTCAACCCCTGCACAGATAAAGGTGTAGAGAATTTTGTAGCCTGACTTTTTTTGTTGCTTTTCTTAGTGGAACCATCATTTTGACCCTATAGCATTACAAAATATAAGCAGATGCCTCTCCACCGCTGTACAAGCAAGATGATGCCTTCTCACATTTTACGAAAGCATCCAAACAATGATTCTAAGAACAAACAAGAAAAAGTTTTAATGTTCCAGCTACATTAAAAACAAAGTCCACAATCAAATTCAAACTAGCAATGAAAAGGGAAACTCAAGTGACAGCAGCAAGGTCTTTTTTTCCATCACAGGCAGTTTTCCACTGAAAGGCACTGGAAATATTCTGCTGTTTGGATCCTACAAAACTATTCATCTTTAATCACTGTTGAAAACTCTAACTCAATATACATGTCATACTGTTGAATGTGTCAGTATTGTATTTACTAAGAAATAGGGAACCAAGCAAATCAAGAAAAAGAATAAAGTTAAATGCTTACATCTTAACAATATTTTTTCCTCCTTCTAGTTTCTTATTTTTATCCTGTAGCACAAAGCAATTAAGTATAATATTCTAGACTTGAAAAAAAATCCGTTAAAACTACTGCATAAATGACTGCTTATCTATTACTTCCAGATGAGAGAGAAAACAAGAAGCTGTTAAGAAACCTCAGGAACTTGCTCTGTATAGGCAAGATAGAAGTCTAGACCACAGCAGTACCAATGTAAATTCTAACAGTACTTGACTTTCCCCTATCTACTAGCAGCAGAGACAAAGAAAGAAGATAAAGGGCGAAAGAGGAGACAGCAAGCACTGACATCATCATCTACAAAAAGAACTGTAAAATCTCTAGCAATGAAACTCCTTGCTTGCAAGGTACTTAAACAAGTCTTAAACTACCATAATGAATGCAAAATACTTGGATTCTGGAATGCTTGAACTTTAGACAAGTTTTATTTTTATGAGTTCTGCAACATTAAAGCATCAGCTAACCTCTGTGTTCAACAAAAGAGACCTCTGTGGTTGACTAAGGCACATAATGGTACTTTCCGATGAACACACTGGTCCACTTTTATGCTGTACATCTAATATCTCACTGCTTCCCAAACTCTGTGACTTGCGGAAATCCAGAACGGTAGCTTCAAATGTGTGTACAGGAAGAGACTCTGTTTTTGGAGTTTGAGTTGATTTCTTGTTTGTAGTTTTATTGAACCTGTCTGAATAAAGCATGTAAAGTCTAGATAATTAAACTGGCTTGTGATCATTTCTAGGTATGTTTTACAGTATACTAGTTCACATAGATACAGTAATTGTCACCAGAACTACTACAATGCATAGTTCCTATTAAAAAAACAGCTTAGCAATTATAACCAATGTGTATACACAACACTGACTCAATATGCAACTGTAAATTCAGAGGCTTGCTTAGGAAATTTTTCGTATCAGTTTATATTAATTTCTTCAATCAGCAAAAAGACGTCAAGTCACCATCACTTGTCAAAAAGTCACACAGGAAAGAAATCCTGTTCCTTAATTATTCTAGATTTAGAAACACGGTCACAAACTGGAGGCTATAGCACAGTCAACCATTTACATCTACTCAATGTATTTCTAGCCAAACAACACATTTGTACCTGGTTTCACGGAATCTCTGCTGCATGCGGAGGTCTGGAATGAAGTCCTGTTCACAATTCTGACAGAAGAGTCATCTCCGTCATGCCTTTTCTTGTCTAATTTTTTCTCACCCTCTTTTGATCTCCTCTGCTGCAAGTATTTGTGACATATTTAGTTGATTTTACTTGAACTTTGTAAAGTCACCAAGTTTGCCTTAACTTAACAGTTAACTACCTCTGTATCTGGAGCTTGACCATCAAGTTAATACAACATAAATAGTTAGTATACCATAACCACAAATAACCAATAAAACCAAGAACGGCCAGGTAGAGATTTGTTATTTAATTTTATCCACCTTGTTAATGGTGCCATTTTTAGCACATATTACAGCCCAAGCAAGAGGGATTATTCTATATGTTTGTAGACAACTGCACTTTTAAGAGCTCACTAATCAGAGCATTTCCAATAGTTCAAAATTATTTGGTCTTAAATCATCCAGTCTGATTTTCTAAAACTGAGTTTCTTCTAGAACAGAGCTAAAATCTTAAAAGCATTCCAATCTTTTGGCTAAACTACATACTACAGGCAAAACTAGGCAAGACTGATGTCACAACATCCAAAACACTTGGAGCAGACAGAAAGTAATTAGAAGATACCCCTATATGATCCCAGTAAAGGGAACACATTCAGCTATACCATCAAGTCCTGAAAGCCTTTGTGATCCTCACAATAAACACAGTTTGGCAAAGCTGGGCTCAGGAATCGGTATGGCAGGCAAAGAACGAGCACTAGGCTTGCACCTATGCAAAGCATACTCCATCAACCTAGAGGAGTAGCTTAACGCTGTCTGATCACAGGATGCTGGACTAAATTCAAAGTAATCTGGCAGCAACACTATTTTTCAGGTGGGAGGACAAGGCATTTCCTGCCCTCCAAAGCTAAACTGTTAAATCTTTAGAAGATGCGGTCAAATTAAGGCAAAGCTGCAAAGATCGAACATTTCTCTTCAAACTCACAAAAAAATAAATGACAGGGAGCAATGGCAAAAAGACTGTCAAACAGTACACAGCTCAGCCCAAGCCCCTACAAAGATCACAGAACTCTTCCCAGCAGCTAAACGAAGTTTCTTCATATTACGTTACCTGTGCTAACACTGAGCTAATCACCTCCCCAGACAGCTTATTTTTCTCTCAGCAAGAAAACTAATTTTAGGTCTCTAACCTTTGTATCTTACATCTAGTAACGCATGCTTAGGACCTAATCTTACAACTGCCTCTACACAGGCTTGACCACAGTGAAGTTATCAGGTCTCTGCGTAGGGAGTAAGGTCCACCAGAAGGATGTGACTGGAGAACAGATTACTTGAACCTGTTCGAAACAGCAACAGCCTTACAAATCCAAGAGACACAATGTCTAGCCACAGAGGGAAATGGGTTAATAATACATTTAATTTTTCCCCTGATTTTTATATTTCGAGGAGTTTGTCTACTTTTTGTTCAAAAATATTATCCGAGTTTCAGTAAATTTATCCCCAAACATGAACACACAAAAAATAACAGATGTTCACCAAACATTTGTTTTACCTTTGATTGAAAGAGAACATTTCTAACATGAACCTCTCGTCCCTCTCCACACCAAAAGAAGTTCCTACTGTCTTGTGGATTGTTTTCTACCTGTAGCAGGTCTTGGAAATCCTTCAGCGACAGATGTGGTCTTATCACTTATCAGTCACATGGCTGATTACAGGCACCAGGTGTCTCTTAACTCAGGTTCATGGAAGCTGCCACTGGGCTCAAAGAGCGCCCTTCCCCCCTACCCCCAAGCCCGAGCAGTGAACAAAAAGCATAGTTCGCAAATGAATAGTCCTTTCTTTTTTTGCTTTTTGGCTCGGATGCTGCTTTCTGAGGAAAAAGGATTAAACTCCCCTCATGTTCCAAAGACACTGCTTGAAAAACTGTATTAATTTGAACTGCAGAATTCCATTAACTTTTTTGAAATCTGAAGCTGGGCACATTACTACCATCCTCCTTAAATGCTATTCATTATCACCACAAGAACAGAGAGTGATTATTCACCTTAAAAAAAATGAACCAAATATTTAGAAATATTTATATAAAATCAAATTTTAATTTTAATTTAAAAAAAAAAACACACTTATTTGCTCACCTTGGAAAGATTCTTACTTTCTTGTCTGATTGGATACGTTTGCTCAGCAGATTCACTGACTATTCCTGAACCATTATAGTGTGTTGAGTTGTTAGAAAGATATTGTGAGTCAGCTACTGGATATACATTTGAAACAACACCAGGTGAGTAAGAGCAGTTGGAGTATTCACAGAAGGCAGGATCTCCCAGAACACTATGTGATGGATATTGAGAAAGAGATGAGAAGTCATCCCAGGACAAATCTTCAGCATATACTTGTTGCCTAGATAAACATATGTATTCCTTCGCTGAAGAATTTGTTTAACAAGAAAGCTGTATTTCAAAAGAAAACTATTTCATGTTACTTAAATTAAGTATTTACTCACTGCTATAGCCTGCTTTTAAAAGAATTAATTTTGTTGTGGGAAAACATGCAGTTAAGCAAGTATTTTAAAGCACAGATGTTATCTGTTTCCAAGTTTCAAAGCTAGTCTGCTTTGCAGTTACAGTTCTCACTTCTCTTTAAGGTTATCAAGATTCTTCATACTTATTTTCAGTAGGCTTTTTCTTGTGAAACAAACCAAAAGCACAGTACAACTGCACAACATGTACTACATACTTGACTGCAAAATACAAACATTAAAGAGTAAAACCTGTCTTAAAATGCCATAATAACAAAGCAGGAGTATAGCATCTTATGGGGTATAAGATATGTATGAAATACAATACAGAATTATAAGAAAATCATTAACTGAACTGTGTTTAACCATCACAGTTTATGAAAACACAACACGTCTAGGGCATGCCTTCTTCCTTCAAATGTGTTCAAAGCTCCCTTCCAATTTCCTCCTACACTTTGTACAGAAACTATATGCCAAGATTCAAAATTGATTAGGGAGAAAGGAAATTTCTTAGCTTAAGAATGTTGCATTTAATTTTTAAAGCTCTTCACCATGAAGTGGCCAATCTCTGAATGTTGGGTAGATAATGAAAAACAGAAACTTTCCCATCAGAACAAGAGACTTCAGACAACACATTTCTTATTGACTACTGGCAATTCTGCTAGACTGTAGTCAAAACTCTAACAATCATAGTTTACACACAAAGAAAAAAAATAACAAATGAGAGCCAAAAAAACCCAACCATGGCTCACTCCCAACAAGGCAAAACATTCACCAGAGTATTGCTGCTGTCTGCTGGTTTTGTTTTTGTTTTTTTTTAAATGCTAATTGATTTAATGCTAACGCTATTTTTTTTCTAATGCATAGATCAGGCCATACTCACCTCAGTGTTAAATTTCTATTACAAATCAAAATGGGTTGAAAGTATTGAGATTTCCCATAGGATAAAATGAAGGCCTACAATGAATGTGTTCGCTAAGGCTCTAACTGAACTTGTTCGGACGCACCAAAAACTTCACAGTAATTGCAAAATTAATTCAACACTTAAGAGTTCTGAGAAGCAACTAGAGAACTATGTAAAATCACAAGCCTCTTAGAAGACTCAATTATTTCCTACTACATAGTTCTCTAGAAACCTGTAGCATTCTTACTAAAACTGCGTTTCTGAGGATGCACGAGTTGTGGTGAGGAGATCCAGGAGGAGCCCCATACATTATTTAAATGTTTTACAGCATGAGAAGCCTTCTTGGGACGATCTTCCTTTTCCATGTACATGACTGTATTCACACCAGCCTTGCCACAACACAACCATTCTTTCACCCAAGGACTGGATTCAGCTACTTCCAAAGCACAAACAAGCCAGATCAATCATTACAGACCAACAAATCCTCCTTAAGGCTCTGTAACAATACAGGCCCTTGGGAGGAAGGGACAAGGTACCAGATACATGCCCAAAGAACAAAAATGAAAAAACCTAAATCATGAAGAGAACGCACAAGCATTCCTACAGTTATAATATTAATGTATCAGAGCTTTGACTCCATAAGAGTATTCAATGTCCAAAACTGGAAGGTTAAAATCCCCCAAGAAATAAGATTCAGAAAATATACATACTTATCCAAAGATGGTTCCTGAACAAATGGGTAGCATGTAGTTAAGTACCTAGGAAAGACACATGCTTCTGAGGGTTCTGACCATGTCACAGTTACCGCTGCATGTTTTGGAACAAATGGTTTGACCTCTGCTGACAACTTGATGCCCTGAGAAACAAAACGTTTTTTGGCTACATGCATTTGGCGATTAATGTTATAAGTGAAAAATACTCATCCTTGTGAGCTTAACTGACATAGGAAAGTGTTAGTTTGCTCTCTCCTAACAAAACATGCAAAATAGTAAAGCTCACTGAAAGGAAATGGAGGAAGATGGAGAAACAAAACCAAGGAATTCTAAGAGAAATGTGACTGCTCTGAAAAGTTATTTCCTTTAATACCCACATTTATCATGAAATACTCACAAAGGTCAGTTATGGAAAGGACAGAGGCTTGCTTAACACAAGATGCAGTAAATGCTAATATACAAATTCTACTTTAGATTTGAACAATACAAGCTAAAGCTCATAACATATACTAGCACTACTGTAAAATCAAACTCTGGAAGTATGTAACAATAATGGCTTTGTGTACATCTCTATTTTAAGGTGTTCTGTCTGAAATCAATACTGAACTATACAGCCTTCTCATTTCTAACACAACACAAATCTATTAGGAAGGATTTTCCATTTGTTCTGAATTATCATTGACTTAAACTGGGTATGTATATACGGAAAGACATTGAAATGAAACTCAAAATATTTATTGCCATTACAGTGTTACACAGCTTTACTCACCCTAATACAAGCCACAAGTCATTCCTATAGTTGTTTCTGTATTTTGGGGTACCTGACACACTACACGAAAACTGGGATTTTTTCACTTGTCAAAGCCAATTTCAATAATTAACACACAGGGCTTTTAAAAGTATTTGAATGGTAATCTCAATACTCGAGCATATAAACTGGACTCCTTGCAATCTCTAGTAGCTCAGCAGTCACTTGTATCATTAACACTTAAAGAGCTCTGACAGCCTGAAGTAAATTAGAAATAACTGCAAACTCTTCTGTTTCTCAATCTACCAGGCAGATCCAAATATACAATGAACATCCAATGTAACACAGACAAATAAAACATGAAATTAGCACCATTAAGTACACTGGTATATATTAAAAGCATAAGCTTGAGAGATAATTAATGCAAAGCATTATTGAACAACTATTGAGAACACCTCATTCACTAAACACGCAGTGTATCACAGGAAGCAGCGGTGATTGCAGGCTAATCACTAACTTTAAAGACCCCGGAGCCTGACCAGAAAGTAAGTCTACGTACAGTGCAACGCTATGGTTACTGGTCAGCATTTGTACACCCATCTTTAAGCGACTGGGACGTCTACCTCTACTTGCAACAGACTCTCCCCTTTTTGAATAAGAAGCAGATTTCATATTTAAGCTCGCTGGAAGTTATGCCTGGGGTTCCCCCTCCCAAACGGTGCATCAACCGGAGCTGCGCCTCCCCCCCGCTTCTGCCCTTCCCGAAGGAGTCCTCTCCCCTGCCCCGACCGAAGGCTGATTCACGGCGCGGTGCGAGTCGCCCACCCCGGCGGAGGCCGGTGGGCAAGTGGAGCGCTCGGCCTGGCGGGCACACGCCGGCTTCCGNCGCCGCGTGCGGGGCCCGGGCCCGCCTGGCCGGCGTGCGGCTGAGCCTCGTCCCGCCAGAGGAGGGAGGGAGGGAGAGGCATACAGACAGACACGTACAGGGGACAGATGAGCAGAAAGCCACCAGCGGGACATCACAGGAGAACAGCCAGGACTCTGCTGCTGAAGCCCTGGGGAAAAGCACAGCTGAAACCCGGCTCAGCAGGATTCTTGCCGATGGTTCTTGGTGTCTGCTTGGCCCTGGGAGAGCCCCGCTCCCGGGCGTAGGGCTATAAAGGCTTACACATCAGCAGAGAGCCTCTTGCAGACCCCTTGATCACCACCGAGATGGACACCTCTAGCAACTTTAAAGAGACCGTGAGGTTTATTTTCCTCACCAACTTTCACAGGTTACTTACCTCTGTCTGTTATCACAAAGACCTTACTCGCAAGCACACATCACACAGGGAGAGCATGCACTTTATCAGTATAAGCTACATGCAGATGTTCTGGTTTTGTAGGCCTTCCAAATCCGCCACTGCTGTAGTGCTAGCTTGCATTTGAAATGAACCAGACACAACCAGTTACTGTACAGTTACTCAAACGCCAAATATACTGAAGCACCTTTATGAAACATCTGATTGCATGGCTACTAGTACAGGGTCCCAAGATGCCAGTGACCATTTTGATGCAATTCATTACTTGCCAGATCAAGTCCATCCAGCAGCTCACTTTTGCTGGCACACAGCTTCCTAAAAAAGGATAGATTTTGTTGTTTTGTTGTATTAGCCCTGACCTTTTATATGGCAAGGAATGAAGTTCATACCGTCTGACAACCAGCAGCTGCTTTTTCAGATGAAGAGCACTCCGTTTACTTTGACAACACTTCCAAACCACTGCCTACACAAAAATAAGAGTACAAGCTGGCTTCCCAGAAAAAAACAGGATGCAAGACAGGAAGTGCAGGCCAAAACCCCAGGCTAAAAAGTTTGCAGCAGAAAGATAAACTGATACTACCAAAGTAAATCAAACAAGCATGAAGATACCTCTATGAAATATTAAGTACTACTTAACACCTTAAGACAAGTTTATACCTAGTCATCATTAAATATCCTGTGTTGGAAGGGACCAACAAGGATCAAGTCCAACTCCTGACTCACATGAGGCAGCCTCAAAGTTAAATCATGTCTTGAGAGCATTGCCCAAACACTTCTTGAACACCCACAGGCTTGGGGACATGACCACTTCCCCAGGGAGCTAGTTCCAGTGCTTCACCACCCTCTCTCAGTGAATAACTTTTTCCTAACAGCAATCTGAACTTCCCCTGATGCAGCATTAAGCCATTCCCTTGCATCTGGTCACCGGACACCTCATGAGAAGTAGGATGACAAGTAGTCATTGCAGAACAATTAATCCCATTATAACCTACATCAACTACAGAGTTCCATAATTTGAGCATGTCAGAAGCTGNCTCCGCACGACCGTTACGCAACAGGCCAGGAGGAGTTGGGGAGGGAGCGAGGGACTGCGCGGCGCTGCCGCTGCCGCTGCCGCCGCCCTTACCTCGCCGCCCCGGCCCGGGCCCGACTGCCTCTCCGCGGACATAGCGCGGCCCTCTACCCTACGCTGCCCGCCGCCCCCGGCTCGGCGCAGCGGCGCGCCGCGATGACGTCACCGCGAGGGGNAGAGACCGTGAGGTTTATTTTCCTCACCAACTTTCACAGGTTACTTACCTCTGTCTGTTATCACAAAGACCTTACTCGCAAGCACACATCACACAGGGAGAGCATGCACTTTATCAGTATAAGCTACATGCAGATGTTCTGGTTTTGTAGGCCTTCCAAATCCGCCACTGCTGTAGTGCTAGCTTGCATTTGAAATGAACCAGACACAACCAGTTACTGTACAGTTACTCAAACGCCAAATATACTGAAGCACCTTTATGAAACATCTGATTGCATGGCTACTAGTACAGGGTCCCAAGATGCCAGTGACCATTTTGATGCAATTCATTACTTGCCAGATCAAGTCCATCCAGCAGCTCACTTTTGCTGGCACACAGCTTCCTAAAAAAGGATAGATTTTGTTGTTTTGTTGTATTAGCCCTGACCTTTTATATGGCAAGGAATGAAGTTCATACCGTCTGACAACCAGCAGCTGCTTTTTCAGATGAAGAGCACTCCGTTTACTTTGACAACACTTCCAAACCACTGCCTACACAAAAATAAGAGTACAAGCTGGCTTCCCAGAAAAAAACAGGATGCAAGACAGGAAGTGCAGGCCAAAACCCCAGGCTAAAAAGTTTGCAGCAGAAAGATAAACTGATACTACCAAAGTAAATCAAACAAGCATGAAGATACCTCTATGAAATATTAAGTACTACTTAACACCTTAAGACAAGTTTATACCTAGTCATCATTAAATATCCTGTGTTGGAAGGGACCAACAAGGATCAAGTCCAACTCCTGACTCACATGAGGCAGCCTCAAAGTTAAATCATGTCTTGAGAGCATTGCCCAAACACTTCTTGAACACCCACAGGCTTGGGGACATGACCACTTCCCCAGGGAGCTAGTTCCAGTGCTTCACCACCCTCTCTCAGTGAATAACTTTTTCCTAACAGCAATCTGAACTTCCCCTGATGCAGCATTAAGCCATTCCCTTGCATCTGGTCACCGGACACCTCATGAGAAGTAGGATGACAAGTAGTCATTGCAGAACAATTAATCCCATTATAACCTACATCAACTACAGAGTTCCATAATTTGAGCATGTCAGAAGCTGGTCTGAGCATTACATATCACAGCCAGCTTTCTTTTTAGATTGCCTGCAGTTCCTAGTTCCAATCAGGGTTAGGAACTTTGGCCTGCAGGGCAAAAAATTCCTGCAGAGAAACAATAGGTTTACTAAGTTAATTTTTTCTGAAGTAGGTACTCTGAACATGTTAGACAATGAGTATTTGTTTTGTCTGGTGAAATTAGGACTCTAGACACTTAGGTTTTATAGATCATTAAAAACAGTTTATTTCTTTATGCCTACAACTAAACAGGTGAGCCACTGGATTTGAACATGCTACACTTCAGCAGAAAAGCTGAGTGCAAAAGTTACTGAACACAGGTAACAAGTGATCATGTAGCCAGAACATGCAATATGTAAACTCTAACAAACAAAATTCACTGAAAAGTCAGGTAGGCACTTACATTAACAGTAAAAAAAGATAACTTCACTCTTTGAACACCATAGCAGCCTACTTGGAATTGCATTTGACTGAGCTTTGTTGCTGTGAATAATACAGCTCATGCACAGGTATGGATGTAGGTTTTGTACATTTTAAAGTATTCACTGAATACTACCAACATATATACACTCATATACATAGTTCCAGAAGATTTATAGACAATGGTTCATTTCTGCTTATCCTTTGGAAGAGGTCTTCTGAAGAGAAGAATATGCGGTTCTGCAGAAATAAAATTGAACAAAGCGTCAGTCTGTCACCTAAGTGTTGATTACAGGAATTTCTTTCATTTAGGAAGTCTTGAACAACAGTGGAAGCTTGCTGTCAAATAATAAACAGATTAAGAAGTCCACAAATATGGCCCTGTGTGTAGTATTAACAGACCAACTTTGCAGTAACCTTGTAACTGTCAAAGAGGTGCTTCTGAAAGTTTCATACCATATGTTGACAGTATCATAAACTTAAGATACTTACAGGAAGGAAGTACTGGGAAAAAATACAGAGTATTTTTTAGTTAGTATCAGCACTAACTCTGGTCTCTCTAAGCTATTTGATGAGCTTTGTTACTGTAACTTAGACTAACAAACTGCTGGTGCTGTCTTTGTTAGGTACATAGTGTCAAGCATCAACAAAAGCCACTATTATTGATTTCACTCAATTGTAAACTCCTCCAAGAAAGCCTAATGTATCAAAGGTGCCTAAGTAAGGGAAATACTGGAAGGTTACACTTATTTCTTCACCTGGTTCTTCAGCAACTTGGAATTCCATGCTGCTGCAATGCATCTGTCACCAGTTACTTGTTAGTCAGGCTTATCAATGGCAAGTTATCTTGAATGGCTGTTTTCAGTACATCCTAATTGGTAGTTTTTGGGCTTCACACCTCATTAATTGAAAGACTGGTTTTAAGTGCTCTTTTTAGTAGGCTGTATAACTACAGTTCAAACTATACTGTAGACTTTTCAGAGCATTAATACAGGACCTTGTCTATGTGAGCATCTATTAAGCTTCTGTACAAAAAGTAGGTGTGTCAGCTTTATGATTTAAAGATACGCTGCTACATAAAGTTTTGTTCAGTCACTGAGATACTAACATTATTCAAGAGCTCACAAGAAGTCTACTTCTTTAGGCAGAGGTAGGAACAGTTTCCAGTCTAGCGTGTTTTGTCTACTGATAGAACACATACATAGGACAAGGCTAGCATTTTGCAGTTCTGGGAGCAAGATGTGAAAGTTTAAAATAAAGGCTGATACGTTGCCTTTGCTGACAAATGTCTAAAATAGCAAGAAGATGAAGAGGAATCTAAGTACTCAGTAGTGAATTCCAGCTGGGTTCCACAGCAGGAGTAATTACACACTACACACTTCAGTTGAGCACCAGGCAGTTGATATCTTAGACTCTTTTGTTCATTTCATTCTATTCAGATGTGCTTACCTGGCTCATGGATCATATAGTGAACCCAGCCAAGACTTTGCTGAACACCAAGTCGCCTCCACTCCTCTTCAGACATTAAATGGGATTTTGGCACTTGTTTTGAAAGTTCTCTTGGCAGCATCACATGTCTGTAGAGGTTTAATTATTAAACATACACTAATGCTTGTGTACACTAGAAGATTTGCACAGATCTACACTGAAAGACAATAAGCAAGTTCAGTTATGAATACCAACATTCCCTATAAAGGAGCCTAGGGTGCTGACTGATACCACTAATTTGATTATGAAGCATCTGTCCCAGAATCGAGTTTTAAAATCACTTTGACTACTAAACATTACATCTGTAATGCAACTGCCTATTGAAACAGTCAACCTGCTTCCTAGAAGAGATTAATTCCCCTGCATGCTGTAATCATGCTACTTGTAATAGAAGTTTGTGTTCCTGGCAATTGGCTGTCATATCAGCTATTTGAAAAAAAGGACTTCGGACTTTTAGAATGATTGATAAAGTCACTCGTTTGTATTTTGCATTTTGTAACCAACAATATATTTTCCACAGAGACTACAGTGTTGGTTTAGAAACACTAACACCACTGAAGAGCCTGATCTGTCAACTGAGGAGAAACATACAGCCTGCTCCCCACATTTACAAGTTCCTTTATCACTTAATAGAAAGCAAAGTATTCAGTCTTGTTTTTGAGATTATAGGAGTCAGCTGGTAAGGGGCACATTTAGATCTCCTTACAGAGGAAAAAACCCACCTGAGTTCTAGCAGTGCTTTCAAGTAAGTCTAGAGGATTGAACTTCAACAGTATCAGTTATAATCCAGAACTGAGTGCTGTTATAACATAGCTTTGAAAACTAGCAGGTAGAGCAGTGTCTCGAAGGCTTTACAAACTACATTTACTAGTACTATGTTTTGATGCGGCTTTATGAACTGCCTTCAGAGCTGATGCGTTAATCAAAACGCACACTTCATCCAGTGGAGCTAGAATTGAGACTGTACAAGACGTTACTCTGAGCTGTGCAGAGCACTCTGGACACGAGGGTTTCAGTTCTCTGGCTCAGCTTCTTAAAGCCTCTAAACGAGCGAAGCGGCGAGGTCAGCAGCCCGGAGGGCCCCAGCCCGCCTCCCCTGGTGAGGCGCCGCCGCTTCCCCCCTCGCGCAGTCGTCGCCAGCGCCACCAGCAGGCGGTCGGGCGGACCACGCTCCCGGCGCTCCGCGGCGGTCGCCACCCGGGTCTCGTTAGCAGGGGCCGAGCCCTCTCTGCCTGCAGCACTGCCGAAGCCCAGCTCCTCCACAGCCGCTTCGCGAGGGAGGCGCGGCGGCCTTCGCCCCCCGCCTCCACTGCTTCCTTCGGCGCCCTCGGGCTGGGGCTTGCGCTGCCCGCTCACCGAACGATCACCCTGGAAGGGCCAGCCCAGACCAGCGCTCGAATCACCCTACCCCACCCCCAGCTAATGGAAAGCTACGCAACCCCCGCCATGGGGCACAAGGCACGGGCCCTCCCCCCAGGCTTTAAGCCCCTTTTGGCCCCACGGAAGCCAGAGCCACGCTTACTGCCGCCACCGGCGGAGCTT
>VYXH01012791.1:221844-254581 GCA_013397275.1 Burhinus bistriatus | reverse complement strand
ATTTTTGGCATCAGGCGTTTTCAGTCGGTAAATGCTGAATTCTGTTCTTTCTTAAACTCCAGTGGTATTTATTGGTTGTAGTTACCCTGTGAGGTGAGATAAGCTTAGTGGAAATGTAGCCAGAAAGGGTGATCTCGCTGTTGATTTCTTCATGTCCTGTGCCCCATGCCTACTGCATGCTGCTGTCTCCTCGTTGGGCCTCTGTTGTAAAAGAAGACTAATTTCATTTCCTGCTTTTGTGGTGCTACCAGAAACATGGGTATTGTCTGTGATCATGTAATACATCTGTCTGAAAACTGTTCTGATGGGGAAAAAAATAATTGAAGTAATGTGAGGTACAAGTGCTGACACACGTGTGGGTAGGGATTATGGGGTTTAGCAGCACCGTTTTTATGGCTACTGCAGCCTGATGTCTTATAGGGATGCTCTTCATAATCTAGCAGTAGTATTTTTCTCTTAACAGGACTGCGTCTTATGGCATGGTGACACAGGTCATTTGCAGGCAAAATTAGGTATTTTTGTACTGGTGCTGTTAAATGTGTGAAATTCCTTTCATTAACAAAGATCCTCAGGTGGAATATCAATTCCAGTATAATCATACAAGCACAAACCACCTGCAAGTTTTCTAAGGTATTGGTTGGATTATTCAAAACAGTATATTTTTTTTTAGCTCAGTTTCAGGCAGCACAACTGTTATTTTTGAATACTTAAGGCAGAGAGTACACAAGAATTTCTATTAAGACTGGCGTTGTGTAATAATGGAAAAAAAGATCAAACCACCATGACAGAGGGATTCAGCTGGATGGAAGATGTTTCATCTTTGTGCTTTTTGTATAACCTTTTAGCCTATGTTATGGATATTGAACATGAGGCAAAATTGGCCTTTATGGAAGCCTATGTATAAGCCTCCTTTGAATTCACTCAGAAGTGAAAGCCTGGAGTCCCTTTAAAACAACTTTTCCTTCTATTGCAAACACTCATGATTATACCAAAGCATAATTTTGAAGAGGATTAAAAGGATTCTTAGGCAGGTATGCATCTAATTTTCTTTGACATCCCTCAAAATTATTTTGAAAATCCTTGTTCCTCAGGATTTAATAACTGTATTTGTCAGGCAGCTAGTAGAGCTAACAAAACTAACTGGTTTTAGTAGTCGAGGGTTAGGAGATCTTACTTAGTACTGGAGTGCCATTTCACCTTGTTCTTTCATGAGTTCTTTTCCCTGACAAGACTTTAAAATGTTGGTGAATGATAAATAATGCAACAGTACCAGGAATTTGTTAAGTTCCACTATTAATTTGATACCTTTTTCCAAAAATGAAAACCTTAACATTGGTGTTATCATTTGTAAAATTACTGAAATAAAGTAATAAGCCTGCTAAATGGTTAAGCTTGTTAAATGGTTGTCGTGAAAGCGTAAGACCAACAAAATGTGTTCCAAAAATCAGTTTTAATACTGTCAGGAAGAAGGTAGAACTGTCAAACTGAAGAAGGATCTTATATTACAAACAGCTTGGCAGACACAACTTATTTACAGGTTCAGGATGTCAGTTGGGAACTAATACTGTATGGTGTGTACCTAAATCTAAGCTCAGAATGAGGACTCAAAATGCGCAAACCACTCACTTATGAGGCAAGAACACTCAGTCCTGGGAAGTTACTTTGGACAGCGTCCCGACCCAAAGGGAGGGTGTCCAATCACAGACCTGCTGCTCCGAGGAGAACTGCTCAAAGAACTGCTCTGCTGGGGCCCCCATTTTATGGCCTAGTTGGATCTGAACTGTGGTCATCTATTGGTTGTGGTCACATACAGGCCTCATCGGTGGAGGAGTCTCCTCGGTAGGCTCGTTGGCCAGGGTGGTTTCTGGGGCTCGGGTATCTGGGGTATGTGGCCGGGGGCACTTTGTGCACGTGACGAGCAGCTCACACGCTTCCTGTCAAGCCAGCCACTGCACCCCTGTACTGCGCTGTTAGACCCGTGGGGAGGACAGTGGGGGAGGGTGCTCTCACACTGGTTAAGCCTGATAATGATTTCCAAGCACATGAATGACAAGAAAAGAATGAGGATCACCCGAAGGGGGAGTCATGCTTGACTGATTTGTTAAACTTCTGCAGTGAAATGGCCTGGCAGAGCCAGGCAGAGAGCAGTGATTATTGTCTACCTAGACTTCAGTAAGGCTTTTGACACTGTCTACCATAACATCTTCATAGAGAAGCTGTTGATGTATGAGCTGGATGTGCAGACAGTGAGGTGAGTGACCAGGCCCAGAGGGTGGTGATCAATGGCGCCTCTAGTTGGAGGCCAATAACTAGTGGTGTATCCCAGGGGTCAGCACCGGGTCTGATTCTGTTCAACATCTTCATTAATGATCTACACAATGGGGCAGAGCGTACCTTCAGCAAGTTTGCAGATGTCAGGAAAATGGGAGGAGTGGCTGAAATACCAGGTGGTTGTGCTGCCAGGTCAATGGGCTGCAGAAACAGGCTGAGAGGAACCTCATGAGGTTGAACAAGGGGAAGCGCAAAGTCCTGCAGCTGGAGAGGAACAGCCAGAGGCACATGGTGGCAACCACCCAGCTGGGAGTCTTAGTGGACACCAAGTTGAACATGAGCCAGCAATGTGCCCTTGCAGCAAAGGAGGCTAATGGTATCCTGGGTTGCATTAAGATGAGTGTTGCTAGCAGGTTGAGGGAGCTGATCCTTCCCCTCCATTCAGCACAGGTGAGGCCACTGCTGGAGTACTGTGCCCAGTTCCGTGATCCCCAGTACAAGAGAGAGATGGGGCTATTGAAGAGAGTCCAATGAAGGGCCACAAAGATGATGAAGTGTCTGGACCATGTCTCCTGTGAGGAAAGACTGAGAGAGCTGGGACTTTTCAGCCCGGAGTAGAGGAGGCTTAGGGGAGACCTTTCCAATGTATATAAAAACCTGAAGGCGACGTGCAAAGAAGACAGAGCCAGGCTCTTTCCAGTGGTGTCCAGTGACAGGACCAGAGGCAATGGGCACAAACTGAAACATGGGATGTTCCTCCTGAACAACAGGAAACACTTTTTTACTGTGAGGGTGATGGGGCGCTGGCAGAGGTTGGCCAGAGAGCTGCTGGAGTCTCCATCCCTGGAGATCTTCCAAAGCCATCTAGACATGGTCCTGGGCAACGGGCCCTAGGTGGCCATGCTTGAGCCATGCTGGACCAGATGACCTCCAGAAGTCCCTTCCAACCTCAACCACGCTGTGTGATACTGTGTGAAACAGGGCTATTCAGCATTTTCTTCAGAGTATTATTATATAAAAAGGCTGTCACAGTCACACCACAAGAAGGGAATAAACTCTTCTGTATCCAGTGTAGACGCAACAAAAATGCTTAAACTTTGTCAAGGCAGCTTTGGGCTAGACCTTAGGAAACATTTCCTACCAGTACCTAATTTAACTATCCAGAACATTTTAGAAAAAGATACACCCTACAGGAATGTTTTAGGTCCAACTGGTCCTGTCTCTGATCAGTGATTTCTTTGAGGATTGCTTTCTGTGGTTGTGTCAGTTATGCCTTCCCATTGTAACTTTTGCTAGTATTGAACTGTAGAACAAATAATTTTTTTCCACCAGGTTTCTAGAATGACATTTTGATTTGAATTGTAATACATTTTCATATTCAAAGAAGTTGGTTTCTGGAATTAGTATTAGTAGATGGTGGATCCAGATCCTGACTGAAGCTTCTGAACCAGGTCAAGAGGTGAATGAAACTACAAATACATACATTTATTAAAGAGAAAAGCTACTGACCAGCTCTTACCACGCACTCATGCATGAGCATGTTGAAGGCATGTATTGAGTCAAATATGAAAGAAGTTTGCCATAGCACAGACTGAAAAGGGTTCTGCATAGCTTCAGGGGTGTAGGTCTTGGGAGGAACACATGAGCTGCTCAGCTGGAACGCATGCTCCTGCTCAAAGCACTGTCTGATTAGCTCTTGCTGCTGAAACACAAGATAAAATGCCAAAAGCATGAAGAGAATATTCTTGAGCTTCTGTTTCTGTCTTCTGTAGCTGTTATGCAGGCGCTAGTTTTGAGCAGCAGTAATTTGCGTTCCCTATGAGAACAGCACGACTGTAGTCAGCATAGAGACTCTTCAGGACTGGAGATGGACTATGAACATGGGTTTTTTGGATTGTTTCATATACCTAGACAGGAGCAGATGTAAATCCTCTCTGTAACCTGCTGCTTGTGACCACGGCCATCCACAGAGTTATGTGAGCTATAATAAAGAAAAATCTGTGGTAATGATGGGCCCATGTGCACTTTACTATTGCATATACAGAATGCAGGATGTAAGTTATAGTGGATAAAAATATTTTCTGTGCTTTTTGACAGAAGGGGAAGTTGAAAAGTTTCCCATCTGTGGTGGGCATAGCAATTTCTAATTATAATTCTGTACAGCTTTTCCTGTTCAGTTCTGTGAGATATTTGAAAAATTCAAGTTCCATGTACTTTCACTGCAGTTCTGTTTTCAAACATGTCCTTATAAAACATTAATGTTGGATACTTGAATGTATTTTCCTGAATAGAACAGCCAGATCACAGTTGAACCTTTTGTACTGTCTTCTTGAGTCATAATCATATACACAGTTAATGATTTGTGAATAATTTGAGTGTGAATCACATTCATAACATACATTGATGAACTGTTATCTGTACTTTTATATTTTTAATGTTTCCTATGGAAGCAAGGCTTAAACAATTATACTTCCTGTTGGTTTTGATCCTCAATTAGCTTTTGAACCTATTGGCTTGTTTGGTCAAACTTAGCAGAAATGTTGATAAATAAATTATTGCAGGTTTCATGATAACAGATGGACAGATAGAGCAGAAGCATTCTGATGGGGGGGTGACATTATAGTTACTAGACACCGAAGAATCTATGTGGGAAAACAGACTTTATATAAATGCCTCAGTGGTAAATATCCTTCAATCTTTGGGACGCGTGCCTTCTGAGACAGTAAAGCCAATCACTGGCAGACAATGAGTCAGCAGAAAATCAGTCTTACTTAGTTCTGCTATTTAGTAAACTAACTTTTTATTTGTGATTTTATTTTCTGGTTTTATATGGTATTTGCCTAGTATTTCACAACCCCAGTAATCCTCAAAGCACTGATCCTACAGACCTAATCAGGCTACTCGTATGTGTAATATTAACAATATTTGTGTTTGCAGACTTGCTCTTCAAAACTAATTTAACTCAGTTGAGATACTTAAATTTGGATTTATTGCCTTATTCAATTTGAAAAACATTTTCATAAGCATGGGGCTGTTTTTGTTATATTTAACCTGCCCTCAGGTAATGAAGAAAATGGATTTTGTTTGTTTTGTTTTTCAGTTCACACACAAATGTGGACCAGGGCTTGGAAAGACAATAGACTGATGCTATGTTTTGGTGGTTTAACTGTCTGTAAATAAGCTAGTATAAGTGCTGAAAATAACGTAGTTGAATTACTGAGGACTTTCATCTGAAAGAGGATAAACTGACTTGAGAGATAGAGCCAATTATGATGCATGCTTCTTCCAGTACCTGCACTGGTTCAGGAACTGCATTTTGAAGGCATTCTTGAACAAATAAATTACTCCCAAGTTACAGAAAAGCCTGGCTTGCAGGGTGGGTGTAGAGATACAGAATGCCTGAGATCCATTCAGATCCTTGCAGAGCTTGAATGCTAGTGTCAATCTGTGTTGTTTCATTGAGATTTAATTCTCTCTAATTCTCTTTCTGTGGATTCACCTGTGAAAGGAGTGATCAGAACCTTGTCTAAAGACTACAGCTCAGGTCTGAAAAGGAGCCATACTGAAGTATTCCCATGTTAAACAAAATCAATAATGTTGAATTTAGCAGATGATTTCCATAGCAACCAGTGTTCATATAACAAATTCAGGATGATAGGGTATAATGACTGGAGAATCAAGCACAAGAAGATGCTGTCAAGTGAGGCACAGTCCTGCTCAGATTTGTCTTGTAGGCTGTGCAATGTGGCAGTATCTCAAAGTGGATCAATGGCAAAAAATCTGCAGTGGAATCTCCCAGTTCTTCAGTTACTGAATATTTTTGACACAGTAGTTAAATAGTTTGAGTAAAGGTTTTATTTAAACTTAGAAATGTCAGTGCTTAGACCTGAGACGTTTTAGCCAAATGTATCTCTGCAGCTTTCTCTAATGGGTACCTTCCATAACAGAAGAGTGTAAGCATTCGAGGAGTGTGTCATGATACGTTCCCAGATTACTCTAGACTCTAGGGATTACTAATGAGGGATTTCTTTGCAAATAACAGGCGCAGGTGGATTTTTGTTTCATGAATTTTCCAGTCATCTTTGGACCAAACATCCTGTCTGCAGAGCATCTTGTTGCAAGGAGTTCCATGGCTGAGTAAGTTCCTTTATGAGAACAAACGTCTTTTGTTTATGTTAAATCTTCGACATTTTGGGTTTGTATTGGAAGAGCCTGTGAATTATTTATTCATTGTTCCAGATGTTTGTAGTTTCCAGAGGTAGGATTTATGTAGTACAGGATTATAGACTAGGATTTTGAATTTGAGCCCAATGCATAGACTTTTTGTCCTCCCATCCCCTGAGGTAAATATTTCTCGATTTCTGTGAAATTACTCAAAAGTTTAAAATTAATCACTTGTAAATTTTGTACATGGGAGAGAAAGGAAATGTATGTGAGCTGAAAATACATCTGTTTGTATTATAGAGCCTTTTAATAGGTTGCTACAAGGTTTTATTTGTTTAAAGTAGTAGCAGGTGACTGAATTCAAGTGAAATTGAATGGAATCTGAAGAAACTACATATATACATACAGCTTTTCTTATGTAACATTGTAAGGTTTAAAATAGCCACTGGAGGGCTCACTGATTTCATGGTAAATGACAAGCTGGTCTTTGAAAGCCAGTAATTACAGTTTTTGGCTAAGACAGTATTAATTGGTGCACTAGCCATTTGAAGAAGACTGGATGATAACAGAATTTTTGCAGATAATGGGCACAGAGCATTTATATTTTCATCTCAAAGAATAACACTCTTATGATTAATACCTTTGTCATGGTGTAGGAACATTTACAAAGGTTTGGAAGGTAGGAGGATCTAAATGTCATAGAATGAACATGAAGGATCAGAGTTCCCACCCCATTACCATAAAAATCTAAAAATTCATCCTGTCAGATAGCAGGGTTTCCCCATCTTGAGGAGCCACCCACACATCTGACAGATTTTCCCTTCCCTCCTCTGTTCTGCAGGTGACACCAAAGCCTCAGTGATGAGTCAGGCCCAGGGCTGTGGCATTTTTGGACTACTTAGTAGAGCTGGGATCAAATGCGACACATTTAATTGGTGTCAGTTTCTCCTGGCATTTTGAATGGAGTCTTTCTTTCATTGCAGTTAAACAGAACTCAGTTTTCAAAAACTTTGGGAACAATGAATTCTACTTAAATATTCTAATCTTTTTGTGTTTTCCTCAGCCTGAATATGTTGTTTGTCCTTGTTTTTTAAATAATCTTTCTTGAATATGTAGATTATTGTCCTATCCCAGATACAATACATGCAGCTAAACCATTATATTTAGTGTTGCCATCTTGGTTGAGTTCACAGCGCTATGTACCATGCTTCTGTGGGATAAACATGCTGAACAAAATACACTGTTGTGGAGTGATTTTACCAGTCATATGTGGGTTTATATCATTCATTCTGCTCCTGTGAGTATGCGTTATGTCAGAACTTCACAAAGTCTGTTGCATTACTTCATGGAAACTCATCAGATTTGTTGTTCTCCGGTGGCCATACTTGAATCTTACATCATTACATACACGTATATAAAGACTTTTAAAAAGAATAAAAAGTTCAGCAAATTCATAGAAGAGAAACAAAGGCAAACTGATTCAGCTAGCTTTACAGGTATTAAAACTTAATGCCTTTTCTTGTTTTTAGCAGCACATCAGCAGTGTTGTCATGGATACTGAGCCAGGTCCTGTTTTGCCAACTTGCAGATGTGCTAAAAATGGGATTTTCACTTCCCACCTGTTAACCATTGTTATGGACTTGATTGAGCGTCCACTGAAATCACTGAAAAGTCTTTGATCATCTCATCAGATTTTGGACTAGGATGTAAGTGAACAGCAGAATGCCAGCAAATGTTTCATAATAGTTGTCAAATATTTTTTATGTCTTACTCCACTGTTGAAAATTAGGTACATGTTACGAGCTTTTTCTCATGCTGGAACACACCAAACTTCAAGCTTCTGCTGGTTTAGTCTGGTAGTGCAGCTCCTGCATCTTGCTATTCATCCCATGGTAACCTATCGCAGCTGCAAGAGAGGCATGCAGGCTCAAAATATTAGGTCTTGGAGCTATCTTTTTGGAAGATAATATTTTTAAGTTTTTATTTTGGGGCATAATCTTTGCGTCAGAGATCCAAAATGTAGATTGGCAGCAGATTTGGAAATCATTCTCTTATATTGTATCTTCTGATACTTTCAGCTCAGTATAAGTGCCCTGGGAGCATGCTCCCCCTTTGGGTGGAGTTGGCTGAGGGGACCAGGGCGAGCACTGAGCTGGCGCAGCCGAGGGCGGCTCCTTCCCACAGGTGACAGTGGTGGAAAGAGGCTCCCAAGTAGTGCTACGGGGAGGCCATGCCAGGGTTGACCCCCAGCCTGCAGGAACTGCTTGCAGCTGCATCCGGCCCAAGCTGCAGTCCCTGCTGTGTTACAGGTGTGCCTGTACCTGGCCAGGGACCTTGGACCTGCTGGCTGTACTGTCACACTGGGCTCCCTGCGCCCCTTCCCTTAGGGAGCTGTTGGTCCTAGCTTTCCCCTGACACTAAAAATTTTCAGCTGTGTCTTAAAACTGTCATGACTGCAATATGTCCTTTTTTGTCTTTTACTGTAAATTCAACCCCCACCAATACTATGTGCCAGCTTGCAGAGGGAGCTAGTGGGATTTCAGTTTCCCCTCTTCCCAAACCCTCTTTCCAGTGTACCCTCCCCTCTGTGATGCTGGAATTACCTGTCTTTGCAACACAGTGCTGCAGCTCCTGATCCACTGGTCCTGCTTATCCTACCTGCTGTACAGCACTGAGCTGGAGTCTGTGTGACTTTCCCCATCCTCGGCCTCAGGCCAAAGGTTGTATGATGCACTGTATCTCAAAATACTGCTGGTAGCTGAGGCTTTATGAATTGTCCCTTAGGGGTTTTTTTGGTGAAATTCCCTAAACTTAGTGGTGGCTATGCTGATTTTAATCTCAGATGAAACAGTAAAGTCTATGAAAAACACTAGCTTGATTCTTTATGAAGACAGTAAAATATTGTTAATTCTTCTCTTTACGTGCATTCTGGAATGGGGTGTTTGGTAACGTAACTGCTGCAGTGCAAGCGTTTGGCAGGGGGAGATGTGAGGATGTTTAAGGTTGATTCACATTTTTAATTGAATCTGCACTGTGGCATTGTAGATACATCTATGCCCATTGGATGTGCCTGCCAGAGTGCATCCTGGGCTCTCCATCCCTGTATGGCACAGAGTAAGGACTGGCCAAAATGGGCCACAACTTTATTTCCTGTGGAAACTGCAGTGAGTGGTGGAAGTGGCTTGTAGCCACATCTTTACTGAACTGTAATCTGTAAGACACAGTTGCCGTACTCATCCAAACCTGGTTAGAGCTTCCCCTTTCAGCCTCCTCAGCTTACATAACTTACTTTACAAATTTGTATATTAAGACCATTGCTAGGTCTTTGGTATATATAGCTTTCCAATACAGTATAACTTTAGTATAAATCCTACAGCTGTCCTTAGAAAGAATTGGGATAAATATTGTCACTGCTCTTGGTTTGCAACTGCAGTATGGTAAAGAGATAAACCTGGAACAGTAGTGTTTAAAAAAGCCATGAAATGCATAAAGCTTTGAGAATGTACTTGGGTTTTAGTCTTAAAAATCTGTTTTGGGAAGGTACAAGAAACAAAACTGGGAGTAACGATGGTGTGTTTCAGAATACCAGGTAAACGAATTGTTGCCTGAGATAGAGGCACAGTTTTTTTGATTCAGCGTTACAAAAACTGTTTACAAAAATTATTATGCTTTGGGTAGATGGTGTTATACTTGGAGTTTGACAGATAGACAACATTTCATGTTGGAATAAATGGATTTAAAAGACCTTGTGTTGTCAGGTTTCCCTTTTGTATGGATCCTAATGGCAAAACAAATCTGAAACGAGTCCCCATCATTTGGGAAAATTCAGATGACACTGGTCTATTATTACTATGATATATTATTATTGTATGTGAGGAGAGTTCGCAAGAGAAAGAAGATTAAATAGTATAGGGTAAACTCAGACTCGTTATCCAGCCTGAAAGCAGGAGATGGAGTTCTTTCTCCATGGGCTCCACTTAGAAATACGCAAGCACACTATGGATCTAGATGTGTGTTTTTTCCTGTGAGATGAAAGGCTGCATATGGGATGAATGCTCTGGCTTGATCATGCTCTGTTTTCTCCTGCTTGATAGGAGCTACTATCTGTGCTGCTGCAAGGGATCCCTTGGTGAAGATAGAGCTAGTTTGATTTTTAAGGGCACAAAAGCAGTCTAAACTTAGTATAGCTAGTCATCTAGATCTCTGTGGTGACAGAGGTGGACTTTCATAAACACAAAATTAGTATGTGCTCTGAATTTTCCTGTAAAAGAATCTGGTACTGACTGGAGATGAAGCCTAGGCAGATTAACCCATTGTCCCTCAAAGTGAATCCTTACGCATATCACTTGTCTTTTAATGACATTGATCGTTGACATCAGTAGTTGGATGCTGAGCAGTGAAGTTTAAACTTCAAAATTGCTAGTTCACACTTTGAGAGCACTCAAAGTGTATTTTAAACAGCAAAATGTGTTGTGTCTGTGAAATACCAAATTGCCTTTCATTAGGGACACTTTTTCCACTGTCTATTATAATTTTGTAATGTAAAATATATATAAATAACAAATCTATGAGCTCTCCTAAAATAGTATCTATGGAGTGTTTCTTTGACATTATTGTGCATTTTTCTGTCTTAGTTATGCCTGAAGAGTGAAAACTTTATTCAGTATGTCTTATAGCATAGCAAGCGTTACCATGGTACCTTGTAACATTTTTCCAATCATCAGATGGAGCCACAAGGGGAAAAAAAGATTCAAGTGAAAAATTTTGGAATGGAATAATGCTAAAATAAACTCGTTATAAAAATGCTCCATATGATTGATGATAAATTAGACCGAACAGTCCTGTAATGTATCATCTGTTAGCTAAACATGTGTTCTTATTTATCTTATCTGTAGATAACCAAAGTCAATTACTGTAAATCAGTAACAACTCATGACAGCATATACTTAACTTGAAGCTGTATCCCCCTTATTTAAGCCCTCACCCTAGTATTTGAAAGAGTGGAAAAAAACAGCCTTCAGGATGTGTAATATTGTACTTTCTCAAAAGGTAAAATTAGAATAGAATCATCAGACTGAATGTGGGAATAGGGAATGTGGTGATTTAAGATTTTCATAGAGTTGATTTGTCAGTGCGTTCAGCTCCTTTCTGGAGGTGGGGTGGGGTGAGAGAGGGGAAGGATCTTCCTGAAGGATATTAAGTGGTAGCAAGGCTCCTCACCAATCCATTGAAGACTGATAGAGATGCTTAAAAGAAATCCATAGTTTACCCAAATTTTTCAAAGCACATAGTCCTCATGACTGCAAAAATAGATCACTTTGCCCTGTTACAGAGCACCTTACCAAGTGTGGGTTTCATGATGTTTCCAGAAGATGAACTAGGTAGTAAGGCTTTAAATATATTGCTTTTTCAATATGGTCAGTCATACAATTGAACTTTTACAACTACAACATGCTTGTTGAAGACATACTACTTTATCAGTATGGAACGCTTTGTATGCCCCAGTTTCAACTTGTCACAGGATAAGGATGCGTTTTGCTCCAGCTGTTGTTTAAGGTGAGATTTTTTTTAGATGAGAGTATATAAATTGCAATATGGATTGTACAATCCAGTAACCAAGTGCTGAACTTACTCCACTCTGGCACTTCAAAGAACAAGAGGGGAAGTTAGACACCAAAAGGATCAAATGATTTTTGTCATTTTGTTTGCTTCACTTTTATGGTGACCAAAATAAAGACTTGAGGGAAGAGTCTGAAGCTCAGTCTAAAATGACCAGTTCATCAGCTTGTATTTTGGCTCCGTCAGAATACTTCCTGCTGCATGAAGCAGATTAAAAAGAAGAAGCTGGGTGTTTTGCAACACTAAAATGTAACTGCATAACTTTACCTCAGATTTTAGCTTGGAAAAACAATAGCTTGAATCTTACTTTCCGTGGTGATTTGTCTTATATTAAGGTGCAGTTGCATTGACTATTAATCCTGTATCTCTTCTGTGAATGAACAGAGAATTTCAGTATTCAGGGTGACATCTTTGGAAGCATTAAATGCATATACAAGCACTTTTAAATGGCAGAATGTAATTAGAGTCATGAGTTTGACAGTAATTCCTACAAAATTACAATATTTTTCACTGTGCAGAAGGCAAAACTAAATTAAATGGATGTTGTTAGCATCTGGTAAGCATGATCACAGGTTTTTTTGAGGTGGTTGGATGTCATATTTATGGCACTGTGGGTGAGATCTATAGCTGTGACTGCTTGTGCCTTAACATTCAATTGCTGCATCTCAATCTGCCCCATTTATAATTGGGCATTATGGAGGATGCCTCTCTGCAGTTACAAAACATGAGGGGGGAGGAGGTCAGGTTTCCTTTAGTCATTCAACCAGGAGTGGTCCGGTGCAATCGTACATGCAACCACATGCTCAAGACCTATTGTTTAGGAAAGCAACTGCCTAATATTTTCACAGTGCAAATAATTGCCAGGGACAGAATAGGTTCCTTGAACTGAAATCTCCTCCTTCTTTTAAGATTAGGAAAAACACTGCTTTAGTTCTATTCCTGCAGCTACTGTGGTCACCTTCTTGCTCCTGTTATACCCTGTACTGAGTATTAACTGCTGGCTTTGCTGCATGCATGACATATTAACACACGTGTTCCCTAGTGTTCAAAGAAGATTCGTGATTTGAGGCAGCACAAGCGTGGGTTATTTGCATAAATTCCTTGCATTCTTCTAGTTCTCCATGAATTTATATCAGTGGTGCACTAGAGAGTATGTACATGAGATGGCTGAGGAGTAGAGGACTGGAGGAAAGCCAGTGTCACTCCAGTCTTCAAAAAGGGCAAGAGGGAGGACCCGGGAAACTACAGGCCAGTCAGCCTCACCTCCATCCCTGGAAAGATGATGGAACAGCTCCTTCTGGGTGTCATCTCCAAGCATCTGGAAGAAAAGAAGGTTATCAGAAGTAGCCAACATGGGGAAGTCATGTCTGACTAATCTGATAGCCTTCTACGATGGTGTGACTGGATGAATAGATGAGGGGAGGGCAGTGGATGTTGTCTACCTTGACTTCAGCAAGGTTTTCGACACTGTCTCCCACAGCATCCTCATAGGCAAGCTTAGGAAGTGTGGGTTGGATGAATGGATGGTGGGGTGGATTGAAAACTGGCTGGCAGATAGAGCACAGAGTCTAGTTGGAGGTCTGTGACAAGTGGTGTTCCCCAGGAGTCAGTACCAGGTCTGGTCCTGTTCAATATATTCACCAATGACCTAGATGAAGGGATAGAGTGNATGAGGAAAGGCTGAGGGAGTTGGGTCTTTTTAGTTGGGAGAAGAGAAGACTGAGGGGGGAATCTCATCAATGCTTATAAATTCTTAAATGGAGGGTGCCAGGAGGATGGGACCAGTCTTTTTTGCAGTCGTGCCCAGTGATAGGACAAGAGGTAACAGGCACGAACTTGAACATAGGAAGTTCCATCTAAACATGAGGAGGCATTTCTTTCCTTTGAGGGTAGCAGAGCACTGGAACAGGCTGGCCAGAGAGGTGGTAGAGTCTCCGACTCTGGGGACATTCAAAACCCACTTGGACACCATCCTGCTCTGGCAGGGGGGTTGGACTAGATGATCTCCAGAGGTCCCTTGCAACCCTGGTGATTCTGAAATACACATCATAAGGGTGAATAAGAATACGTTCATTTCTTAGTCTGTAGGCCAAAATGTGTATTTGCTCCCTTACTACTTTCCGTACATCAGAGGTATCCTTTCAGGGTGGCTTAGCTCTATGTGAAGGCCCCTGCTCTATGGGATTTTCTTGCACTGCAAAATTTCTGGATTTTTTTTTCTGTGTTCATGCAGTGTCTTCTGTAATGGTGTTATGGTCCATGACATGTCACTGAAATATGAATAGTGAAGATGATGATAATTGGAAGGAAGATAATGGTAGCAGGGTCCCAGTTTGGTTTGAAATGAATCTAAGGATTCTGATTTACTGCATTTAAAACAAGCCTTCTGAAGCAAATGAGAAATATTCCTGTAATCTTGCACTATTTGCATGTTGTTGTTAATTAATGGGCTTCGCTGGACTTCACTGGCTCCTCAAAAATACTATAAATGACAGAAGCGTGTATTTGCTTGCTTCTGATCTTTGTCTTAGATATTCTACAAAGAAAATCCTATCCTAGTGAATAGTGAGCAGTAAAAGATTTAATGAGAGAACTGAAATATCCTTCCATTTTATACTTGCATGTAATGTATTTTTATTCATTAATTTATTCATTTGTATATTACTTCACCTCCAAAAGGTTTGTTATCTTCTCACAATGCAAGTAGGACAATAAAGTACCTCTTCTGAAATGTTTTAGTGTAGTATCTGTATACATCTGCAATAAATTCCAATAAATGTTGTGAGGCCTTGCACAGGTAAAAAGGTCTCCTGCAAGATGTATTGTGGAGTTGCCTCTCAGATTCTCATAAGATGTGATAAAGAAGGAAAAGTTGCATGACTTTTTTTTTTTTTTTTCTCCAAGTAAGAGCTTGTATACAGCATGTATGACAAATTCTTTAATACACAAAGTGAATACCTGGTGTCTCTTATATATGATGTTCCTAGAATGTAGAATGTAATGAGGAAGGCTCTGTAGATAGATTTTCTGAGCAGCTATGATGGCATGTAGACCTGAAGCTGTAGGAATATTTTTTTTGTCCCAGCAGATAAGGTTTTTTTGTGAAGCAAATTTTTTTAATAAGTATGTATTGTAACTTAGCAATCAGAAGATAATTATATCTAAAGATGTTTAAAATTCAGCTAGGTTTGGATTTGTTGGTTTTTTTTCCACGTTCACTTGGTTCTATTTTTGCAGTGGCACTCATGTTTTTGCCTTTATTTAGTCAACTATATTTGGATCAGAAATGTATCATTACATGGTATACACTGACTAAATAGCTTCCTGTATTCATATTTTTAAATTGTAGATGGTTGAAATGGAAAAGGCAATAGATGCCCTTAATTTTCCTATTACCGTGTTCCAAGATGTGCTGTATCATCCTGTAAAATTGTTTAACTGTAACTGTCAACAAGTTCTTTGTCAGAGATTTTTCTTTTTGGAGTAAAACTGATGAATGATGATACCTTCCCAGGCTTCCTCTTACTAAAAAGCATGTGGGACGGAGCAGAGATTTCAACTGTAAGAATAGAAAGCCCTTGAAAAGCATTCAAAGTACTTGTGAGTTATGGGTATTTTTGAAGTATGGTAAGCCATTAGGTGGACAAGTTGTTCACCCACCTGTAATTATCAAAAAAACCCAACTCTGTTGAGCTAGTCTCCTAGAGAATAGAGGAAACAGGAGGAGAAAGGAGGAAGAATTATTTTTTTAAGAGATACTAAATAGAGAAGGAATGATGATTAAAAGGCCACTGAGTTGCTTTTCACAGAAACAGCTAATGAGAAGATTGAATTAGGGGAGAGAAGTATACAGCTCATTTAATGATTAGATGGAATTTGTTTGTTCCGAATGCTATTCAAACATTTGAACTGCTAATATGCAGATAGCTTCAGTCTGAATTACGAAGCAGGCATCCATTAAATGTAATTCAGCTGTGGTAGAATCTAATCAGCTCTGTACCGCTGACTATCTCTTTCCATAGCCTGTAGAGTTTAGGATGACTAGGTTTCTAACTTAAGCACGTCCACTAAGTGCCTAAAATTAGATATGTTGAAAATGGACTTAAGGCACATGCAAGTCAGTGACAAAACTAGCTTTGAACCTGGAAACTCCCACCTGCAATCTGTATATTAACTTGTCAGAAACATGTGCTATCTATGTGTGGGATAAAAACAGTTGTGCTGTTTATGGTCACATTGCATTTCTGCTGAGATGCAATAATTATACTTGAGATGGCTTTCAGTGGCTGTTTTAAACACATTGAATTCTCATTGACATATCTGAACTTTCCAAGCAAACATTCACAGATCTCATTCACCACCTTTATTTGTTGCTCTCGAAAGACTTGTTTGTGTTGTTCAACCTCTTGTTATCTAGGAATTAATTTTTCACAAATACCACAAATGGCAATCATGAATTATAAAAGGTACCTGATCTTAGCCAGCTTTTAAAAATTGAAAATCTTTATCTTCCTTTTCTCATCTACGCCACTAACATTGAGAGAATCTCTCCTTTTGCATAAAATATGCAGTCAAAAATCTGGCTTCCGGCAGTGTCAGCAGTGCCCTTTTCCCGAGTCAGTGACCTCCTTTGGGCTAGGCTCTGACATGAACCTATCATGGATATGACGCAATTTATGACATGGCGATGTTAAATCGAGAATTAGTCTTGTGTTACTGTTCCATTCCAGTTAATCATTTTGTAATTTTGAAACAGTAGAGGGAGGTTAATATTATATTCTTTATTAACATTAGGAAAACTATTTTCTCCTGAGTAATGTCACACAGTTGTTAACATCACACAAATCTGACCTTACCTAGGAGCTCAGTAATCTTGGATCCTAGCATTAATAACGTTTAATTATATAATATGATTTGTCACTGTGTTGATTAATTTCCTTAAAAATGTAAGGCAAATGTTTTACAACATCAGTAACCATTAGTACTACATTATTGGGACATAGGATAATTTTATGTTCTTTTGATTAATTGTATCTCATGTTGTCCTGTTACAGCAATATATTTTTGTACTAGGAATTCAGTGAAGAGAGTGACCAATGAAGAGCACAAAGGTCAAACTTCACCATTTTCAATTTTCTGTTTTAAATTCTGTGCATCAGTCTCCTTAGCTTTAATGCAGGTGGAGGAGGAGTGACCTGTTATCCAAGCTTTCATGCTGATTCCTAATTCCATATCTGATAGTAGTGCTTCTCAAAAAACCATTCCCACCTATGAGAGCTTTTTCACACTCTCTGAGTATAGCAGTAGGGTATTTACTTTGTTGTTTTTTATGAATTTTTCCAATAAATTGTTTAATGCTGTGTTGCAGTTTGCAAGCAGGTAACTATTCCTTTTTAAGCAACAAATATTAACTAGGAATAGACTGCTTTTTTTATTATTATTTATTTATTTATTTATTTATTTATTTGGCAAACAATCTTTGGGAATATTTTCAAGTCTATGTTAAGAAATCTAGTTGCCCTGTCCAGGGCAAAAAACCTGCTTTTCTTTGAGGACTTCGGTGTTTTTAAGTTTAACAATTATTGCTAAATTAAACATTAATGGTTGTAATAGGACAAGTATTTCCAAATTTCTGCAGAGTCTCTTGCTAAATTACTCTTCAGGTATGTTTCTAGTTGGCTTTTGGTTTTTTTTCTTCTTCCTTCTGCTTTCATCTTTTTCTTCTTGACTGCCTGTATAAGATTTTTCTCTTTTCCTACTCTTAATCTGTGCGTGAGCTGACACAGGCAGGACAGAGAAACAACCACAAAACTACAGATGAAATGCAAAGAGTAAATTTAATCTTGATACCTCGTGAACGGGGGGATCTCCGAAACAGCACCCAGGCAGAGGCACGCTACTGGTAACGCAGGCACCATGGAGCTCGGTCCTTGCTAGACAGAATTTTTACTAGTGAGAGAGAGAGAGAGAGTCTGAAACTGCTGTTCTCCCCTGTGTATCAGGGATTCACACAGGCATAGTTTTCCACTGTGCGTTGATCTTTATGACAGCAGGGCAGGAATCTCGAGCATGTTCAATAGGGTGCCTCTGAGTCTTTCACAGGCCTGTGTTATCTAAGCAAAGATGTTCTACTTGTCAAGCACACAAGACTAAACGATTATTGTGATATATATGTTTTTTGACACCTCAGCTGCAGGTCACTTGAGCGTGTTTACATTCCTTGCCAATCTTCCGTTACTTTCTCACATCTGTAAGTGAGGACCTTCATTCTTTTTCTCGTATACATCCATTTTTTCTTCAGATACAGCATTTTGTTACCCTTCCAAGGAAGGATATTTGAATAACAGGGTTTGTAGTTTTTCAGTCTTTCATTCTTTTTCAGTTTCTTTTTCAGTTTGTGATAAGAAACTAATTAATTGCCCTTATTCCTGTATGCTTTAAATCTGTGGACAGTATTTTTGTATAGCTTCTGTCTTTCATGTCAAAATAAAATGACTTTTTATTCTGATAACATTTCAAGCACACAAATTTGTCATTAGGGAATTCTTCAGCTTTCAAGCCTTTCTACAGGATCATTATTTTTCATGATAAATGAGAGTTAAAAGTGTTCATCAATTGTGCCTATGCTTGGATATAAGATACAAAGCTGTAACATCTGCTACTAAGAATGATGTAACTGATCTGGTATTTAAAAATGCCAGAGTGAGTAGGTAGTTGTCGGAGATGATATGAACACTTTTAGCAGGTGCTTTGCTTTCCAGTAACCATGGACCTTGATATGGGATTATAGATAACCTGACTTTTTAGCATTTGTTAGTTGATTTTTTTCACTGGAGTCTTGTTTGAGTTTCACCTTTTATATGTGGTACACAAATACTCAAGCAAGTAAACAATTACATTTAACAGGGTAGTTAACAGGCATATGACGTATCAAGCCAAAGACAGAATTCACAGTGAGTAAACACAGGACAGAAATAGGAATGTGAAGGCGAAGGAATCTATTTTGGAGCAGAGAGTTGTGCTTTAAAAACCCTCAGGAACCCACAACAGCGTTTTTTTGAGCTTCACAGCTAAGATTGCTTTGCTGTAGATTTTACACCTTTCAGTGTTCCCTTTATTGAAGTATTTTGTTTCAAAAGTTTTGTACCAGCGTATGTGAGCTGGCACAGGCAGGACACAAGAACAACCACAAAACCACAGATGAAATGCAGAGTAATTATTTTTGTTACCTTGCCAGCCGGGGGATCCCCAAAGCAGCACCCGGGCAGAGGCGCACAACCGGGGACGCAGGCATCGTGGAGCTCGGTTCTTGCTAGAGGGTCACTGAACCCACGGTTTCCACCTGCGTATCAGGGATTCATGCAGGCATAGCCTACCACTGTGCTTTGATCTTTTCCAAAGCAGGGCAGGAATCTCAAGCATGTTCGATAGGGTGCCTTTGAGTCTATCACAAGCCTATGTTACCTAAACACAGGTGTTCTACTTGTCAGGCACACAAGACTAACAATGATTAGTGTGATGCATGTGTTTTTCTACACCCCACCTGCAGGTCACTTGAGCGTGTTTGTAGTCCTCCTTGCCAATCTCCTGTTATTTTCACACACACAGATACTACAATGCATTGCATTTGTTTTTATTTGGCAATTAATGAATACTTTTGTTTTTTTCATCTGGAAGTGGTCATTAACAACACGTGGGAGATCTAAGCTGAAGAGAAAATGAAAAAGTAATTTCACTTTAAGGCTAATATTTGCTATTTTTATTGCACCCAAAGAAAAAAATTCTACGAGAAACATTATTTTTGTGTTGTTCCAGCGTTAGTCGTAAGAGCTATAGCATTAAGCAAGGCTGCATACACACCTACAGTGTAGCATTTTGCTCTTGTGTGCTGGTACTGTTAGAGTCCTTTCCTCGTTGCCTCGAATGCAGTTCAATTCAGCACTGGATGCTGCAGTCTTCTATTGTGGTGCAGATCACGTAGCAGTGAATGAACAAGATTGCATGAATAATGTGCTTTTTATTCAGCGATTGGATAAAAATGAATGCCCTCAACACCTACGTACATCCAATCTCCACCACTTCCTGTGTGCTTATTCTTCCTGAAGCTTTAATTATTTATCCTTGGAGAGAATTTGACAGTTACAAGTAGTCACGACTCAGCAGGTTAACCCTACAAACACCAGAACCGATCTCCGTATCAAGTACACTCAAATGTCTCATGGAATCAAATGTCGATTTTGAAGTGGTATGACTCCCAATTAACAGAAAAAAATTTGCATCCCTAAATACTACATATTTTAAACTCTAACACTGTCTTTAATGAAATTAAAATTGGCCTAATGTTCTTGCTAATTTCAACAGGTAGTCTTTAAAGACTGAAGAGTGTGATATGTTCTAAATACCGACATTGGCATTCTGCAATGAAAATGCATTTTCAGGAGAGAATGGTCGAGTAATGGGGAAAGCGACATTAGTTAACAAACCAAAATAAATACATAGTTGCCCATCATACAGTATTGCATAGTGATGAGAAAAAAAATTGTGTCTGCTCATTTTGCTACTTGGTCTTTATAAAATGTGTTCAAATTATAGCAAAACTCTCTGCTTAGTAGGAGTCAGTATATCAATATACATTAAGAGCAGAAGAACCTTAGGAATAAACTGCTTCTTTATATTGGTTATATAGAGACGAAGTGAGGGAGAACATGTGTGTATGTGTATATATGTATATAAATATATGGACATTTTGTCTACTTGATCTGAGTGCAAGTAGATAATCATAGAACCAATAAAAGTATTTTTCATGTCAACATTTTATTAAAAATATTTGTTACGTGGCTGCATTTTAGAAGCCACTGGAAAGGACAATATTAGACTACATTGTTGCAGGTTGTTTTCGTCTCCCATGCCCTCCACTCTCCCTGGTAATCGTGCCTTGCACAGGCTCGGAATTTTTTTCATTCTTCTTTTAGGGAGGGTGTCAACAATTGTATATCAAAATTAGGAGTAACAGCAGAATATTGTTAGTCCTAGGGTCCGTAATCAGGATCCAGAATAGTACAGAGAAATTTGTGTATGTTTTTACCTGTAGATTGTACCCTTGCTCTATTGAATCATGTTACTGTATTATCTGACTGGACTGCATGAATCATGGCAGGTGGGGGCAAATCTGTCTGTATCATTTGGCTGCATAATGTAGGAGTATGCTCAGCACTGGTAGCTACTAATGGATTCATTTAAGCCTTAAAAGTTACCTAGAAAATCTACACCTGATACAGGCCTTATTTATCTCCCCATGCTAAGAACAGATTCGAAAGTATAATGTGAGGTGGTTTTGTTTTGTGCTTTTGCTTACAAACAGTAAACAATTGGGTTACTGATTACACTAGCAATTTACCCAGAGTTGTGACAGCCTGTCTAAGTTTTTAATAAGCACTAGGTATTTTCCTTGAAAGTAACATAGTGGTCCAGTGAAGAATTAATTCACAGAAGACATGTCCCCTGTGTTATGCGAAACATTAGATATTAACAGCGGCTCCTTTTTACCTTTTGTTCTAGGAATTATTAACTGTAAATATTAGGGTTAAGCTTATTTCAAGCCTGTTGGTAAACTGCAAATTGCATAGTGTCATGTTTAGTGCTATTGAACTGAATGTGCAACTGAACATCTGGACTAGTGGTTGAGATTTGCCAACGTACTGAGGAATCCTGAGATTTGTATTCTAATTAGTGATAGTAATCATGATCACAGTAAGATAGATCTTTGACAGATTAACTGAACTGGTTCTAATTGCTTTAGTAAATGGAACTTGGGAAACTCAGATTTTAAATTTTTCACTGTTAGCATGAGAGCTATTAACTGAGATAACCATAACAGAAACAAGTGTACAGAAGTATAATGATGTGCCAAGGTACTGTCAAGTGATTCTTTTAAGCATTTCTGACAGGTTTATCCCATTTTGCACGAAAATAAGGGTGGAAGGTAGTTTGGCATATTTTGTGAGACAGATTAAGGGCATATGAGTCTCAGGATTTCGGAGAAAGGAGAATATGGTCTGAAGCTCCAAACTTACATTAGAAGAGCATTCTTACTCCTAAATGTGAACACTGCTCTATGGCATAATACAAAGTCTTTTCGCGCCAATGCGATGACAGCAAACCAACTCTTGCAAACCATGTTGATTATATTGCTGATGTCTTTGACATTATCTGTGAAGTTTGCAATACTGGTAGTACCTCCGATAATATGTAAAGCATGTTTATTACAAGCATTAGATTTTAAGAAATATGGGCTAATGCTATGATGCCTTCCTCTCTGGAGGCATGCGTAGAATTTCACCTTTTTCCCTGCCTACTGATTCCATGTATGTGTTGTTACTTAACATCTTTGAAACCTTGCGTCTTTGTAGTTTTTGGCTGTTTTGTCAGTGGTTTCATTAAGTATTGGTTGACCGACGATACACAGAATTACACTGTTACTGAGCAGTTACAGAGGTGACCAAGGAATGGAAACCAGGCTAAAGGGTCATGAACTTGATAGTCACTGTGTATCAGTAAAGGACACTTAGACGGGAGTTTGCTAGCAACTAATTTTAATTTATTTTGGCTAAAATTCCATTTAAAACCAACAAATTTTCTAAATAAATTAGGTTTAGAAAATAAATAGCTTTCTCAAGAAGGCACTTAACAACCCATAAAGAATATTTTCATATTGGTAAAGTTCAGTACAATCTCTGGTGATGCCAAATCAATATTCTGGTGGTTCAACCCACTGTTTATTTATTAATAAGATTCTAGGCATTTGGTGTACTGAAAAGTTTCAAATTTTATTATCTTGAAGTAAAAATTAATTAATTAAAGGGAAAATTTATTGTGGGGAATAGAAAAATGCCTCTTTATATTTGACTTACTATCTATGTTATGAAGAATTTACCTCTTTTTTTTAAGTCATCCTTTTGATCTGTTTGCTGCTTCATAGGTACAAGATAATTTTGTGGACACAACTAAAAATTACAAAAAGGTGAACCATATGATTCTCCCTACAATGCTCATGCCTCATGCTTCAGTTCACTGTGCATCACCTCTCCTGGCGCCACATACACATCATTTTCCTTAACTGGTGGAAACATAACTTGTGCTGCAAAGGACGCCCTCAAGGCTGAGGAAGATGGTTCATCTATTTGTGACATTTTATAGACTGCTTTCTTTCAAAAGCACGAAAAGCTGAAGCAGCAATTGAAGTAGGGTTGCTGGTCCATGCAGTATGCTTCTGAACAGATGAGACAGGCAGGCAGGACATTGTTGCCCTCTTAAACAGGATTAAACTGTGGTCTTACTTTCTGATGGCCCACACTCACTTCTTGCTGCCATAACATGGCCTTGCGGGGACTTAGATACGAGTTTTTCATTCCCCTTGATCCCTTTTTTAGGTGTGATTTGCAGGCTGGTGATTTAGCTGCCCGGAGATGTTAACGCTCTGAAGAGAGTTCATGTGCTCTGTAGAAGGCGAAAGCTCCTTCCAGCTCCTTTTGCATCTTGGACAGCAGAGGGCAGGTGTTTGTTTTGTGTGACTGAAAGTTTGTTGTGTGGAATGGGTGTGTGTGTACACATGATGAAAGTGCCTCCGTGCTAGAAAGAGTTACAAAGATGTAGTATAGGGTAAAGTATAATTTATGCTTTTTTGTGCATATAGAAAGTTTTTTTCTAGCAGAATATTCTTTTGCTTTTTCTTAAAAAACTTTTGTTTTGTCCAAAAATGTTGAAACAAAATTAAAATTATATTGGCAAGGTAAGAAAGAGTGTCAGTCTAGGAACGTTACCATCTAGCCACACATCACTATACTGAAACGCTTTAATATCTTCCTTTTCTCTCATTTGACTGTCATCACGGTGGTCTGTGATATTTGAATCACTGCACAGGAGACAGACATGTATTTATTCTGATATAAAATTTTGCTCAGTAGACTTATTTTGGCATTAACTGTTGAATTTTTAGTTTAATTGTGCTTGAGGATTTTGTAGCCACATGGCAATCCGAATGCTTGTGTCTAAACAACAGATTTCTGCCAGTTTACATATGCTGGTCAGGCATATGTTGGTCAGGTGCTGTGCAAAAGCAGACTCTTAGTATTTACACAATGCTATGTGTAAAATCATGTTTTTATTGGTATAGTTTCTTGCACTTGGGTAGACTAGTGGCTTTAGTAGGACAAAGCTCCGCTGTGGCATTGTTTTGGTAGTCCTAGAGAGAGAAAGTGCTGGTAGTCGTATTAAAATAAAGTATTAGTTTAAGTGTAATTGCAGTTCATGGTGGTCAGTAATAACAGGACACTCTAACAGGACACTCTTAGAGGAGAGGCTTAGCACGTTGCTTCAGTGGCACATAATAATTTCCTAACAGTATAGACCCTTACTCTTTCCTGTCCCAGTCAAAGTGAATAACAACAGCAGACAATCAACATTTGTACAATGCTAACACATTGACTGTAATGTTCAGTTAGTCTTGCAGATGTGCTGTCACTTAAACTTGTTGAACTACCTGGTGATAACAGCACCACTGTTGCAAGCAGGTAGTAAGGCTGATTGCTTTCAGCGTCACTTAGTAGGATTTGTCCTTCTGTTTTACTTATTGCTGTAACAGGCCTTCTCAGGCTGCATGGTGACTTCAATGCCCCTTTTCTCTTTCTCCGTTCTGGAACTGGGAGCTGGGGTCACTGTCTGCCAGGGGCATTTTTCCCCCACCTCTTCATCCTGGCACCGCTGCTTTGTTGAAGCTCCATTCTCAGTGAGCACTGTGCAACTCTACAGTCAGGCTACTGATGTACACATTTCTCAACAGACCCTCATAGTTGACCATTTTCTCCCATTCTGGAATAGCTCTTGTGACCTGGATACCCATCAGATAGCTGTGCTTGGCCAGTGGGCTTCAGTTTCTGCTTGTGTGTTCAAGCTCTGGCCAAGTTTTTTGGCTCCAGCCTCTCTGCTATACATTCTTGCTACATGTCTTTGTTGTTACGGAAATCTGGTCCTAGCTCATGTGCCCAAAGTCCTTTGGAGAACTGCTGACCGTCAGAATACCAGTAGCTTCCATCCTTTCTCAACCTTAGTTTTACTGAAGCTTCTCAGGGTCTTGTCCTGCTTGAGCGAACAAAGCAAATTTTTTGAGGGTACCTGGAGAAAGTCACTATATACTTTTGTTACAGCGAAGAAATACACAAGTTGCTGTGGATGACAGTAGAGCAGTACGCATATCTTTGTCTACATTCCTCTGCCACTATAAACATTTTTTAATCTTGGAGTCCTTTTTAGAGTGAAGGTTGTCTCCCTTCTGATCTGCTTCAATGCGTGGAGCTTAAGAGTTTCTCAGTCTCCTCATCTGCAGCTGTTTTACTTCTTGCCTTTCTTTACATTACTAGCAATGGAGTTTGTAAACTTCAGTCCAGTTAAGTGGTCATTTAAACAGCTATTTAAATCCTGCCACCCACCCTTGCTTCATACTGGGTCTTTCGCAGGTTGGCCACCCTGTTTTGCCGTACCTGTTGTCGTATCTAGGTAGTCTGAGTCAAATGTAAGGAAGGCAAGCAACCTAGCTGAGAAGAGAATACATCCTCAATACATGCGTGCACGGGTGCATGCCTGCGCACACACACATGTACACCTGTGTGTGGATGCCTCTTTCGCGTGACTGTACCCAGAAAGAAGTTAACCATCACTTCAGGTCAGATAACAAGCAGCGTTAGCGTAAACAGGTATAGTGATTCACACCAGCAATTTGTACAAATAATGCAGAAGTATCCGACATTCTGAATTTGCTGGGATGAGTGCTGCTGTGCATAACCTTACACCAGCGCTGTTATCCACTGCTGCAGAATTGCCAGAATTCTTTCACTAGAAGCGCTGATCGGTAATGGCTTTGCTATAAATACAGCACAGCATGTAACTCTTTGTTTGCCAAGAAAATGTGTACAGTTTGGTGGCACAAGTTAGTAGGTAATGTTTCAGGGTGAAGCTGATGCAGATGTGTATTGTGCATTTGTCCTGGCCTATGCAACTAATACTTTTCCTCTCCCTCTTTGCAGTCCATGACTGCTTGTTCCTACCCTTGCTCTGCCTTCAGTTCAATTTTTTTAGTGAATCAGAGTCTAGAACTGATGAGGTTGAAAAAAACAATCATTTTTTCTGTGTTATTTTTCGGTTGGATGACACAGCATGAATTTTATGGCAACACAGCAAAGGTGATGCAGTCAGTGACAGGAGGGTGAGAGCAGGCTGAACAGCTCTGCTACTGCCACCACAGCTGTACACATACTGTCAGAATCTTGGTCTGATGTGCAACATAAGACAAAGATGGCCATTTATACTCTCTGTTGTTTTTCGGTTCTTATAATTTTGATTATATCTGTTTAATTAGGGGAGGGATAACATGGATTTGGGAAAGTTCAGTATTTTTAATGGACTGCTGTCTGCTCAGACAATGTACAGTTAGTCCTGCCTGAAGCCAAACACTACAAAAAAGAGCACTGTGCATTTCTCCACATCATCCTTTCCAGTGCTGCTCTATAAATCTTCTCATGGTGGTAAAACACATATTTGTTTGTATACTGTATATGTAATAAATTCTTTTTCATGTATTTAAAAAGGAAAATACCAATAAAAAAATTTACATTGTCGTAAAAAAAATCCCATACTTTTTCAATGACAACCAGTGAAATATAATTTATTTTAATAACCTATGCCTTATAGGTATTTTCTACATTTTAATCAATTTACCTAAGAATTCTTGTACAAAAATTCAGAAACAATTAAAATTCCCAGACTTGCATTTGGATGGGGAAACCCTCGACAAAATTTTGCTTCTATTGACATCAAGAGGAAACTCATCAAGTCAGAACTTCATATACAGTTTTTTTAAAGCAGCTTTGCAAACTGTTCCTAGGAAAATAAAATGTAAGCAGAATAAGAGAAAGTACACAAAAAAACCCATCAAAACTCACCAGAACAGAAATAGACGCTTTATTACAAAGTGGAAAAGAGAACAACTGAATTATTAAATGCATCTCATGAATGAGAACCAAAAAGACATTGGGTTAACAAATAGGTAATTGACTGGCTCCCCATCAAAGGAAGACAGCAAAAAGAGTTCTTGTATAATTTGTCATTGAAGTAGGTTGCTATTTACTTTCTCCTCCAAATCTCCAATTTTTCTGATTGTTTAAAATAAAAACACTTGGAGACACTTAGACGTCAATGCATATGTGCCCAGAAGAACTGTCATTTCCATCCGCATGGGTGTATCAAAGAAGCAGAGAGAAGGTTATTGGCCTCTTATTACAATATTCACAATACAGTATGGTTTGTCAACCATGTGGTAGTTTGTGGACACAGAAGAAGACATGACTGGGAGGTATTTTTTTTGGGAAGCAGAGTCCCTGTTTAGGGTGATGCTCCAGCTGGAGTGTGGCTCCTGCTGCAGAGGGCTGGCAGGGCAGGGAGAAAGAAGAAGAGCAGCACCTACAAAGGGCTGTGGCACGTGCAGACAGCCACACAGACAAGGCAGAGCTTTAGATTGTATGTGAAAAATACAGCCCTGTTACACTGCTGCTACTTCTCTTTCTCACCTCAGGGGCTGGCTTAGAGAAAGGAAGAATTTACTGTAAAAATTTGGGGTTTTGTAAGAGCAGGTCCCATGTTACAAAGTTGATTTAGTGCCAGTTTGCAGGTTTTAATGCACTCCCCTGTCTGATCCTGCCGTGCAAAAGCTTAGTGTCATGTTCAGATTCAGCTATTATCTCAGATCCGTCTTTACTCTGAACTTTTATAGTACATTGACTTTTAACAATAGGCCCCTAGGAACCACTAATGGAGCAGAAGGAATTACAAGTTTAATTTTCTTCCAAATATTTTATGTCATATTTCACAGGGTGAAAGCGTCTTAAGACAAAATTGTTTCAGTATTTTCAACTAACAGAAAAAACATCCTCCTTGTTTAGGGTCAGCTTTTGGCTCAAAACCTAAGCATCTGCACAGAAATTTGTAGGCATATTTCAGACCTGAACTGTACCTTACACTGATGTAATTTAAGTCAGAAGTTGATCATTAGTGATTGATGATCACTGATTTTGAACAGTAATACTTCCAACAATGTGGTTTTCCAGAGAAATAACTTGCAAAGCTGCAGATAATGCTCCCATTTACTGGCGCAGCCCACCCTTAGCAATAAGGTTGCCACGGAAACAGCAAAACTCTGATCGGGTGAGAGAGAAGGGGTGAGAATGAAAGAGAGATGGGGGCAATTCACAGCAGTTTTTTGTTGAAATAAATAGAATTTGTTAAAATTTTTCTAGGAGAGAATCATAGCCTTTGCCTACAGGCCTTAGGGTTTTTTTGTTGGTGGTTGGGTTTTTTTTGCATAGGACAGTAAGCTAAGGTCTGACTCAAACACCAGTATAGAAAAAAATCTAAGTGACGTGAGCCCAGTCTATGTTTTTTCCTGCAAAATGTTTTGAAGTAGAGGTATATAGTCATGGCTCTTTTTAATGACACTGGTGGAAACTTCAGTGCCTCTCAATATTTCCATCAGCTATGTGATGAGTCTCCCTTGAAATCACAGGAGCATGTAACTGAGCTCTATGTGCAGGTATATCAGAGACACAGAGGAAAATAGAATATGATGTATTAAGTATGTACAAACAGGATAGATAAATCAAAATTATTTAGATTTTTTTTTTAATTAAAATAGCTACATACCTCTTAGGAAGGTTAGATCATAATGCTTTTTAGTTTGTCTTGATGTTACCTTGCTTGTCTGTAACTATATCATTGGAGGTTGTCTCACATAAATAAAGCTGGATTAGGCTGATTAATACATTGGTAAGAGATTTCTGGTATATGTCTAGCTCATGCAAAGAAAGCTGGTGTTTTCCCTTCTCAATTAACTAATCAAGAGAAGAACTGTCCCCACAGGATATTAGAAACCTTTGTACTATTGAAATGCTAACTTTTTATGTGAGGAATGGACCGTTTGTGATATTAAAGATTCTGCAAGGCGATTTACTAAAGCAGAGCGTTAACCCTTGTGCCCATCATGTTACAATGTGAGGACTAGCATCATATTTGTTGATGGCAATGCTGCATCATAGTAGCATTAATTGTTTGGGGCTTATTGTAAGGAGCAATGTCAACTCTGATGGCCCTATGGCTACTTTTTGTGTGCTGCAATTAAAACTCATAGCAAAATCTATATTGAAGTTTGTCTGACATATTCACTGTTTCTTATAACTTAGCAGTTTGGAATTTCTTTTTTTCCCCAAAGTCAGTGTCTTTCTCATGCTCATTTTTTTTAAATCCAGTGTAGTCCACAAGCAATTTTACTGCCACTGGGCAGGAGCTGTTGAAATGCAAATGGTATTTTGGCAGAAGTTTAACAGTTTCTGACACTTGGTTGTATAGTGCATATGTTTAACCATGGTGTGTTACTGGAAGTAGATACTTTAGGTGATTCTGATTATATGATTAATATTTCTCTAAATATGGGTCACTGAAACTCACCTTTTTTTCATTCAGGAGAGTTTCTTACGAGAGGTCATGGAATGTAGCAGTTGTATTGCCTGCGCTTCCTCTTTATGGTGATCACACCATCTTACCTATTTTAGCTCGTGTATTGACAATGCCTCCTACCTTTGCATCTGCAGCAATTAAAATAATTTTAAACCTCATCCTAACAATGGTAACCAAATGTAGTTCCTCCCATTTCCTCCCTCTAATCTTGCCCCCCAGTGGTTGGTTTTTTTTCCCCTAGACTTTGCTCTTAATAAAACTTACTTGCTTCTGAAATACGGGCTGCAGAGGTAGTTAAGATACAGAAGGAAAAAAGGTGGCAGCTAAGGATGAGCCCCTGAGAGTGACTTGGAGGGAGAAAAAGAGGGACAGTCACATGAGACATGGACTGCGTCGGGGTAAGAGAAGGATCCATGAGAAAACAGAACTGAAAAAACGACAGAGAAAAAAAATCCAAAAAAGAGGGAATGGTCAGAGGTGCCAGAATTACCAGTAGTTGATAAGAAATGCTGTACTTGGTCAGAGGCAGTATACACCCCCCTCAGTGTGTACGTATTGCTAGGATTATGTATTACTTTGCATTTATCAACACTGAATTTCCACCTACCATTTTATTACTGAGTCAACAACTTATTGTTCCCATAGCCGTTTGTTACTCATGGTGGCAGTGTCTGGCTTGTATCCCTGCAAAAAGAAAAGAAAAAGGCTTATTTTCAACTTGGATCCACTTTACTAACTGACCTAGCACAGGTGCAGATAGATTAGACAGAAATAGTGGTTTGAATGTCTTGCTGTCAGTAGTGCTATGGTAACAACAGTAACAAGGTTTAAGTTTAAGGCTAGTTTAAGGCTAGTGTGGTGTAGTCAGTGTGGAAGCTACAGGCATGTTGTTGGAAACACCAAAGACATTATAATGCTCTGGCAATAGCTAGAATGAGCTAAGTCCTAATTTTAATTGCAGTTTATGCCTATTACAAGGTCTTCTAATTGCATTCAGTAATTCCTGGAGTTGGGTTTTAACCCACTGCCTGTAGGGCAAAATTATCTACCTTTTCTAGTTCCAAGAGCTATAAAAAGCAGGGTTTAAAAATGTTCAGTTCTCCCAATTTAGGACCAGATTTGTAAAGGAGACCAGTTCCCAATCAGACACTGAAATGAGCTCCAGATTTCAAGCACTGGGTAATTCAGTGGCTACTACTCCTCTGCAACATCTAGTGTCAGCTTTCCAGGAGAGCTCAACATCCGTAGGATGTCTTGGTAGCGTTTCTGTGTCTAGTCAAGCAATGTGAGAAATTAGTCCTCTGCTGGTGCTCAGGGAAGCTTTTATTCTCTAGCTTTCTGTCTGCCTGTCTTTCAGTGGACTGATGATCATACTGTTTTTTAATATCTACTCTGCTAATAGGGCAAATAAGTATATGCATTTTTTTTCAAGCAGGAGGTTTTTTTTGTTTTTTGTTTTTTTGGTGTTTTTTCATTAGGGGTCTCTGAAGGCAAACCTGTAAAATCTGTGAATCTGCTGGTGCACATAGAGAGCAATCGAACATCAAACGAAATGTGCACATTCATGTTCCTATCCTGGATGTAAATGAACCGGCTGAATGAACACATCGGGGAGAAACACAGAACTGACTCCCCAGTTTTCCTCACCTGCCAGCCCTGTGGACACCCCATGCATATCTCTGTCAACACCCTGTCTTCCGCAGGGTCTTTGCAACCCACCCACGTCCGCTCAGACACTGGCTTCATTTTCTGGTGCTGCTGCAAAAAAGGTGCCGCCTGTGCTCGAAATGGGATCTTCCACTATTTAGCAAGGCTTTGCTGAATGAGTCATCAAAGGCGGCTGGTATTGGCTGGGCTGGTGAGCACCCAAGGGATTGCCTGGCAGAGGCTGCGAGGCCTCGCTTCATTCACAGAAATGTGGGGATGCTAGCCAGCCCTTTCATTCACACGCACAGAATCTCATTCACATTTTGCAGTTTTGCTAGCCGCTTCTAATGAAGAGAGCCATTTGGGAGCAATAGGGTTTTCTGGGCAGTAGAGACACGTAAAAATAGGCTATGGTGTGTATATTTGCTGTTGCTATGCTAGGAGGATGAAGAGAGGAATGAATGCTCTGTGGATGCTGTAGCAGGTTTGCAGTGTGGTGATGAAAAGCTATTCAGCAGATCACTAGAAACCTGCTTTTGCACTGACTAGGACATTGCCATTACTCATCATTGCTGGGATAAGAGGTGCTGACTTAATTTAATGTGTCATGAATATACTAATTAAATACCTGTATTTGAGCTGGATGTTTCACTGTATTTGCACTTTGTATACTGCAGCCTTTTAGTCATGGGAGAGGGAAGGAATTCCATAGGATTTTTCCTTTAAATTGTGCTGCAGTTAGTAATTTGTTTAAAAAATAACTTTGCACTATGCAACTATTCTATTGGATTTGTTTATCATGCAGTGTATTGTTCTACATCCAAAAGATGTTTTGCAAAGAAGATCAATTTATAGAAAAGAATGATATGGCTTGTGATGGGCATTGTGTATCACAGTGCTGTACACATTTTGTATTTTTCAAAAAATTGTAGATGAAATGAAATACCTGTTTTCTGCATGTTTTGCTAGTTCTCAGATCAAGTGTTTGTGGCTGACATTTATGCTTAATAAGACCTGGTGCATTTTTTTATTTTTCTCTGCAGGATGTCAGGTTTTTGCTACCTGGACTTTTGAATATTCTTTTAGGTTTTTTCAGTTTTTCAGAATTAAACCAAACATTCCAGTGAATTGAAGACCCTCTTCATGTTTTTCTTCGGAGTGATTATCAGTGGTGAAAGAAAAAACATCTGTTAAGCCTGTTGTCGGACATCAGAAAAATACTTTTCTTCACACATAGGTACTTTATGTAATTCCTGCATTAAAATAGAAGGTTGTTGTGGAGTAACAGGGGAGAAAGATTTCTTTCTCTATTAAAAATTGGATGTAACAGTTTCTGTGAGAGACAGCATTGACACAAAGGCACCTGTAAAGTCTCTTAGGCTGCTTTTGTGGAAGAAAATGTGTATATTCTTTAGTTCTGGTGTCTGTTTTTAAAAGACTTGTGTGCTTAAAGGTATTCTGAAAACCTTTAAGGTGTCTG
>VYXH01012791.1:173091-221430 GCA_013397275.1 Burhinus bistriatus | reverse complement strand
TTTTTTGCTACAGGAAGTGATTTGCAGTGTTCACTGAGCCTTTTGTTGAAAAGGGTCCTTCTCATTTGTGTGAGTCATGCTTTTGCTGTGAGCGAGTTGGCAGCTCTAAGCAGGACTGGGATCTCTGTCATAGAAAACTGTTACTTCACCCAACCTTAACAAGGAACCATAAGAAATTTCTTAAAATTATATGTATTTTTGTTCTTCCTTATACTCTTTTCTTTTTTACCCCAAAATCTTGTTGTCCGTCCATGTTGTTATGAATTGCCTGCTATGTTAGCACAGGCATCTCCTGCGTTGGCATCAGATTTGCCAGAACATATGCAGGAAACCAGATAGAAGGGCATGCTTCAACGTACCAAGTATAACCGCTTCAGGAATGATTCGGTGACATCAGTTGATGATCTTATTCACAATTTGTCCATGAACAGCAAGGTCTCAGCAGTTGCTACGACTTCAACAGCACCTTCATACCTTGTCTCGCCAGAAGTTCTCCGCAAGGACCAAGAAGATGGACCCACCACCCTGTGTACCCTCATCCATAAAGTGTCCCACTTGAAACTCTCTCACACAGGCAGCCTTTTGGGTATCAAAAACCTCTCCTCTGCAGTAAAGGAGCTTGCTGTCTCCAAGTTGCAGGGAAGCTCAAGTGTTTCTAGCTCAGCAGCAGGGGCTTCAGACAACACATGTAACCTTGTCTCTGCCACTTCGTGTTCTCAGCAGGACGTGAGCAAGATGAGTATGGGGAAAAAAACACGGTCAGAGGAAATGCACCCGGGAGGTGAAGACTGGAATCAAAGTAGCAGCTTTGTCAATAAACCCTCTCAAGGATGGCTGCACTCGAGTGAGAAGATCCTGGGACCTGGTGTGACGTACATTGTGAAGGTTGGTCTGATTTCTTCCATTCTCTGTTTTTATCAATGAAAAATTCTCTGCTGGTTTTGATGACAGGCTAGACAGGCTGAAAGGATCTGTATTTGTATATTCCTTTTTTTGTGCATAATGCATGGTATGTAAATGCAGGAAGGCAGGGTTGGGAAGCTGTGTTAATTTGTTGAATTAGAGCAAACCTGCAAATAGGTTCTTTGTCAGATAATGTTCTACAGCTGTGTAAAAATACTGCTCCAAAACTAAAAGCTGTTTTCCTTACTTTTTTTTTTTTCTTTCTTTACTTCTTCTGAATTTAGGTTTTCAGTATTATCTAGCATACTGTATGTATCTTGGATACATAGGCTTTCAATATGTCTGGTGCAATATACAGGAGGAAAGAAAGATTCCTTGATGTGTGAAGAACTGTTGATCTTGCATGATATTTCAGTTTGAAAATACCTCTAAGGACATGTGTGTTTTTAAAGTGAAATTATATTTGAAATCTTAGAGCAGTAAGGCACAGAGCGCAATTCTTACCATGTTCCACAAATAGAAGTACTGTTGTGAGTAGAGCAGGAAAATGCAGCTTGTTTTACATAATGAGAATTCAGCCACATTAAATGTTATTGCTGTTTTCAGTTCATTGATACAGCATGTCAAAAGCAGAGAATCCTAAGCCTACAGGGTAATATTTCCATATGCTTTGAAAGTATTTTGAATTGACCTATTAAATTAGAGCCTGTGAGAGAAGGATATGTGCAATGTTTTTGTGGTCAGGTAAGATTCTGGTTACACCTTCCAGCACAGTGTGCAGAAAGTGTAAAAATAACGTTATTGTCAAGAATTCGTTCTTCAGTCACCATGCTTTATTTGCTGAGTGGCTTTTGTATCTTAAGTGTTAAACTGTTTTGTAGCAGACTATTAATAAGATTACAGGTCTGTTTTTAATCTCATCTGATTTTGGGTGTAAAAGTCACAGTGTGACTTTGTATCAGGATGCTTTGAAACTGAGTGACAGCCTTGTTTAACTCACTGGTTTTTCTCAAGTCTCATTTTCAAAAGCAGAGTGCATATTTAGCAGTGGGAGCACTAGGAAGCAGTTTTCATTTCTTTCTGTTAGTGGTGATGGTAGATTTTGCAAGTGATGGTAGACTGGGTAAGCTGGCCAATTCAGAGGACTATTGAAATTGTACTGTCTTTTTTACTACAATGAAATTTACTGGAGCTACAAGAGAGTCAATGCTACCTTTCAGAACACGAACTGCTGCTCTGTTACTGTTCGAGAAGTGTCTTGATAAAAATAATTCACTGATGCTACATATAGTGGTGTTGAGACCCCATCGTTCTTTCTCACGGAAATACTCGGGTTAACGGAAGGTCATTTACCATTTTCCCATTAGCTCAGGGAACTCGGCTATTTTATTTTTTATTTTGCTTAGGATATTGTAAGTAGGCAGATAATGACTGTGAGAATTCACTGCTGCTGTTTGTTTTGCCTGAAGTGATCATTACGAAGCAGAACAAACACAGTATTAATTTTCTTAATTTTTTCAGTGCTTGGCCTTCTGTATGCTAGAGGAAGCTGATATCCTTGAATTGAAAAGAGAATTGAAATTATATACAAGTGGACTTACATTTAAAGTTAATAATTAACCCATATCTAACACTGCAAGTAGAACAAGTATGTTAATTAGTGCAGCTGGTGTCAAATATATGAAAATGTATTTATACACATTATGTATATTAGAATTTTCAAAATAAAATCATTAGCACCATACAACTTATGTTTTAGGTGTTCGTTAATGTCATTAAAATCTATGGAATTTATATTACTGTTTCTATTAAAAAAATAGGGTGATAGCTTTAACTTCATGCTCTCTGGCATATAGAGTCACAGAACAGTGCTCTAAATGTAAAAAGAAAGGTTAAAAATAAATATCAAAATTGGTGGTTAATGAATGAATGAAAATAAACTGGTCCTGGTTAGTTCATAATTTGCCTGGTCATTAAGCATCTCAGAATTTTCTTCAGCAACTGCAGCATTCACATAGATAAGAATAGAAGTGCAGTTCCCACATCATTAAACATTGTTAGTTCCCAGGGCTTTTACGCATTCAGACCATCAAATCAATACATAGATAATGTACACTGAAGGGAAACATTCCTTGGATACCTCATGGCTATATTGACTATCTGGGGGACTTGTACCATGTTTAATTAGTACCATATGCCTTGCAGAAAATTCCATATGCTATTAGTTAAATGAGACAAAAATGAGATTTTTTGTTAACTAGCAAAGCTTTTATAATTTTTTGTGTATATGTGCACTGAGTTACTATTTTCTTATTAATCCACATTCAAAACATGAAAATTATCTATGGGAGAGGGTAAATTGTCACTAGTGGGCAGTTTGATAACTCACATTAGAATCTTGTGAAGTGAAAGACACCAAGTTCCTATGTGCAATGTATGACAAATCTGTAACTTTACTGCTGTCCCATTTACCCATTTTTTAAAGGGGCAGCATAACTCTAATGCTTAAAAATGGGTGTAGGATTATGATAAACAGAACTGTGTTCTGATCTTGGTGATCTGCTGTGACAGAATTACTTTCAGCCATAAAAATACTGACACTTTGTGTATTTTTTTTCTCCCTGTGGATTTCATGTTGCATTTTTATATATTATTTTAATGGGAAAATTTTCACAAAAACAAAAAATATTTTTATAACAAATTAGATAATGACCATAGCCATATTAGGTGACATGAAGTGGTGAGGTGCTGATATGTTAATTCACACTACTGCTGAACAGTTTAGCAATTTATGGATTAATGAAAAAAATGAAATAGTTTGCTGTGATGGAGGTCATTGAAGAGCTCAGTGTTTTCCCCATAGAAAGACTGATTACTATAGGGAGTGATTATAAATGTTCGTGTTGTCAGAAAAACAAATACATAATAAAAAAGTGTAAAAGAGTTTAATGTAACAGTAGTTAAATGTTTCAGTGAAATGGGTTTGTTTCCAATGATAAATGTCTACTGATGAGTTCAGTTGGGTAATGGCATAGATGTTTTTGGGTTTTGTTACATTTAGTTAAGGGCACAATCAACAGTCAAGAGGCAAATGATTGTCTAGGTAACTCGTGGCTGGGTTTTGTAACAAGTGTTGATGGGCTTAAGATGCTGTTTCTCAGCAGTTCGAAGCTAAAGAAACCCAAAATAATATAGCATAATTTTATAACCCTGTATACATTATATCTGAAAGGGCAAACGAACCCTAAAACCAAGACAGTGGTATAGAACAGACTTCGGTAAATCTAGTGTTAAAAAACAGAAACAAAGATAGTATCTGAGAGATAGGAAGGAAAAAGAACTTCATGTAAAAGAAACACCGCAAGCCAGGCAAATAGTATTTTAGTGAAAAGCATATTAAATAATTAATATTATAGCAAAGTACCTGAAGAATATAATCCTAACTACAACTATGAGGAAAATAGACATCTTTTGTGAAGCTGTTCAAACACATCACCAAGTAAAGGCTTCAGTTCTGCAAACGTTTCTGTGTGACACTGTGTACGGGAATATTCTCATGGAAATAATTGAGGCTACTCCAATATGCTGAAAGTTAAGTATGTGCTTAAGGGTGAACTGAATTGCTGTGTTGCATGCTTTTATTGCATCCTTTTGTTCTGTACTATAGTATTCCCTTCAGCATATATGCAGGGCAGCTGTGATTTTAGCAGATCTCTCCACGTAGACACAGAATTTGCAAAATTACTTTTCTCTTTAGCGGCTAACCCAGACTGCGAATCACAGCCTTAAATGGAGCTAACATGATGGAAACTGCAACATATGTGACCTTCCCCTAGAAGACTTCAGGGCTTCTTGGAAGAATGTTTTTCTTTTTCTTTCTGGTTTAACCAGAATTGATTTGCTGTGGGTTTAAAGTAAGAGCAAGATACCAATGTTTCATGGCTTTGTGGTGGTGCTCTTTGCCCACCTGTTTGAAAGGTATCCAGCATAGCCTGGAAGAAAAAAAGAAAAAGCTTTCTTGCTTCCTTCTTACTCCTTTAAATAGACATAGTCAAATTTGCAAGCTATTTGTATATATAAAAAAAAAAAAAAATTAACATTACAGCAAGACTTTTTATTTTTTCTTTTTGGTTGAGGTTAAATTTATCTTCCTTGCAGAAAAATTTATGCAAGGTTTTTTGTTTGGTTGTTTTAAAAAAAATATATTTGCATTTAAATTCTGCTTCTATCAGTCAAGTTGCAGTAGTGTTAATGGTTAATCACTGATATTTTGACATGGCTTGAATTAAAAAAAACAATTCAGTAGGCTTTTGCGCATGTGATTCTAGTAAGAAGGAACACAGTCCCAAAGCATCCTGTTTGTAATGATGTTTACGTGTTAAAAGGTGGATTGTGTGTTTCAGCCATGTGGCAGTAACAGGGCTGAATACTGATCGTTTAGTTCAAAGTCTGCTGTCCTCAACCCAGGTAGTCAAACACAGTTAGCCAGATCTCAAAGACTTATGAAACTGGCTTATCACCGTGGATTTTAAAGCTGCATGCATGCAGGTTAGGGGAGAGAGAAGCAAGTGACAAAGACAGCATTAGTTTTAGCAATTAATTCCTCCTAGTATGCCATATTCCTTTGCAATCAGTTAGTATTCTTCACATTTTCTTTCAGTGTTATTTGGGCTATGAAAGAACAATATTGATGCCTGTTGCTCTGTTGAAAACCTCTTTTTTGAGCTCCGTGGATCTGAAACACTGTGGGTCTGTTGTACAGCCCACTGATATGAAAAGATAATTTCTCACAGAAATTAAATCAGATCCTGTGAGGAAAAATCATATAATAGAGTCTTTTATTATAATATTATTCTAAATACATGAATCAAGTACTATTACTCTACATTTGCACACCTTTCATAAAAAACAAAGCATGTAACGATTTTGGTGCTGAAGGATTCAGCTCTTAACAAAGAATGTCTGGTCTGCAGTACCTTTGGAGTGTTTGCTAAATGCCTTGGAAGCTTTGGCATAATTTCCACACCTAGGGTTATTTTGCGAGTGACACAATTTGGGCACTGTTAATGCTGATTTGAACAGTTAATGTCAGAACTGTATTTGTTTAAAACAAAAATTATACAGTCCTGCTAGTTATTTACAGTTCTAAAATCCACAAATGAATTTTGCTGGTTGGTTTAGGAGGTAAACTGCATTCAGCCAGAATTCCTTCTATGTTTTTCTTTGGAAATTGGACTGTTGGTTTCTTTACTTGCCTTCAAATAGTGGTTACAGTAAGAATACCCCATGCCCAATGTAAGTATCTGCCACTACAAACGTAAGGAAGACACGCAGATGAACTCAGATCTTCGGGGAAAACCCATGCCTTTCTTTGCTGCTGGAGACAAGGAACCCCTTTGTCCCAGTGACAGGGCACTCCTTTGTCCCCTAGCCACATTGAGGAACCTTGTCTCCATTAACACACTAGCTATACTTGTACTGCAGCCTAGCTTCATGTTATAGTAGAATGTTGAAGTGAATGCACAAAGTATCAATATTAAATTTTCTTGCAATGGGAAAAATGCAAATCTGCCCTGGGATAGTGCTAGAGACAGCCAGCCTTCCCAGCTACTGACACTCTTTCAGGGTGATTTAATCCCCTAAGCAATGAAACAAATTCCATAGTAGTAGGCAAAGAGGGGTTCAGTATTGCTTCTCTGCATGGTCATGCAATATTCATATTTCATTTGATTCGATATATTTATGACAAAATGCGATGCAGCTCTACCTTTGGCTGCTCCCGGCAGGTCTGAGGCAGAGCCTGTCCCTTTGAGTTGTGATGGGAATAAAGATAGGGCTCAGTGCAACCTCATTTCCAGTCATCGCTTGTTTTCAGAGGGGGATTGGGTGCAATTTAATAAGGGTAATCTAGAATGTCTGCTTAATAAGTAATATGTATTCCCCTAGATTTTTCAAATAAGTTTTTCACAGGGCCAGGAAAGATTTCATTCTCAAAAGGTTGAGTCAGACAATCCAAGGCACAGCTAAAAGTTTAAAGACTAAAAAGAGCCTTTTGAAATTAGACAGGAACAGCAAGCAAAAAGATAAAACCTAAAAATAAACAGGATGTAGGGAGACACAAAGAAAATAATGTGAGGTAAACAGAAAAAGCTGTCTAGGCCTTTTTTCCACAGCACCATGTATTTGCTGGTACAGGGATTTTTGTCTTTTTTTTGTTATCTCAGAACAAATCCTGAAATTAGACATGGAAGTTGACCAAATACCTTAAATAGTAAGGACAAGACTGAAAGAGAAATATTGATCCTAAGATACTATCTTAACTTGCTCAGCACCATTTTCATCCTTCTGGATATGTTGTTGTCCTAACACACCTTTTTATTCCTGTTTTTGGCTCTTGCTAGCATAGGAATTATACAAGGGAGTGTATATGTCATTGAGTATCTGGAATCTTGACAGATATTTGACACTGCATACCTCTGATGAAGTAATTATTATTATCTCTTTTCTTGTAGACAAGCTGCTTTAATTAACCACAGGACATTTTAAAAGTACCCTTAACTTCCCGAGAAAGGAGAATGTTTCAGAAATACCGCTTTTCCCACCGAATGTAAGGGCCATGTTTTGTCACCGCATGAATGCAGATGCTACAGTGTCATTCATTTTTACTTACTTTTTTTCCTAAAGTTTGAGCAGGAATGAAGAGAAAAGGCCAGGTGTTTAAACTGTGCAGAGTCTCCTTCTGAAAGGAAATAATTAAGTGTGAAGCTGCACTGCAAACATCACAATAAACTGTTAAAAACATATCATCCAAGGGTTTTGAATCTACTGAAAGCCTTTTCTTGGGTCAGAGACAGAAACTATGAAGGCAGGCCCCACTATGGTCCTGTTCCTAGATGACTATTATCCTTAACACCGCCCAGGCATGATAAAAATCTTCAGAATTAATGAGCTTTACAAGGGCCTGGTATGAAATCAAGCTGTGCTGGCAGATGCATTGAACCTGTTTCTCTTACAGCACTTCAACAGTGTTAAGAAGGCAATGAAGTCTAGCTCACTCTACTGTAGGAATCATAATAATAATAATAATAATAATAATAATAATAATAATAATACCAGCAGCTCCTATGGAACACTATGGATTGTTAATAGATCCTCATGCTCTATTAAGCGGTTTGTTTACAAGCTTTCATACAAAGTACTGTTCAGCGCAAAGCATCAAGCTTTTGATTTTACTGAGGAGGAAATGAAGATGTAGAGGATTTAAGTTACTTGCTTGAGGGTGTCCAGCAAATTATCGACAGAGGTGATACTTACACAACACCTAGGTGCAGTGCTCTTCCACCAGACCCAACTACTCTGTAAAGTTGCTAGAGTGAATGTCTGCTGCTGTAAAAAGTCTCTAGCTGGGTAGGCAGAATAGGCAAATCAGCAAATATCTTTTCAGTTTGCAAACTGAGCACATTTATGACAGAAATTAAACTAGAAGTTTTGGAGGGGCAGCAAGACAGCTTTGCCCAAGTCAGCAGACGCTGCCTTTGAATCATGGTCTTCTGTGATACACTTGTAATAGTTGTCAAAAAAGGTCATGCAGCACACAGTGCATGCCACAGTAGAGAGGGAGAATAGAAGATTTCCTCTGAAATGCATACCTGAAAATGTTTTGTAAAAAATGATAAATTGTTTATAAGCTCAAAATTCATACGGTGTATGGATGTTTTGTAGGATCAGAGTTGTGGAGAATATCCTGGATACAGTGAGATAAGAGGCAGGTTTTGTTCATGAGACTTAGTCTGTTATACATTGTGAGCTTGAAGTGAGCAATATTTATGAATGTATTTTTTAGATTAGTGTTATGAATTGCAATTCAGGTTGCTTAATGGTAGGCAGAAAGAGTAGTAAGTTATGTGAGAGACATCTGAAGAAGTAGAACTGATGCGCAGCCTGTAGAGTTAGTGCAGTAGACTTTTCAAGTTGAAACAAGATTGACACTACTTAAAATACTGTTATTTATGTAGTGTAAATTACCGGTGGATTTGAGACTGTTCTGTAACCATCCATTTGTTACAGCAATAGTTACATTGGATAAAAAGCCTGCACATTAAGCAGGCCCACTCTGGAAGAGAAAACTTAAAATACTGATCATTGAAGATGTCTCTTTCTGCCACGTTGAACCTTTTGTAAATTAATTTTATAGTCCTAAAATAAGCAGAGAACTCTAAGTAAATAGAAACAATATATGAACCCTCTCTTGCAATGTATTTATTTCTGCCAAGGAGCTGGAAGAGTGGGGCTGCACGGGGCAGAAGCTGGGAGCTGCAGGTGCGCATCCTGACCTGACACGGCAGGGGTGGTTGTGGTGGGTCCCAGGTGAGGCTGGTTGGGGCCATTAGGGCCTAATGGCACCCCCAGAGATGCTCTGCTGGGATTCTTCATGGCCTTTATGCTGCAAGAAGACCTTTTAAAGACTTTTTCCATGCTTTAAATCCAACTCGGGATGTCTCTCACCTTATTCCTCTGTTCTGGAGGTCATCTTTTGGGCACTCCTACTGTGAAGACAAGTAACTATAGCTTAAGCATGAGAAGGTTAAGGACTGATAAAGATTCAGTTAAAAGATGTGTTTTAATTGCTGGAGTCTTGTGATGAAGACCAGAGGTACATGCAGCATTGATGTAAAAAAGGACTCTGTCTCCCTCCCTCTATGTTTTGGATTTTCACTTTTCAGAGTGACGCCTGTTAAATCCTAAATCACACCTCCAAGGGTACAATTTTGAAAGCATGGCCATATAGCATTTCAGATACTTAGCATAGGTTTATATTTGGCATAGAGGAAAAGCACTTGTTAGATCTTCCATCTTCTGGGTCTGTGCTTTAATAATACTCCTCATCAACCAGTTCTACTTAATGACTGAGGTAGTACAAATTCTTTAATAAATAGATATATTTACAGTGTCCATATTTATGGTGTCAAATGCCCAATTATGATTTTCACTTTTGAAGCATAATGTTTTGGCTGCAGAAGCTTTTGCATGTTTGTGTTAAAGGAATTCTGATGCAGAACATAAGCTGCTACAACTAATCTGCTTGGTGCTTTAAAGGGAAATATATCATAGTGAATATTCAAGGTATCAAGCAAAACAGTCGCAGAAGTGTTCACTGAATTAAAGTATGCAACTGTGAAAATGAAACAATTCATCTGTGATACTGCAGGGCATACTTTAAGTGGTTCACACTGATTAATATCACACTGCAATAATTGCATTCACCTGGTGTTATATATTTTTAAAGTTAAACCTGAAAAGTATAGAACTAAAGTATTTTCCAAATGTAGCCTTTTTAAAAGAAAACTTTGGCAGTTACAAAAAATTGAGGCATAATACAGAATGTGTTTACATATAAATAATAGAATAAATCATTGTCCAATGTGTACACTTCTGAATCTAGCATTTCTGAGTTTTTGCATGCAAAAACATACATCTGTAAAATAAGAATGTAAGGAATACTGTACATGCAGAACTACTGATATGGGATTTTTGTGGAATCTTGTGAAAGCCCAGTCCATTTAGCATCTGTACTGCATGAATATTTTTGAGCATGATGTTGGCAATCTTACTTCATCCACATACAGGTGAGAAATAAGAAACAGGTATTTTCTTTGAAGATGTGTTGTTTTCAATCCCATTTGAGATGGAGAACAGTAAATTGTCAGAAGTAAAATTTGCTTCCCAATGGTATCTTTCCCCATACTAGCAAGAAATGAGACCTTATAGTTGACTTAAGAAATTGCTTTTCAAGATAAGATAAAATATATTCTTATTCCCCTAGCTGAATCCTTTGGCTTTTTTTTTTAAGGGGTTCTGAATCCTTACCGTGTGATTTGATTATGAGATGCTGCCAGAATGCTTTACAGAGGACAAATGTAAAACCACTATTAATATCCAGTGAGAACTGTAGATGTATCCCAAGTAGAATGGATTCTTCTTTTCTTACAGAGGTTTATGGGAGGTTCTTTTGCAAATGTTGTGCTCTCTCTGTGCCTCATCATCAACAAGATTTGGAGGTATTCAACAGGTGTTCATATCTTCTCCAAGGCCTCTTTGTTTATATGAATCCCTAGCTACTGAAGAAGTACTTTACAGATTTTCTGATCTCTGTGGGAGAAAAAGGAATAACCTATTTCCAGCTTTTCAAAGTGTTGGCAAATCTTGATATATTTTTATATGTAATCATATTTGTCAGTTTATTAGTAGTTATATACAGCTGCCTGGTGAAACTTTACAATAGTTATAAATATTTATATACTGCATTTCAGAAATAATTAAAAATTAGTGTTATTTTAGACTTAAGGATTCTTGATAAGCATTCTTAATAACAGTGGCACTGTATATTTGTACATGCTTGAAGTCAATATATACGATTTCAAGGTCTGTATATATATAAAAATACATATTCATAACAAAATTATGTATTTCTGTATTTTATATAGAAATAAAAATTATTTTTTGTCATGTTAAGGTGGATTGATTCTTTTTTATCACTTAAGCAATTCAGTGCAAGAAAGGCATGTGAAATAGAACAATATAGGTGCCTTCCTTTGTTTAGAAGCTGATTTTTCTACTGGCAGTAGGTTAGACTTAGGATGAATTTATTTAGATGGAAAAGTTTCACTGCCTTTCAGTCTTAATTAGTCAATGCTAGGCAGTTTGGTTTACGGTTGATCCCCCAATCCCTCTGAAAGTCGGTCTTGCTTTAGTTATGACTGAAAGCCTTTATGAAAATCTTCAGGAAATTCACTGTACAATGATTTGCATGATTAAAGCTAGACATCTAGCAAATATACAGTGACTCACAGTCATGCAGTGAAAATTTTAAAACGTGACCTTTCTTTTTATTAGTTTGTACTCTGGATGCTAAACGAACACTGTTTCTGTTTGGTGCAGTGAATCAAAATTTATCAAGGCATAGATATACAGAGAAAGTCTTACTTCCCTGCAGTCTCTTATGAAAATGTTTTATAACTCTACTGTGATAATTAAATCAAGAGCTTCTGAAGGTTACCTCTTTTACCAAAATAGCTTAATAGCATACTTTTAGCAGCATTCCTGTTACTGAAGCATTCAGTTCAAAGAATAAAATAGAGAAGCAATACATTGTAAACATTGTAAGTTGCCAAAATAGCATTGAAATATACTAAAAATAATGTGTTAATTAATGAATCGAAATGTATAAAGCATAGAAATAATTTCTGGGAAGTACTGATCTCACGAACAAAATACATGTGTTTGCCTCCTTTATCCCTTCCTTATTGCAGTTGTGCACACCTGCGCATTGTGTTCAAATAGGGTAAGGCAGTTCATTGAAAGAGGAGGTTAACATTCACCAGTTAAGAACTGTTAAAGTCTGCATACATAGGGACATTTATAATATTTTTATACTGCAAAAGCCAGAGGAAATAGAAAAGAGCTAGATGTTGGCCAGAATTGGAGGTATTCCTGTGAGAACTGTGTTCTCTTCTCACCCATTATTGAAGAAGCAAACCACCTATTTCCAAGAGAAATGCAATTGACAGTCATATCCATCATCGTTTGTACTGCTTCAGAAGCTCTGTTGGTTTACTTGTCTCATGGAGCAATTTATGATGATAAATTTACAGCCGAAGGGTCAAGGCTTATTTGTAGTTGAACCCCGAAGAAGACTTGTTTTTAGATTTTCCATTCCATTTCCATTCAATCAATCCTTACTTAGAGTTTTCTGTCTGGATTAGAACATGCATTCTTTAATGAGAAAAAACCCTTTGCAGGAAATACTGATTCACTGTAAAGCTCAATACATGATTACTTACTGGTATAAAAATTGCCAACTGCAGAAGTATGAAAGCACAGAAGAGTGCCTTTCTGTTTTTCATGGCAGGATGTGTTTATGACACATTTTTGGTGTTAGATTCTGGCAAAGTCTAAATATAGGGCCTTTTCCTCATTTGGAAGAAGGCTGCCAGTGTTTTCTTTCATGTAGGACTGCTGCTCCCCTGAGCAGGTGGGCCATTGTACAGATACCAGGGACGCATGGGGCAGAGGTGTGGACTGGGTCCCTCAGCATACACTGGTAGAGCGTGGGCATCAGGTGCCCTCAGACATCTGCGTCTTCAAGTAGTCCAGATGTGTCTTGCCCCAAGGGGAAGGAAGGGCAGGAGACTATGGCATGGCTGTGAGAATAACATCCATGTCAGGTAAGATCTCTGTATTGTCTTGATAGCTAAGCAGAGCCTTTCAAGGAAAATATTTATATCCCAAACTACCAGAGAAACTGAAATCTTTAGCAGCTGACTTAAAGCTCTGTGACTAGTGCTCATACAAATTTATTTCTCTCTGAATATCCAGTCTTGCTTCTGCCCACAGCTTTTTCTAATATTGTAACTCACCCTACATTAGAAATGTCACAGAACTAATCTTCCATTCCATCCTTCTGCTTAAAATATTTAGGTACACTGACATAAATCTGAACGCTTGTGTGCATGCAAGACCTTCTTCCCACCGTGCTACTATCTGCTCAGTCGATGGTAGCTGGTATTTGTAAAAGGCTGCCCCTTCTGCCCAGTGAGTGCTTTCCATTATCACCACCACATGCAGGGAAAGGGTGTCCCACAGACTTCTGTGGTGCCAGAGTCTGGGTGGCATGTTTGCCACGGCAATGGTAGGACAACATACAGCTGTTCTCCACCTACCAGAAGAATGTTTCCTGGGATTTGGCAAACACCCTCTTAGCACTGGCCAGCTGTTAAGGTTAAAAAAAACCCCACAAAACGAAACAAAAGAAAAAAGTTTATTGCATGCTAGAGTGAAGGTCTTCAGAAAACGCTGACTTTTTTGGTGATACAGCGAAGTACCTCCCTATACCGCTACCTGTTGTTCTAGTTTGGCTTCAGAAGTAGTTCCTGCACTCCAGTGGGCTAGCTGACCTTTAAGACCAGAAAGATTTACTGGGCTCCCACCAGTATCTATGTCCCAGTCAGGTAGCTGAGCCACATCCTTAGGTCAATGACTAGCATCGTATGTATAAAGTCCCTTTACATACACTCTTTTTCAGGATGAATGCAGCACCTCTATGTTGAAACGATTTCAAGTGTAAATTCAGCCTTCCCACAGTCTTCAGTCATAACTGCTCATGACATCAGCTCATATTCTCTTGTCTGCTGTACTGACGGAATATGCATGACAGCTTCAGTCTTTGCTATGTAGAGATGTCTTCAGAGTACCCCTCCTTCTAAAGCAATCTTTTTATTCAATGTGAAGTCAAACATTGGCTGCCTCCATATTTAGCCTGACCAAATGGACCATTTACCTGTTTTGAAAAGGTCTGGAAGTCATTCTGGTAACTGGCAAGAGTATTTATGCTTTTCAAGCTGCTGTATAAGCACTTCATATTTTACATAATTACTATTGGAAACAAAATTTTATACAAACTTATGTGAGTGCTGTAAATACTGGTCAGTATTACCTGTTGCTAAAGACTAAGTATTATTTGTGAATTATTGCAGTTAAATGTAACTTTGCTTAAGAGGATAGCCCCTGAAAAAGCTTTCTGGGTTTGTGGGTAACATGCAATGCATCCCCACTGTTATTTAGCACACTTTCCTTTCTCTTTTCCTTCTTTCTTTTTCATTTTGCTTTGCTAATGGCAGAATCTAAGTGAAGAACTCAGGAAGGTCAGTTTTCTATGTCTGGGCCATTTGTTGCGATCAAGATGAGGAGCCACTGTGAGGATTCCCACATCTAACTGGATGCAAAGCCATGCCTGCAGGCCTCCCACACAAATCCAATGAGCTAGCCTGTTACAGGGGTGTGCACACACACATGTCAAATTCAAAGGGTGCAAAACTATTGGTGAGGAGGCTTTATGTCCTCCTTGTACAGGCTGCATGAGTAAGGGCAGATTTACCTGCAAAAATGCCAAGCAGTTACCTTTCCTCCTGAAGATGTGGAAGGAAAGGTCCTCCTGCCACATGCAGGAGCCTTCTGTGGAAGTGCTTTACCATAGGTTAAGGCATTTCGCTATGGGTAACTGAAAGGATAATTATGTATTTAAAATTCTAGGTATAAGTCTGTACCCAGTTCATCTTAAAAAATAGCAAGGATTGCATTGTTACTGTATTTCTTCAGACAGATTTTTGTCAGTGACTTCTTACTGCCTCTGTTAGCGGATGGATGCTATGAAGTACTCGGCAGACTGGCAACTGGCAATCAGAGCGTTATTTTATGGATTGGCTGGGATTTTGTATTGCCAGATGTGCCTGAAGTGTTTCAGAAAAACGTATTTTTCTTACTGTTTCTCTCAACCTAAAAATTTAGTGTTTTCATGAATTTATAATGCTTCTAAGATCCCACTGTCTCCACAAATTTATTAAATTTACTGCTACAGGATACTATGTAGTTTAATCAAATACATATAACTACAGCATGATCCCCTTACGAAGTAAAGAAGCAAATGTATGTTGTGATAAGCTAGCTTCTCTTTTGTGATCTTTTCCTGCTGATTAGCTCAGTTAAGTAATTTGTGGTGCATGTCTCAGCCAAATTAGTAAGGTATTCAAGATAGTAAATGTTCATTTAAAGCACAATTTAAAAAAATTAGGAAACATTGTGGCACTTATTATTATTTTTCTTTTACTTAGTTTATTTTATTAAAGGGAACAAATTCTGATTACAGTTTCTTGATCATTCTGTTTTTGGTTTTTTTTTTCACTTCAGTGCTTTAGCAAGTGGGTATTGTATATTCAGTTAAGCTGGGAAATTTGTCTCGTGATAGCAAAAGGATGCAGGTTTATGGTTTCATATTAATTTGCTAAAAAGAAAAACTCATTTTATAAGATACTTGTAATTACCAGTGCTGCAGTCTCTGGCTACAACTTGTGTTGGTTTTGTGTTTTTTTTTCCTCCCTTTCGTGCATCAATAAGGGTATTAAAAATCCTGACTGGGTCCCCAGTTACGTGTGGAGAAACTTACTATCTTGAAATCAAGCCCTGGGCTGCTACTATATTTGTATCATGCCCTGCTTGTTAGGGTGTATCTAGTCTTGAATCTTAATATGATTTAGGATTGATGGCAAACATGAAAGTAAGCTGTAAGTATTGTGGAATGTTGTAGTACTCCTAGTGCTCATTTCACAAGCTCCTTTGGGTGTTAATGATTATATTTGAAATTGTAAGGAACTGTCATTTTGATGCATAAATATATGCATGTTGCAATAGAAGCAACGTAATCTGAATTTGAAACAAAAGCTCTTATTTTTAAATACGGGAGTCCTCAACTGGAATTAACTAGCACTAGTGAATTCATACTAACTACTTATTTAGTTTCATGGCATACTTTAATTCCCAACTAGCTCTTTAGCTAACAGGAATAAAATGCAAAACAAAAAAACCCACAAAAACAAACAAACACACACACCCCCAAAAAAAGAAAAGAAAGAGGAATCATGAAAATGTAGGCATATGACTTGAGATACATGTGAGGAACAGATGTGGCAAGTCAAAAGATACTCACTTTTGCATACTTGCCAAGTAAAAACACAGCCTAAGGCTGTGGGTGAGAAACTTGCAGTGAATTGACTGGCTTATTATAAGGTATCTTATAATATGTTTCAGAGTTTTCTATTTTCAAAAATTAGATCTATGTACACCACCCAGAACGCTGAGAATCTCAATCTATTTTTTGAGCCCGCAGGCTATTATCAGCAGCTGTGCAATGTTAGTGCAGATTTCATATACATCGATATTTGAAGGCACTAGCTAATTTTTGGCTAACAATGCAAGTGCACATCTGTTTGCTGATGTAACCATGTTATCTCTTAAATAACTTGCACGAGGCTCTGTGTGTTGCAGGTACAATCTGTAATGTTGTGAACCACTCAGATTTGATCATGGTCCTCTGATTACACGGATTAAAACCAGTCTGTCTTAATGTACTAAGAACACGCAGGCAGTTTTGGTGAGCTAATGATACTCCAGTAGTTCAGACTCAGGGATTAGGAGTCCTTATTTTGTTTGAGAGTAGGTGATGGGCAGATCTTCATGCTACCCATGTTCTGGGCAGACATTTGCCTGCTATTGGACATGCATATGCCATTCAACTGTTCAAGCATTTGTCACTCCTAGGTTGGACTGCTGCAGTGCTGTGTTTCTTGCTATGTTTTTATAAAAATAGCATTTTTATAAAAGGAACATTTTTATTAAAATATTTGTTGAGGTTGTTACTACTAGCTTCTGAGTCAAACAATGGAAGATTTCTTCCAGTAACGTGGTGTTTGAATGCGCTTGTTAGGAAACACTGAACAAGGTTGATCATGTTTGTGGGCCAAAAGGCATCTCTGGCCGTGGCTACCCTCACTTGCCTTTTCTCTTCACTCCAAGCACATGAATGCACTCGGCGCTCATGTGTTGAACTGTCTGTTTCTGACAAATGTTGGGAGAACTCAATACCCTTTCTTACACAGGGTACAGTAAAAAATTTTAGTTGTTAAACAAGAGCTTTCTCACTGAGCCATAGAGAAGACAGAGGTACTTTAGGTAATATGGAAAAAATCTTCACCTATGGGACAAACCAGAAACCTGGGATATATGGCCTTCTCTTACATTTGCCCGGAAAAATGTTAACTAGTAAGGATGCTGGAACTTCATGCAATGAGAGAGGTATGGTTCTGGGAGTATGTGGCACTCTGCTTTTAGATTTACATGAGCTTCCTGCAAGGTGCTGTTTAGCATGCAAAGTACTAGTTTCAGTCTAAAACCACTGAATGGGAAGGTATTCATTCATATGAAAGACTTTTTCCTCAGGGCATAGTACCATTCAATGAAGGTATATAAGCTGGAAACTCATTCAAATATCAGAAAGTAGACAGAAGGCAGAACATCATCTGAGAGAGCTTGGGACTGGTAGTCACAAATATTTCTACTTCAAGGTGGGCTGCATCTTGGTATATTTGTTTCCTGAGCAATGAGAGGGAGCATGCTAGTGGGAGCTCATAAATATCACAGTGCACAGTAGCCGATTGGTTAGAATATACATTAAGTGCTGGGGGAAGAGGAGCTTTTTAAGAGGTAGACTGTTTTATAACTGTATTTTAAATGTTTCATGGAATGCCTAAAGCAAAAGATAGCATTTATTTTTAATAAGGATATTTATTTGTTGACATAAATGAATAATTTATTTACTTGCTATCTTGGTTGTATGTCTCCTTTCTGTGGATCGTTGTCAGGATGTACTTCAAATGGATATTTTTAGAGAGCAATGTTGGTCTTGGGGAATAATTGAAGCATAGCAGTAGGTGAGTTATATGTCCCTGTAGTTGGCCTTTGGACCTTTTGAATGTCAGTTTTTATAGTAATTTCGTTACTTGAAAACATACCGTGGTGATTAAGTGTTCACATCTTTTATCCCAGAAAACCAGTTGCCATCTTTGCCTTGATCAGTCAGGAATACTGCAAGCCTTACTATGTTGTGTTCAGCTGTCTCCATGCTATACATAAAACAAACACAGGGTAATTTTTCCATCTGACCTTCCTTCAGTCTGGTTTTGTCTCTACTTTTGTTAATGCAGATCAGGTAGTATAACTCAAAGGAGTCTAAATGCACGCTTTCTAAATATGTTTATGGGTATTATTTGTCTAATTATTTGTGTGTTTATTTTGACAGTGACTTGTGTGTATATGTGTTTGTGTATTTATTTGCACGCCTGCATGTACTTGTCAAACTGCCTTCCAGAGTTTGCTTCTAAAATGTTGGACCTGGTTCTCAAAATTGTACAATTACTTTGCTTCAAAAGACTTGTGACAAATGTATATAAATGAAAGAACAAGTGCAATCCAAGAGTGTTTTAGTATAGAGTGGTCTAAATGAACAGGTTGGTGAAATAATGAAAACCAAGTATTTCACTAACAAAAAATCACTGGGATACCTTTGAATAGTTATACCATTAACAGCATATTTAATTATAAAACTATCTCATACAAAATAAATATTTGGGAAAATTTATCGACAAAAGTGTCCTAGAACTAAAGCAAAATGACAGAAAAAGAGTACAGGAAAACGTCTTTCATTGCTGTATATTGGCGTAAGTTAACTCAATTGGTGTTTAACAAACTTCACCTCTGAGCAAATCAGATCATGCTCTGAGATACTTAAAAATAGACTTAATGACTCAACTTCCTGCACCAAAGCATGAAAATGTTGTTCTGGATGCTTTAAGTACTCAGGCAGAGGTATATGTAAAAAAGGAATCTACTTGTAATAAGATACAAAGGTTACCTAATTTTGCACTGATAGAGGAGTGATGATAATCTGAACAGTTTGAGAGTATTAGCTTGAAGGCTCCATGTGCCACAATATCTATAGACAAGACATTTTCCGTAAGGATTTTCCAAGCTTTTCAAAAAACATAAGATAAGATTGCAGGAAATTTCTAAAAAATTTGAGGTAATAGATCTTGAAACAACCCTTCCCAGAAATTGTAGGTTATTATAATCCAAGTTTGAGCAATTTAATCAATACGAGTCACTTGATAGTCTAGTTTATTTTATTCAGGGCTGTAATGACTTCATAATATTTGATAGCAATAATTTAAATAATAATAGACACGTGAAAACAGACTAGATACTCCCTTGACTTGTAAACAGTTTGTGACATGCATTTCTATAGAAAAAGCATTGTTGAAATTCTAGATAGTATAGTTAGTGATGTAGTAATTCTCTAATTAAAAGATCATTTTTTCAGTATAAATAAAATTCCCAAACAGACATAAAATGGTGGCCTCACTTGATTTTTTGCGCCAGTTTCATACCCAAATAAATTGCATTATGCTGCGAATAGATATAAAAACTGATATAAAATTGATACAAAAGCTGATATAAACCCACAATACTAGAACAGCATTATCAGGCTTATTATGTAAAGACTCATCCCCGTTAACCCTGACTTTCAAATGTCAGGTATGTGGTTGAGTACTTAACCTACATGCAAAGATACTGCCATGGGATATGCCAGTCGTGAGTTGGTTTGTATAAAGCCGCTATCCAAATGTCTGAGAAGAGCTGTGGCTGCATGTAGGCTTTAGCACATGCAAATTATGCCCACTTTTGGAAGCAACTCTAGAAGACTCACCTGAGTTTTTTCTCACTCCTGTGATAGTTACTGTTATATTTTAACGTATTTTCTAACGGTACTCCCTCTTTTTTGTAGAGATGCAAGGCAGAAATCTGGGTCACTGAGTCTGGTCTTTTCCTAATATTAGCTAACCTTCATGTCATTCCGCTCTTGAATGACGCTATTGAAGCCATCTCCCAGCATGCGTTATTAGTATATCTTGTTAGCATTTTCCTGTATCTTTATACTAGTGTCATTAATGAAATATTAAATCCCATCTATCCCTGAGGTGGTTATTAAGGAATCCTCTTTGGATTGCTGGTGCTCTTTTCAGCTTTCCCTACTATATTTTACCTTTTTTGTACTAAGGAGTCTTAGTTCTCTCCCTCTTAAATAAGATTTTCCTACTAACCAATGCTAGATGAATTTATTTTATCACACTTCCTTTTTCATTAATATTATTTTTTAGTTTGATTAGCATTATATCTAACATGGAAGAATTAAAATAGAGGAAAATTAAAAAACACTTCAACACATTGTGAACTAGGTGTATTACAGTGATTAGATTAAATGTATAAAGATATGTTGAACCAAACTTGGGACTTAAATGGAATTAAATGTTTATGGAACAATTCTGTGACATACAAGAACATAATCATAAAAACCTACCTGACATGTAGGGTAAATAAAATGTAAAAATAAGACTTGTACAATGCCTTTTAATGATTAGCTGCATTTTCTCCCAGAACTCAAGAATAATGATAACACTTTTTCCAACTGTTTCTTTTTCCTTTCAGTACTTGGGGTGTATAGAAGTCCTACGCTCAATGAGATCTCTTGACTTCAATACTAGAACACAGATTGCAAGGTAAGACTTTGTACAAGTGTGTTTTTTAAAGTAACTTCTGAATTGTGTCCCCAAAGTGGAAGGGCCAGGAAGATGGCAAAACACGTAGTAAATAAATTTTGGATACCATAAGTCCACTTTTAAATTTTGCTTTTACAGGTAAATTTCTTACCTGGTATTAATATAGCTCAAATTGGACTTAAAGGATATTTTCTTTGTGGTCTGTTGATGTGCCAGGAACTGCTTTATAAAATATTCGCCTGTTTGTTATGCCAAATGCATTTATTTGTAGCAATTCTGTGACGTTTAAGCCAACGAGATTTAGAATATACTTAAAATCTACAATGTATTTGTCAAAATTAGTTTAGGGAGCTGTTTTGGAGCTGCATGTTTATAGGTTTTTATAGTAATTTCTTATGAAAAGATGTCAGATTACAAACTGGCTGTGCAAAGGATATAAATGAAAATCTATGACCACAATGATACCAGAGACAAATGAAAGAATGTTGTCTTTTCCAGACTGTATGTAAGAAATAATAAGCTTGTATTAGGTTCTTATTGCAATTCTTTTAAACTTGTCATGGTATTTTTGTAAGAGCGGTACATCAGTACCGCACTATCTTAAGAAGTGTCCATGAATCATTTTTTTTTTTCTAGGAGACTGTTTTCTGAGAACTGTAGGAATTAGTGTTTTGCAGGCATTTTCACTTGAAAAGCTGAGCTCATTGATTTCAGAGAACTGTAGCACTGACGTCTTCTAGCAACTGGAAACCACGTTTTCAGATTCTGGCATTGAAATAATGAAGTAATCCTTTCCAAAGGAACACATATAAAGTGATAGGACTGGATACAGTGCTTGAATTTCACCTTTTTGAGGTGTCTTACGCTTGCTAATAATCTGTCATAAATAATTTGTCATGCCATAGACAGCTAAGCATTTCTTTTGTTAAATGAGAAAGATTACTTATTTATAGGCTTGGATGCCGATTGTATGGTCTATATGCATTGACTTGGAGTTACACTTGCATACAGCAGCTTTGAATTGGACCCTGTGAGTCCTCACAAAATGTTAATCATTAATTTGTGAAGCTATGTGTTGATGAGGGGTGTAAAAACACAAGGACAGGTAAATGACAGAATTCTGGTTTTCGGGCAATGTAGACTATGGAGGCATTTGATAATTTTACTGCTGTTCTTTTTTAAACTCATCGTGTACATTTCTGTGGTGTTTGCAGCAGTGACCTTTTAAAATTATTTCATGTTTAAGCAGACTCGTAGTTCCAATGCAAGCAGCACATTTGCGTTTACCACTTGGAAGTTAAATGATACTGGCCTGTGAAACAGTTGTGATAGTTATTGGTTTTTATTGTATACCTAAAGGTGAACTGAATTCAGCTTTATTTTTCTGCGCAGTTTCTTTCACTATATGTCTTCATTGGAATAGCGTTGCGCTTTTCTTATTATCTAGCTTAAAGGCACAACTCTGCCATTAATACTCAGGCATATTGGCTGATCTAAAGCAATATGGTCTGCACAAACAAAGTATCTTTGTCTTATAATTCTTTCACTACAAAAATGATTCTGGCTTTTACTGTGAAACAGACTTGGAATTACATTTTTTCCTGTTGAAGTTATAGCACGTTTGACTACATGGTGGGTATCTTCTTGGCTCATCTAGAGCACAGTATCTTCCTGTTTTGCTTGTTATTTAGCATTTGCAATTTTCTGTTTATCATATAACAATGAAGACTCATTAACTCATCATTCTGATCATGTAGTTCCCGATGTAAAACTTTTTTGAAAGCAGGAGTTTTCAGGTGACTTTTGAATCAAGATCTAGCATCTTATTCTGTATTTCATTAATTCATCTGGCTCTAGAAATCCCCATGCCACGTCTTAAATTTTAAGTACTCAGAGGAAGCAGTCTGTGCCATGCTTTGTCATGTAGCATTTCACATACAAGCCTATTCTTTATTAAGAAAATCTTAGTACGGAATTATTAAAATTCACATTTGCTGATTAACTTGCTCATGTGCATTAAGAAGCATAACATAGGCCTCAAGGTATGTACGGAATTAATAAGGCTGATGTTCTGATATTACAGGCACCAATTCCCTCTTAAGAAGACACTTGGCACCAAATGGTGCATGCAGCCTTTTGATTACAAATAAAATAAAAGTACCTGAAAGTTACATTTATGTCTGCTGTGTCATACGTCTATATTTAGGTATGTCCATTGCTGATTTCTCTGCAGCCCGGCACCAGTAAGAAAACTGTCCTTGTAACGTGACAGCTCATGATGGACTGTGGCTGAGGCTTGGGTCTGTAGATCTAGTAATGTTATCTGTGACTGCTCCAGCTGAGGAACCTAGATCCATAGCTGAAATAAAAGATTTTCTATGTATGGGCTGTGTAAACCGTGCTGTTTCCCATAACTGGAGAAACAGATGTCAAGGCAGCTCTGATCCCTTTCTGACCCATAAGTTTATCAATTGATCCTACTGCATGCACCACACCTGTTTAATCAGTTATTTTTTCCAAGATCTTGCAACACCAGTCATAGAAGAAAGTGATCCATCTTGGGTCAGTATGACTTCTGGTATTATGCATTATTTACTAAGTACAATTAAAAAATGGTTAGAAAAGATGAGCCAAGTTGCCTGATTCAGCGTGGAAGCCTGGACGTGTCTCTTCCTAATAAGCACACATCGTGCTTGACATATACATTACTCCCTTTCTAGCACTGCATCACATCCCTGTCCCTACCTGCTTTCTTACCCTCGCTTTTCCTCCATGTTGCAGAGTTCAAACAGAGGAAGTTTGCCTTTTTTCTGTCGTCCAGTTATTGCGTACGTCACTTTATATCTCCGCTAGCCTTCAGGAGGAACAAAACCCCAGAGTAAGCTGAGCATCATCAGTCCCTAGAAGAAAAAACTTCTGTGGCTCAGTCATGGGAGGATGAGATGTGTAGTCTCTGGCTCTGCTGCAAACATTGGGTGTTATTTTTGAGAAACCATTAGTCGCAGTCACAGACAACTGTGTGATTAAATGAATTGGTGCTTGTAAAGGGCACTTAAATTTTTAGATGAACATTTAGAAATTACTTAAAAATTGGGCTAAGATTTCCAGTTATCTAGTGAGTTAGGCATCCATTCTAAATAAGAAGTTAATGGGAAAGGGTTGTTTGAATGGCTTGGAAAATTCCAGCTGTCATAATTAATACATTAGGGAAGTATATACATCAGCGTGTATGCATGGACCAGCCTGACAAATGAAGAACTGTGAATTCAACTCCAGGAGCTGAATTGAAGCCTCTGTGTGAACAGTTTGGTCAGCGATCTTTCCTTCCTTGTCACAGTCATGTGAAAAATCAGCCTGTGCCATCTAACACTGCTGTACCTGGCCTGTGACTTGTTTTTGTTTTACTTTTTCACTTTTTGTAAATAAAAATGTTAAAACTTGCAGCAATACGTTTATCTTTGTGTGAAAGCAGTGAGCAAGCACTTTCACTTGTCATACTCTTCATTGGATCTTAACAACTTTGCTGGTGCCTGACACGAGGTATTGTTATCCTAATTTTGGAACTGATTTGAGGGAAAATGAACAGCTTTGTACAATTTATAACACATTTTTCCCTTTGTCATTACACATTTGAAGTCTCAATACTTTTTCACTGCAGCAGAAATAGGAGAACTAGAGTAGTATTAATCAGTTGTATTGTATTTATTCTTTTGTGTAGTGAATGTAATGTCATGTGAATTCTTGAGCAAATAAATGGGTGCACAATCCAAAGGTCAGCAATTATACATAGTGATAAATAAAAGCCAGCTGAATTCACATGTTGCATCATTAATTATCTGGTAATAATTCTTGTAACACATGTGAAGTCAAGATGACTTTCTTGGGCATCAAGATGAACAGAAGCATTTCAATTTCAACATAGCAGAGGAAGAGCACTAGCAGGCAAGACTACTGAGCTAACCGCAGGTGGCAAGTGGTCCTAAGTTCATCTGAAACCTCCCATCATCGTCACAGAAGGGGGCCACTGTTAAGCTTGTGTGGCCAGGCCCTTTGTGCCCTCAGGCTGTTTATTAAAAAAAAAAATAAAAAATCAGGTAAAATTCTTTTGCAACATGTGCAGTGTTTGCAGTTCATATAATGTGTTTGTATGCTTATTATTAAATCTGTTATAGTGTAACAAGTCTTCACTACCGTGTTGTATGCACGAGTGTAGTAATGCACTGGATTGAATTAGAATAATATTGCATGCACTGTTTGTTGTACAGCAGTGTCTGGACAACGAGGCTGCATGTTCATTGGTATCTTGTTGAATGCAATCAGTTTACTGCATGCACCTTCAGAAAGTCACACCTCCCCATGCTGAGTAAAACATTGCATTGCAATGCTGTGTTAATAGCAAGTAGATCAGAGGACCAAAATACTTCATATCAGCAGTGGACCCGAATCCAAACTCTGATCCCAGTTGTCTCCATGAGCTCTGTTGGGCTGAACAATTTGAAAGAGATTCCTCTCCTGATTTTGGGCCTGAACTTTATTAATTGTGAAAACTAAACCCATTTATGCCAATATCCCAAGCTTCTGGATGGGAGATGATGGAAATCCAGATTTTAGAGCTGGGTTCGAGTCCAGTGCTAAACAATATGAATGAATTTGAGTTCATGTAGTATTTCTTTCAACTGTATCTGTATTCTTTGCAGAAATTCACTGTCAGCAAGCATCAATGAAAAAAGGATGGAAGACATTGAAAAGAAAGAGTGTTTCCCCTGTGATTTTTAAAGGCGGATAGGTAATGTGTTATCTGCAGTGAATTCTGTATTCAGTCACCTCCTTAACATGCTCTCTTACTTGGAAGGTGAGTGTAGTTCACTCCTGCTTTCTGCTAGGTGGACTCTGGATGAGGGTAGTGCTTAGGGGATGATGCTTAGGGAATAGCAGAACACGCATACCTGCACCACAGTCTGGATACACAGCTGTATGCAGGAAGGAGCGTGAACAAGAATCTTCTTTCCTTGTGCACAGTTACTTCAGGGCCAAAGCTCCAGGAGGCATGGGGTGCTGACTACTGCTCAGTTCCCCAGGAAGCAGGATTCCCAAAAGCGGATGAGGACATCCTTATAATTCATACAGCACACCTCAGAGTGGGACAATGACAGCTATAGTGCCTGATAGTGTCAGGGGATAATTTACATTTGCTAGTTTAGCTGTCATTAGCACTGAAATAGGTTAGAATTAATAGGGTTTTGTGTGTTTAACATTGAAATGTTTCATTTTCAATGTAATATTAGTGGGGAAAATGTTAGCTAGTATTTGGATTAATTTGACTAATATATGGTACTTCAGAGCCTGAGTGAGCTCCCCCATTGAGCTCCCCCATTCCACTTCCCTTTGTGAGAAAGCAAAGGGCCCCTCAGGGGATGGGGAGGGTGGAGAGTTGAAAGCCAAATGGTCAGGGAAGCAGTTATGGCTATAGCTGCACACTGGGTTTTCAGAAAGCTGGTGACTCCACTTGGTTCTGCAGAAGCAGAAGGACTAAGGCAGAGTGGTCTTAACGTGTTTTAAATGCAAATTGCGATGCAAAGTTAACTACTGCCTAGCACCTTGGAAACAGAGACACTCTCAAGTTCTTCTGCTAATAGCACCTAGCAGTTTGATTACACAGAGAAATGAAGGCATAAGGAATTTGAGTGTCTTTCGTATGGCATGTCCAGTCACAGCAGACAGTTCATCACCACTGGACAGTCCCTTTTGGCAGTCCCCAGCTTGTATATTTATAAAATGTCATATATCCTATGGGGCTATTGAAAAGGGCAGTGTTAGAACTTCAATCCTTTAATAAAAAAGAGGTTTTGGAAGATCTCTATCTCCAAAGTCCTGCTTTGGACATGAGGCCAATTAGAGGTTAGAGAAAAATATTTGTTAGACTAAATTTTTTAATTTTACTTTTGTAGGTTTTCCTGTGCCTTCCTTTGAAATACCTACCTGTTGGGCTACTTTTTGACAGAGAAGATACTATAGTAAATGACCTGAGGCTGGACCCAGTTTGGAGGTTACTATGATCCTGATTTAGCAACAGGAGACAGTTTTAATTTCTCTCTCTCCGTCTCCCTGACCAGTACTAGAATTAAACAGCTGGAGACCAGGATGAGTGTAAAAAAGCCTGAAGGTTACAAAAGAAGTTAAAGGATTGGAGCTACCTGACAGATCTAAACCTCCAAGTAGATTTTTCTTTAGGTTTTTTGTATCATTGACCTTTCTCTTGACAGATGGAGGGTTGTGCAGAAGGAAGGCTTTTGTAGGTGTGCATTCAGCATGAAGGTTTTGTATACCCCCACCTTTATGTTCATAAAAGTTGCAATCAATATTTTAAGAGGTTTCCTCTTTGAAAGGTACCCCAAATTTTGGACCAAGATAGTCAGAGACTAAATAATGGTTAATTGCAGATATATATGACTGTGTTCTCAGCAGTGGAGGAGCAGCGGTATGCCTTTTTGGCATCATTTGTTGGTGGCATACATTTGTGATAGCTATAAGGAAAAAATGGATATGTTTGCTCCAGTTTTGCTAAGCACAAATCTGAATGTGTGTGTGAAGAGTTATATCTAAATAACACATGCTATTGGACAAACAGTTTCACTCTACATTTCTAAAAATAAGACCATTGTTCAGAACTACTGTATTAGAAGAACTCATCAAGATCAGGTAGACTTCTCTGTTACTGGTGAATGAAACAGTTTCTGAAACTTACTTGCATGTTATAAAAGAAGGTACAGATTGTGCTGAAATTGCCTCAGATATTCCTTGAAGTTAGATCATCTATAAATACTGAGAACAGAGCTGTCGTAGAGCATACCAATGGATAAAAAGTTTCTTTGGCATTAAAAGCAGAAGAGTCCTCTAAGCTGCATTGAATTCTGTTAGCAGATTGATGTAAGTCTCACACTGAAGATGCAGGAGTGTGAGAATGACAACCATTGAATAGATTGCATACTACATACCTAATAGCATGTGGTACTCTATGTTTAACAGTTGCCAAAGCCAACCCTTTTACTGTATAAAGTTTATTCAGTAAACCAAAAATGAAGTTGGCCAGCTTCCTTTCATTTTCTGCTTGTAGATTTTCTACATGTGAATACAACTCCATTTCAAGAAACAAAATGAGGAGCTGAGAGGAAGAAAAGGAGGAGTCGTCACCTCCTTAGTCTACGAATGACAACAGCTTGCATGCCACATCTGCTGATGTTGCCTTATTCCACAAACCTTTTCTTCCAGGCTTTCGGTCACTTGTGCGGTCAGGACGGGCTTTACTTTGGTCAGACTGGTGTGACAAATAGTATTGCTTGGTCTCTGTGCCACTTTCTCAGGGGGCTCCCCCACAGGGGTACTCCCGGCACGGTACCCTGAATTTGTGGCAGTAGGTGCATCCATGCCACACAGTTAGCCTCCCCTTCCTATCCATGCTCTCAGTTCTGTTTTCCTTAGCTACTTTTCCAGCCTTACATCTTCCAGACACGGACAATTTGCCAGTTGGCATTTAAAGTTCTGTAAACAGTAATATATTGGTTTAGTCTTCAGAGCTTGTAAATGTCCCCTGTGCTTCTTCAGACAGCACGTGCTCATTTTGCCTGTTTTGCAAATGAACAAATAATATTTCAATTATTAAACATATTTCTAAAATGTTTTTTGGTCTCCATTTTTTTCTTTTTCAGGAGCTAGTTATTTTTACATTTGGTATAGACTTTGTTTCTCCTTAGCAAATACTGGTACAACACATGGTAATGATTTATAAATTATTAAAAAAAAATTGGCAGGAATATAATACTGTTAAGAAATAACTGTGAGCCTTCTATACAATTCTTCTAGACATGTCATGCTTTCATTTAAAAAGTCCATCTTTTGATGTCTGATTTTTTAACCTGTGAAGCCCAATGCTTTGGAGGTGGCAAAGATAAACTTGGGAACTATAGGATACTAGAAGATATTAACAAGAGAATACTGGTAGTTTTAAAGTCTCGTTGCACAAAATATTTCAGACTAAAAACTAGTCACCGTTTCTTGTCTCAATATTTGAGATGGCTGTACTTTTTCCAAATATGTTGAGAAAATCTGTGCAATTTGTGTGTGCCTGTCATTTCCCTGAAAAATGAGTTCCAGAATTCCGTTTTTTAATCAATTAAATCATATTAATTAAAAACAGCAACAACAAAACCGAGCATCACAGCCAAAAAAATCATTGAAACCACAAGAAGGCAGGGTATTTTCATGTGATGGTGTTTCATAGAGGAACAGATTTGAGCTTCCTGAGTGGGCTACTTTATATAACAGTCAGAGTAAAATACAGTTAAAGCCATGAAAAATATCAGGGCATTAGCCTTTTTAATGGAACAAAATGGCAATGTAAAATGTCCTTTTTCTGTCTCAGAGAGATGTCAAGTCACTTTAAAGCAGAATAGGTCAGTCTCAGAAAATGCATATTTGTAATTTTTCACTGGATAAATTTGCATGCTGAAATTATATTCAAAATACACAACATATTTTGTGCCAAGAAAATGACTCCACAGTATGACCATCTGCAAAGCAGAAAATACTCTTGGACAGATTTGGAACTCAGCATGCAGTCCCTACTGCAGACAGCACAGTAGCTAATTTTATAAGAGATCAGGATAACTTAGACTGGTATATATCTGAGCCTAGCTAATGAAACAGCATGTGGCTTAGAAAGGTGTAATGTGTGTCTATGTCAAATAACTTTCTTATTGGAAAGGAAGAAAATGTGGTCACATCCAACTTTCCCAAACTCTGTGCAACTGTTTAGCCATGCAGATACGTCCAGAACTTTTGTCTTCCGTAGACAAGCGTTTCCATGCACAAGTCAGGTAATGGCACTCTCAACCTAGCAGCAGTATCTATTTCTGGGCTTGACTTGTGGCTCAGGTGTTCGTGCTGCAGAGGCATTTGTAAATTTGATTTGCTGCAAAAAAAGCTTACGTCTGCCCTGTGCTGCCTGGCAATGCAAGATAAAAAGGAATCTGTATGATGTCTTTTCCTCATCACCAGGCTATCTGTGTAAAGACCTCCCCCCAAAATGATCTAGAATATTCTGAACAGAGAGATCCAGGAACCTTCTGCTGGCAAAAGTGCTTATCAGTGCGGTGGCAGATATTCAGCCATCCTTTTTCTTCCTGTTTTCATCAGATACTTATTTAAGACTCCTTAACTCCCAGGTGGGAAAAGCACTGCGTCATTTGTTGCAGGTACGCAAAGAGTTGCTGCCAGGCTGCTCTGACCTTGCCTAGGCAGAATTGCTCCATGAATACTTTTCTGAAATTCCCAGCATTTTCACCAAAAGCATGGTTAACTTAAGCCCTGCAGTTGCTTGGGTACATTTAATATTCACAGAGCTTTGAAAACCAAAGTTAAAGAATTGTCAAATTCAAGTTCTGACATCCTGCCTCATCTGACTTGTATCTCAACAAGTTGTCATCTTTCTCGGGTCCTTCCCCCCACTTCTGGTCTTCCTGCAGACTTTGGGAATGCTGAGTTCAGTAAAACCAAGATATTTTACTAAAAGGAAGACAGGGAGTTGGAAGAGCTGTAGCGCTTTGTTACTGAGTGAGAGGATGTGTATCCTAGCTTTTCAGCTGTTTAGTGCTTTCCCCGTGCTGCTGTGGCAGGGCGTACGAGCAGTAACCAAGGCTGCCTTACCAACCCCCAGCCCTGGGCTTCAGCCTCTTCAGCGGGTGCATTTCCTCTCCTACGCTCAAGTGGCAGTTTTGATCAACAAGGTCCTTGAGTCAGATGGGTCTATTGAGTAACACGCGTTATGTCTGATTATCAGGAGCTGGCAGACAGAAGAGGTATTAGCAAAACCACTACAAATCCCAGCCCTGCACCAGAAAAATAACAAACCTGTAAACATTTTTTGTCAGGTGGGGTGATGACCTGAAAATTCCCTGTTCTTCCTACCTGCTCCATGTTGTGGCTGGGGAGAGAAGATGGTGGAGGCAAATAGGAAGAGAAAGGAAGTTACAGGCAAATGTATCCCTCGAGCACAGTTCATACCTCTGAAATACAAAGCCTTTTTGTGAGAGGCAAAACCTATGAGGGATCCCAAGGGGCTAATCAGAGCACTGGAGGAGACAAAGAGGATGAAGAGCTGCTGAAGCCTCTGTCAGCCACTTGCAGCCAAAATGCCTGGGCAGTTCAGACACACCTGGGGAAGCAAGAGGCATGGATCTGAAACACAGTGGTGGGCTGGGGACTGCCGCAGGCCTGGACTTCCCACTCCATTGCCTGGAAAGGGTTTGGCTCAGTGCAAGAAAAACATGGGAAACCACAGGCTTTAGCTCAGTAGCAAGGCTGAGGGGATGGCTCTGTATAACATAACGTAACATAACATAACGTGATGTAAGATCTGTTTGTTTTTCCTGAGTCTGAGTGAAAGAAAGGCATTTTTGGTGGTGGTGAAGAGTATTTCTTTTTCCTGATTACATTTTCAGGAGTAACCTATGTCTCAGTATCATGGTGATCAGTGTGTGTGATGCTTGCTGTGCTGTATTTCTAAGATGCATCAGGGCTGCACTTTTAAACCAATTGATTTTTACTTGCTCTGTAAGAAAAGTTAGTAGCTACTTTAACTAAAATACTTATTTTGAGTCAAAGAAGCATCATGCTAAATGTGGCAACTAAATACAAGCGTTGAGCTGTGAAATGGAGTGTGGTTGTAGCTATGATGGTCTGAAAGCATATGCAAGGCAAGGTTTGTAGTGCGAGGCAATTTTATTAGATGAGCGGATGTAGTCAGGGGGCGGGGGAGAAAAAGACAAGCTGTGGAACAAACAAGGTCTCTAGACCTGAAGAAAAGATTGTGTGCCTGAAAGCTTTTTTGACTCACTGTAAATCTCATGTTTCTTCAGAACAACAGGACTGTAAACCTACTGCAAGGCCTGTTCCACCCCCAAAACTCAATAAATTCATGCAATTCTTTCAGGTGATTCGAACTTTGGCTTTGGCCCTAGGTAAATGCACCCAAGGCATAACTATATAGTGATTACTGATTGCAACCAGATAAATCTGTGACATTTGCTGAGCCATTATATGTTGAATGCTGATACGTATATGACATTTCTCTCCTGACTCACTTGTTGATCCTGTGCATTCACCTAATGTGTAGCTGAAATATCATCCTGCACATGGAATAAAATTAAAATAATTTATGTTTTTATCAAGTTTGTGTTTCAGGGTTTTGATTATTTTGGCTATTCTTTAGGTTGTAGTTCATTGTCTCCCATTCTGGTTTTTGTTTTTGGGGTTTTTTTTTGTTTCTTTTTTCATAAAGTACATGTTATTTGCATGGGTTTGGGTCTAAATATAATGGGCTGTTAGTCTCAATCATATTTAAAACAGTTAAACAAGTTTAGAAGTCACCTTTACTCATCCCTGTGCAACAATATTTTACAGTGTGTCTTACAGTATCAATGGGACAGGTCTATTACAGCTTTGTAGCTAATGGTCACAGGAAGGTTCCCCAGTGCACAGGAACAAATTCTAAATACTGACCAGATTGACCATTCAGATAATAAGTTGTTAAATACTGAAAGGATCTGTAAAATTTGTTTGTAGCAATATGATTTCAAGAGTTTTTGTAGTACACAGTTACTCTCCTATGAGAGAGCATAGATTCAAATCCATTTTCAACATGCATTTCTTTCATTCAACCTGAGTGCAATGGGAAGAATGAAGCCATGTTAGAAAACTGGAGCAAAAAGTTAATGGCATCAATTTTGCTTACAATGTAAAAACAGGGCCACAAATAAATAATTCAGATTGTATTGAACAAATATAAATTAAAATTTTGTGCACCACATGTATTGTTTACCACATGCATCAGGAATATTTTAGGGGTCTGATATTATCTAAAGCTGGGTGGTTTTGTTCTGACTGGAAAAGTGCATAGTATAGTAGAGAGAAAAATGATAGTTACTACCCCTTACAGTACAGGAAAGGTTTAAAAAAAAGGTGTAAAGTGATGTTGATTAAAGACATGTCTTATGATCATATTCCTTGTGGCTTAATAAGGTAAAAAGATGAGACTCGGAAGATGATATTAAGACAAATATTATAATTTAGGGTGAGAAAATGTCTTTTTAATAGTGCAAGAAAACATCTTTATCCTTTGTAGTTCTCAAGATACTCTTGTTACACTAACATTGACTATTTACTGTCTTCTGCTTCACACTGAAGTAATCTAAATTTGAATGGCACCTGTTTTAGCCTTGAGAAGAGAGCTAACTGACCTGCTGTCTTCACTTGTGAGCAGAAATACGGTCTGAAGCTGTTCTCTCCCAGTGCATCTCAAGTGTAATGAAGAAACCCACACATTCATTTGCCATAAAGCTTTTTTCTGTCTCTTCAGGGAAGCAATCACTCGTGTTTGTGAAGCCGTGCCTGGTACCAAAGGAGCCTTCAAGAAACGAAAGGTATTTTTATTTTCATGTAGTGCAGTTGACTGTATTTTCTTAGTTCAAAACAGAGGCGATGAGGCACAGCAGGCAGGTGACTTTAAAGCAGCTTTGAGAATTGCAGATCATTAATCATTTAAAGTATTGGCTGTTTTCACCCACTGTATGTTGCCTCTTATCTTTTGGTCAGGATCTGCTTTTATAGGCATCTAGAAGTATGAGTACATCTAGGAAAAAGATTGTGGCTTGCCTTTGTGTTCCTACTGCAGAATCCCCCTCCTTTTCTTTCTTTTGTAGGTTGCAGGTGAAAGGCTTAAAACAAAAAAAAGGGGATGCCTTTTCATAAAATGCATGAGTAAATTGTGGAAATAGATGCTGGAAGCTATTGTAGAGGCCACAAATATACATAGTTTTCAAAGTGATTAGATCTGTTCTCAGAGTATAGCTGTACCAGTGACAATTAATCGGTTTGGAAATCACTTATTTCTGGAAATGAAGAGAATGTACCAGGTTATCCTCTGTTCCCTATGCTCTTTCCATAAACACCTGTGGCTGATGCTCAGTGGCCAGCACTGACGGCAGGTCCAGTGAGCATGGGCCTGACATGCTGACATTACCGTGCTTTTATTCTTAGTTGTGTGGTAGGAGTTAGGATCTGCAGGCAATGAGTGGAGGAAGCCTCATCTCGGCCCCTGCACGAGTGGCTGTCAACAGTCTTGCACTGCCTGCTTTTCCAGGGGCCTGCTAGCAAAGCTGGGATTTAATGCTAACTCTAAGGGAAGGAGCATAGAAAGCAACTAATTATAACCCTTGTGTGTGTTGTTGGGCACAGGAGAATGGGCAGGTGAAGGAAAAGGTCTGTCTGCTTCCCCAGCTGCTCCACCATCTAGCCAGACTCCCAGCAGAAAGGGGTGGGATGAAATGCCACTTGTTAGCGATGGAGAATCTTCCCTTGATAAAATAAGGCTTATGTGACAACATATGTCACAGCGTAATTGGAAATTGTCTCAGAAATTAAGGTTGCGGTACCCCCCCCGCCCCCAAATTTATCTCATTGGTATTTCTAGGTTCTCTGTCTTTTGTTTTTAAACCTGAAAGTAGAGAGGAAAATATCTTTTTCTTTGGAAAGCAAAATGATGGCAAAATACCATTGGAAAAGTAGGTTAAACAGAGTCCCAAGTGCCTAGTGAGACACCTTGCTGTATGTTTTAGAAGCATTGTTGCTTATTTGTTATTGAAATGAAATTGTGTTTTTAAAGTAAGTCTACAGGCTGAGAAAAAAATTTGCCCAGCAACAGAATTTCAGATTAATGTTAAAGACAGCTATCTTTTGCCAGTCTGTACTTTCATCACGGCTTTGCCACTAGTGGCTTATGAATTTGGTTAAGGTGACACGTACTTCTTGAGGTCAAGTTTTCACACTTTAACCACACTGTGGGCAGGTGATCCGTAGGCATAAGGAATCATGAGGGTTTAAGGAAAGAAAAGAAACAAGAATATTCAAAAGGGCTTGTTTCAAAGAGAAGTTAATGACATACTAGCTCTGTAAGACAGCAAAATTAAAATAGTGCAGCACAAATGTTACATACAAGCTGTATGTAGGTAGTGTATTATTAATCAATTAAACAGAAGGAAAAGAAGCTAAAACTGAATATATGTAAGCTTTAAGGAGCAAAGAAGCACTAGTGTGTCCATCCTGCTAGGGACAAAACTTTCTAAGCTTGCAGGCAGCTTAGGACAAATGTAAATTCAGTGGCAGAAAAACACTGCCTCCAGTCACAGCTTTGCTTTTATATCCTAAAGACAAAAATAGATATTCACCAGTACAAGTACGGCAAGTGGAAGAACTTGATCTGTTATGGCTGGGCAGCCTGATTTTCTGCAGGCTGTGGCTTTCCTGAATAAGGCTGCTCTCATGCAGCAGTGTGGTTCCCCTTAGCTGTCAAAGGTAAGAAGTCGTAAACTTTGCTTTGGCAGCATAACTTGTATTGCTACAAAACCTCCTAAGATCTACTGAAAGGCCTACAGAAGTTATCAACATTGTTACATTCCGTTTATTACATTCCCATACTTTGTACTTATTCTCTGAGTTAGGAGTAATCTTTAGATGCATGTTATACCCCAGCATAGAGAAGTTTTAGCCTATGGCTGGGATTTTACCCAGATTTATGCTAAGAAGTCTACAAACATAATGACACTGTGTATCCCTTTTTGTGAGCATCCCATGAGTATCACTGGAGTGCAGTTTTCCATGGGGGAAGGGGGTAGATCAGCCAGTAAACACAGAGCAAACAACAGATTTCTTTCAGGAGCTGAAGCTGTTTTTACAGAATAAGAACATGCCATTTTAAGACACTTACTTTGGGTATTCATCTTAGTCTGCTCACTTGGTCCCTTGGTGAAGATGAGACTTTGCTATCTCACAAAAACCCTATTTTGTTAGGTCAAGAGTGGATGAATACTGGCCTAGCAATTATTATTATTAGTAGTAGTATAAATAAGAAATTATCTCCAGAGGAAAACAGCTGTTGCAGTGAAATGATCTTTGAAAAGTCAGCAACTTTTTAGAAACCTTTAAGATTACAGCTAACCCTGCATACAATGAAGGTCATCCCAAATAAACAGAGAATAAAAACGTGCTTTTTTCCCTCCCCTCACAGCCACCAAGCAAAGTTCTTTCTAGCATCTTGGGAAAAAGCAATCTTCAGTTTGCAGGAATGAGCATAATGCTGAATATCTCCACCACCAGCTTAAACCTAATGACTCCTGATACAAAACAGGTGAGTATAACTGCCGTATTAATTTGTGAGGCTTTTGATGAACAGCCTACTGCACAATTATTTGCTATCTGCCAAAATACTCAGTTGCTCAAAGTTATTATTTCACAATAACATCTATAAAATGAATGAAAACAGAATATAAAGCATAGTAGGAGTCATTGTTTATTCCAGTATTCAACACAGCTTTGATGAATTATTTTCTTCTTGCCATATTTCAGGTAACTCAGTTTTGCTCTGAAAAGACCTATGACATGAAATGGTATTTTCTGGTTGTGGGAGTTCTTGTTGGGTACAGTTACAAACTTTCAGTGTGTTAAAAGGGATTCATTTGGAGTAAGTGATTAAAGGACTGAATGCACATCCCCAATTTTGTTGTCATTCCTTCCATTTAGAGCCTTAAAGAACAATCTATTCCTGAGGCGATGCTAAAAATACAGCCTCGGGGATTTTGCAGTGCAGTGAAACGCCAGTCTTTTAGAGAGACAAGGCAGCCTTTTTCAAGCAGCCCGTTTCTTCTTCTTCATTGTGCTGAAGGTACAGACAGACTTTAGGGAATCACTGCAGTGGATTGTGAATGATGTATGAGATGAGAAAAATCCTTGCTCAGGGTATATATAAAGAGAAAGCAGACAGACATGCGCAGTCACTGCTCTGCTATTTGCTGTGAGCCACAGACTGCATTAGGGCATGCAACTTTCTGCCCAGATACAGCTACAGAGAAAAAAAAAAATATTCCTGCTGTCCTTAGGAGCCTCAGGATTAAAGAATAAGAAAGAATACATACATTGTCTATTAAAAAGCTTGCTGTTTATTATTATGTTTTCATTGATTTATCTTCATTCTTATCCTTATTTAGGAAACATCATAGTGTTCTGCAGTGAGCACTGAGACTGTGGGAGCCACATTATGGCTGGTTGCAGTAGTTTGGAGCCTTATTATGGAATATACACAGCAGGGCTTTTTGTAAGGACAGTTACCCCCAGTCGGAAGCATAGGAACTTGACGTTAATTAGATCTACTAAAAAAGTGCCAAACCCTGAAAGTCACCTTGTCTGCAGCTGACATCAGGGTAGAAATGGAGTTAAACTGATTTATCCCAGGGAAGAATCCTTCCCCAGATGTTTTGCCTTTTCTCTGAGTTGACAAAACTGTTTATCTTTCTCTCACATCATTCTTTTTGAGATAGAATGGGTCTGGGTGCTGCAGGCCTGGGAAACATCTGGTTTCTCAAGAGATCCCCAGTCTGGCTGTGGTCTCCCTTGTTTTTTTTTTGTGCCAAGCATTTGATCTGATAATAAGCATGGCCCAGCAGGTTTGGCCTTTGAGGCCCCACCCGGGAAGATGGCTGTGAACTGCTGTAGTAGCCTCTTTTTCCCAGAGGAGCTGGAAGGCAACAAAAGACAAGACAGTGTTGTTGGCCCTTGGGGTAGCAGGAAAGCAATTGCATGTATCCCTGCACAACAGTTTTGTGAACATGTTAAGCAGGGATAAGTGGAAGTGGATTTCATTTTGTTTTGTTTATTTGTTTAACATGCAGATTTGGGTACACTGAAATGTTTCTAAACTATGTGCCAACGTTAGTGAATCGTTTCATTTTAAGCAATGCAAGGCATTGGTAATTTGCTATGCCTTGTTTCAATTTTGGTATTGGAGGGGGGAAAATATCCCTGCCTCAAACTAAACTACACTGTTTGGCTGTGAAATTAAAAAAAAAACAAAAAACAAAAAACAAACAAAAAGTGTCTGACTTGAACTGATGGTTTCAACCACTTTTCAGTTCTCTTAAAATTTGGAAAAATAAGTTTTGAGGCAATCTGAAATAACTTTTGGGTTTTATGATGCTGAACTAAAAGATTGGGTTAATTGCAAAATTCAAGATAGTGATAATATTAAATGTGTAACAAATCTTCAGTAGTTCATCTCTTGATAGGATCACTTCTTGATGGGGAAAAAAGAAGGAAATCCTGACTGATGAGTAAGGGAACGATGGTTCACCACTGAATACTTAAAAATTAACCACATTTTCAGAGCCTGCTGGGGGACAAGCAGGACTATTGAAAATGGAGCATTCCTTACATGAAAGAAGCACTACAAATAGTTGTCAACTCCCTCTGACTTGGTGAAGCAGCAAGATCCAGAGTAACTCATGTCAGGCTTTTTTCTTTGTAAGGAAGATAGTTGCTAGTTCAGGTCTTTAAGATGCAGGATGGGAGAACAGCCCAGAGAATCTTTTCAGCCTCGTTTTTTTCCAAAATGGTTTCCTAAAGTATGTGTTGCCTTCTCCAAAGTGAGCAATTAAGATCCAAATGACTGTTATCATATGCTCTGAGGCACTAAATAAAGGAGCCTGTCCTATACCAGGCAAATTCCTTGGCATGGTTTCTGTGACTCAAATGATCAAGTGAAATTTTCTTTCAAATGACCTTTTGTTTCTTAGTTGTTACATGGTTTCATTATTAAAAGATTTCATAAGTTAAATCTCAAAATAGCAATGGAGCAGAGTTGTTTTCCTTGTATTAGAGATTCATGATAATTTGTCTCTTCTCAGAGAAATATCATATTAGTTCAAATTGCACGTAAGCAAATGGAATTTCAAATGCTCTGAAGTATGCCTGAGATTTTGTCCACAATGCTACATTGCAGCTAGATTCCAAATTCTCTTTGCATATTGCAAACGTGTTGGTGTTTGAAACATAAAATGACAGAGTAGGTATTGGAAGGAATGTTTGGATCCTTAGCTGGTGTGCATATTGGCATGAATTCATTGATTTCACCAAACTGGCATCAGCAGAAAAGTATTTTGATGAATAGGACCCTTTGCTCCACTCATCACTATATGTAATAAAGAAAGCGAGCGTTAGCAGATTAAAATTTCTCCAAAGATACTGTATAACAGATCCATACAATTTACCGGAGTTCTGAGCACACTTAGCATTCTGCCGTGTCCTCTTAGGTTTTAAAGAACACCGGAATAGATAGATTGATCCTTAATTTTGTTTATATGATCACACTACTCTTTGCAGGTGAAATGCAGAGGTCATTTTGATCTTGGTTTTGGATTTTCACCCCATGCAAACCAAAAAAGAAATCAAAAGGCTAAACTGTAAGAAAACGTACTGACTCACACTTATTCTTTCTGATCCATACAGATCATAGCAAATCACCATATGCAATCTATTTCCTTTGCATCTGGCGGTGATCCGGTAAGCATTTCTTTAAAGCTTTCCTCCATGGAGATATTGCTTTATGAGGACTGTGTGACAAAATTTATTGCATAGCTTCCTGAAAGAAAAATACAACCACAATAGCTCCTGTTTCTTGTTTCATAAATTATTCTTGATTGTTGCCATCAAACTCTTTTTGAGGGAAACAGCTGACAAGCAGTCATAAATCCTCCTCTTTCAATGACTGAAACAAAAAGTATCAAAGGGCTGTGAGCATTCATATAATAACTGATAAGCAGGGCTCTGTTTTTCAGAGTAATGTAGTATAGTCATATGGGTATTGTGTGAATTTTTGTCCTGACCGTTTTTTATTTTGTACTTTTTACAGTAATAGACTGTGTTGCAGTTATATTTATAGCAATGTATACATTCATTTTTTTTTCTTCTCATCTTTAAGTGTACATTGAGAAGACTGTGCTAAATACTGCCTTCAGGTATATTCACTACACTCATGCAGCTTGAAGACAGGCTTTCAGGAAAGGCCCAGATCTTTCTTTCTAGTTTTGCAAAGCTTTCAGGTACACCTACACATTTGGTTCATTTAGATCAAAGGGCAGACTCCTGCTTGTTGCGCTTTTCCCTGGTTTTATGAGCTGTCCATCCAAAGGCATATTAAATGTGCTTAAAAAGTACTTTTCACCCAGGAAGCAATGGGAGAGTTATAAAACAGAGACTTTGCTCACCTCTTACCTTAGAGGTTTGAAAGCTTTTAAACTGAGATTAATTGAATGAGTCTGCCTCTTCCTCCATCATACTATTATCTGTCATTTATCAGTCATATACTACAGGTAAGGCAATTTCTAGCTTGCTTTGTGAGTTAATTCTCTCAGTTCAACTCTGTTAAGTTGAAGATCCTTGGCACTTTCTCTGTTCATTTCACTATCCTCAGAAAACATAAAGGCAAACTTCATTCTTAGTATAGCTCTGTTGAGCTCAGTTCAGTTCCAGAAGGGAAAAGGACATCATATCATATAATTTGGGGAGCAAAAAATGGACCAACAGCAGCTTTGAAATACAACAGATTGCGATGGATGCTGTAAATGAACAATTCCTGAAGTGGGCAGAGGAGTGATTAGCACAGTTCTCTGCCTCCGTAAGAAGATTCTTCGCTCCCCATCTGCCATCCCAAATGCTAAGTCCTGGAAACACCATTGCACACTGCCCACTGATAGAGTGATTTACCAGGAAAGAGGAGAGAAGCAGCAGTAGAGATTGGATTTGGAGTAAACAAGCTCTTAGAGAGATGTTTTAGAGAGATAAAAATCATGCTACTGAGTCAGTGAGCTACCACAGAAATCAAGTTGCACGGTGCAAGGGAACACACAAGAGACAGTGAAATTGTAAAGTTGTGTTCCCAATAAGACCACTGCACGGTGGTCTCATTCTAGGTGTGGAGAGGGTAGGTATGAGTATCTAATGATGCTCTGCAGGCTTGTCTCAGTGGGCTAGTGTCTGGCACACCTTTAAATCAAGAGCTTGTTCATAAAGCAGGTGGTTCCTTTGTCCTGCATGCGCACAGAAGACAAGATGCAAGGATGTGTTTTAAGTCACAGCTTTATTAAACCATCTGAGGCTCATCCAGACATAACTTTCATCAGCCCTTAATGATTTCTGCTTGGTGGAGGACCGCCACCACCAAGCCATATCCCTCAAACACAGATGAGCTCCAGCCCATAAGCATATCTCCTCATATGAGATTTAAAATGGATGGATGAAGGCCATACTGAACAAGGAACACAGATCCGTGCCCATGTTGCTTCAGGAAATACTTCACTTATTTTGAAGTTTGGTTTGTTTAGAAGCGAGGCTGCCCCCACTTCTCACCCTATCCAATTTTCTGCTCTGGATATCTGCCACGCATGCGTGCCAGCAATTAGCTTTGCAACTTTCCTCCCACTCCCTAAGTGTTAATTACCTTCATAATTCAAAATATATCCACTGGAGAAGTGTTCCACAGTCTTGGACAACAGCTTGAGTACCATATATATTTTTGCAATATTCCCCTTTGCAATGTTTCAGACAGTTTCTGGCTGTGTCAGTACACAGGAGCTTAAAAATCTCTCCACCAAATCCTTTTACGCACCATTTCAGAATAATTTTTAGTTCACTTCCAAGACTGTGTTCTGGATCTGCTTTAGCTCTCTTCAGCCTCCCGTTATGATACACTAAGTATTTTTCATCCATAGTCATTTCAGGTGGCTGTTTCCAGTCTGCTAGGCAAGACAACTGTTTTTGGAGATGCCTGCTGAAATTTCGGAGAGGTAGATCTCATAAGGTCTAATAAGGCAGGTCTCTCAGAGGTCCCTGAGGGCAGTAGTTTTTCAGTTTCAGCCCTGCCTCCAAGTTTTAACACTGCAATGCAATTTCTTTGAGGTGAAAATTATAGCTTATTCATACTTGTCTTCAGTCCTTGAATGTCAGGGACCACTTTGCTGCATCAGCCTAGCCCTGCATAGCCTTTTGATGGGAGTCTTCTAATTTAGCCACTGTGAAATGTGCCTACCTTGGGCCCTTAATGGTTTGTCATAGTCAGCTGGAATCTGAGAGCTTTAGATGAAATAAAGGGTAGGTGGTTCCAGTCTCTCACACCCACACTAGCTACAAGATAGATCTGTGATTTACTTAGTCATAAATGTATCCATTAACTATGTCTGTACTAGTAAATAAAATGATCTGTGGCCTGTTTTCTGGCCCTGAAACTAAACAGCACAGTGCAATTAGCATCCACGCATTCACTCTCTTCCCTCCCGGTGGTCTCTTGGGATCAATGTCCAGCACGTGCTGGTTCCTTGTAGAATTTGAGCTTGCTGTGGGAAACCAGCACAGCCAGGCAAGGGGGAGTAGCAACAATTAAACAGCATGGCCAACTGTGGGACAACTCTCAGCCTTTACCTTGACTCCGTTTTATTTACTACTATGGACATAGCTACTTCTCTCATTCATGTTGATATGCATGATTACTTCCACTCGAGTCATCGCCCAGCCACTATGTCACTGGATGCTTAAGAAATTACTGGACAAAATGCTAGGGCTTTTCTTTTCTGCTCTGCTTTTTTTACAGACCAACCTCATTACTGCTGTGTCTGAGTGCATTCCAATAGTGCATTAAGTGATATGGCTACACATCTGTCACCAGAACCATGAATGTGCTTCATCCTTTCCCTTGCCCTCTCCTCAGGAAAGAAGTTGTATATACATGCAGCACAGTGATTTGGTTTTGGGTGGGTGGTGGTGGTGTGTGCTTGCAACAGAGAAAGCTAAGCTAAGGAAGTCTATCTTTTAACTGAAGATTGGTGTTTGTTGTGACATTACATCTTGACATAATTGTCAACGGTCTTGGATCGGTCCCCTGAAAAGGCTTTGGGTAGATTTATGCAGCCAGCTGCAGTGTATCCTATGTATACCTCAGTAAGGTTTAGCTATACCTGACTAGCCAGGCAAGTCAGGAAATACCAGGTCTAACCAGGACTTCCTGATTGCATCAAGGATGTGTGGCATTTTCTGGATATGCCAGCAGGCCTCACATTTCCTGAAAGCACTGGCCTTTCTGTTTCGTATGCAGAATGATAAGAGTCTGTGCTGCTTGTGCACAGGAGCGTGAGGGTGGCAGGAGAGCAAGCAAAAATGCCCAAAGAAGATGTCAGCCTGCTCTTTCCTGAAAATCCACCTTGTGTGTGGCAGTGGGGATGGCTGGGAGCAGCCCATGGGCTGGGGAGAGCGACCTGGGAGACTGCTTGCCACAGCCAAGCAGAGGCTGAGCACCTCTGTGCCACGTGGCACGGTAGTCAGTAAACACACCTGCTTGTCACACATGAATAAACGCCACTGCACAGTATTTCTGGGGAGCAGGGCTGTTACTACCACTCTTTCTGCCACAGAACCAGTTGGTTATTCATGTCCTGAACCAAAATCTCTGGGTAGTTTGAAGATGAGGACTTGTAATTCTACTCCCTTCTAAATGAAGACTGATCCAAATCCTACTAATTTTGTTGAACTGATTTTCAAAGGCCTTGGAAGAGATTTTTAAGTTCTGCTGGAATAGATCATCCTCTGGAGAAAGCAAAGTGGTGGTATCAGTACCAAAACCCATAAACGTTTTTCTGGGGTTTAAACAGTATGTAACTGTAGAGCAAAACATGACATTTGAGGGTCTACCCACAGGAATATGTACACTCTGGACTGTGATCTTTTGCTATGATCAGTGCAAAGATTTTTTGCATTCATTGTGGATATCTTAATTTTTTGACAGGATACAACTGACTATGTTGCATATGTAGCAAAGGATCCTGTTAATCGGAGAGGTAAGTTAGAAATATCAAATTGGCATATTTTTTCCTTTGAGAAACATGAATTATTCATGATGAAATTCAGTCTTTTTTTTTTTTTTTCTTCCCCAGAAAAAATAATCACAGCCCAATAAAAAGATTGCCTTTGACAGAGTCATGGAGAGATTGTGTAGCAATAAGGAACAGCTATGCGCAAGTTGGTTCTCAAACCTGGAACAGGTCTTGCCTGTAGTTCATCTCCAAATATCACTTGGATTCTCTGCGTCTCTTAAACCAAACTCTTACCTTAGTTGGCTGCGTGAGCTTCTAGGCAACAGCTAACTCTTACCTACACCCAATCACTATGCAAGAACTAAGCAGTCCTCTGATTAAGTCCTCCAATGAGGTGGCGGAATCTGTTAGGTCTTCTCAGAACTTGCCTAATTCTTCCTGGCAGAGTCAGATTCTTTACCAAATAGTGAGCTTTTGAGCCAGCTTGCTGGAGGCTGTAATCCTTTTTCTCAGTGAAGTTTTATTCAAGGTTGTATTGCTTTATGAGCAATTGGTCAGGAAGAGGGGACCTCTTGTTGATTTTCTTTGAAGAGTAAGATCCAGTTCAGATTCGATTCTTAAAAATAAATTATGGAAAGTGTAAATTACAGTCTGAAATAATAGGTACAGAATACATTCCTGCTTGTAATGCAGAAGGCATCACTAGGTCTTAATGCTAGATACAAAGTATTGTATAACGTGCCTGAGAATCTATTTATTATTCATAGATTCATAGAAAAAAAAAAGACTAGCTCCAAAAAAAGACTCAAGCACTTCCAACAGGATTTCTGCAGAATTCAGGCACTTCACCTCCAAAATGCCAACCCTGCAAACCCTGAGCTGCCACCTTACCATGGGCACATCTAATTCAATAGCTTCCATATTGTGTCACCTTTAATGATTTTGGATGCCTCAACAATCTGTTGTGTCCATGTGCAGAGGTGTCCAGACTTGAGAGCATTAGCTCATAAACAATATTTGCACTAGCACACTAATATGCTGAATATTAGTGAAACACCTAAAAAACTTATGAGGAGTGGGAGGTAGGGAGATAGTCCAGTTCTTTACCGTGCTTTATGTTCCAACATCGTGTGTCCCCCACTAGAAAGGCTCTGGCATCAGACTGTAGGCTCTATCGTACAGAGCTGCTCTCCACTCTGCCTGCTTCAGCAGTACCTTTCCGCTAAACTGAGGACTGATCTCGTTGTACTGAGAGATCTCAGTGGCAATGTAGTGGACTAGCATTGCAGACCGACATTTGGACCGTAGAGTTTGGAGGAGTCCTGTGCTCTGTTTTCTGTTCCTGTGTGAGTGGATTTTATATAAGAAATATTTCAGGGACTATGTTGCTTGTATCTAAGTTGAATGTGTTTAGCCTTAGCTTTCTGTCACTGTTCCTTGTTGAGCTAGTCTATCCTAGATCGAGGAGTCATCTAAGCACCTGGTATTGTCTTCCTATGGTGTATTTAGTTCGAGTAATTTCTTAGTTGTTCTTAAGGAAAAGTTTGACAGTGTGAACTCTGTAGGTCTCCAGCTGCAGTGCAGGTCCTCCATCCTTCAGATAATTTCTGTTCCTCCTTCTTTCATTTTTCTGCATAGTTTTAAAAAGATAGATGATGCCAGTTATTGTTTAGAGTAATCTAGTATTAATGTCAGCAGTCTGTAACAGAGGCTTCCCTTCTTCCTTCTTATTCTTACTTGCTTTTGTCCTCCTCATTAGCTGATTTCTCCTAAGCCCTTTTTGCTGCAGTGGAGCACTGTTATCTCATGTGAAATTATTTCATGCTGTGATGTTTAAGCCTTCTGCATTACAGCTTTCCATGGGAGCTTTCCCCAGTTGTGTATGTACATCAGTGGTTTGCAGATCAGTGACTTGTATATGACCAGTATTAAACCACATCTGTTAAAAAGGTCTCATTTACCAAGGGATCTGGATTGCCCTCTTTCACTATCACTGGCTATTCTGTCAGTCGTCGTGTTATCTGCAAATTACTTTAGAAATGAGTTCAATTTACTTATCTAGTGAAAATGTTACTGCTGCTGTTACTGATACTAGCACTGATGCTGTAATATAGCTTTCACTTGCATATTAAACTAATTTCTTCCCAAGGATAGAAAAGCTCTCTACATGCTTTATATTCTGGATCTAGCAAACTAAAGGCTGTCTGTCTTCCGATGTAACATTCAGAAGAAATCATCTCTGTGTGAGCCAAACCTTCTCATCCTTTTACAAGAAGCACATCTCCTACCTGCTGAAAGTCCATTCATGTATCCAAGGAAACAGGTTACTCATTATGTCACCTACTGAAACTACTTAATGACTCATGCTTCATTTCATCTCCAGACAGGTTTAGCAGTGAGCAATGTAGCCCCTTTAAACCCCCACTCTAGTTATAGAGTGCAAAAAGTATAGCTTTGTTTGGCCTAACTACTTTTGGTCCACGTTCATGGAGATAAATCTTTACCTTATCTAAAGGCTGATTGTTCACTGCCACCAGCAGTGGTGCAGAAGGGGTAAACAGCAAATATCCTGCTGCTAGCCAGGGATGTCTGCCTCTGTCTTTGGACATGTGGAGGTCCTGTTTTTGGCTGCTGAATCCACTTTCAACATGCAGCTAAGGATATTTCCCCTGAATCGGGAATTGCCTCAGCCTGCAGGTTGACACAGGAGATGTGAGAAGAGAGCATCACTGGATCTGTTTAGCAGGGCAGCACTGTGACTGGTGCCATCTCATGCTGCATGAGGTGCTGCTGCTACTGAGGGAGATAGCTTGGTGCCCTTGTCATTCCATTCCTGCATAACCGCAGGCTTCTTGGCCCTTTATTCTGGCCTCTTCAGAAGTCTGTCCAGCAGATCAGCCTCTAAATCATTGCTAACGCTCCTTAGTCTCCTTATATTGCTTTAACTAAAATTATGGCTCACAAATGTCATGACCAATCCTTATTTGTGGGACATTGGCATCCCAAAGCACTTGATTCCACTGAGTTGGACACTGGGCATATACTAAAATGCAGTTTTTCAACTGAAGAATTTCTATTCAGGTTATTAAAGCAGTCAGGAATGATAGAAATTAGAAACTTTGAACAAGGTCCCACTATGCTGCAGCAGGGCTTGGAGAAGAACCAGAGTTTCAAATCCAGTCCAGGGTTTAGCCAGTAGACCATGTGCTTGTCCAGCACTGAATATGGAAAATGAACTTGCCTGGGCTTTTCTGAATATGACTGAGGTGTTGTTCATTCAGATCGTTAGCTTCCAGGTCTTAACACCCATCTATGTTCCTGCAGTGTTAAGTGAAATCTTCATGAGTTCGCCTGTTCATGTTGTCACATAAGATGATACCTCTGAGCCACACTCTGATTTAAAACCAGGATGGATTTGGCTGCACAGACAGCTGATAAAGGTTTCCCATAGGAAGAGAGCCTCCCTCCTTACTGCCTCTGTCAACGGTGGGTTCAGAGAGGTGGCACATGGGGCAGTGCTGGAGTTAACTGGGGCCCTGGCTCTGTGCTCCCCAGTGATCCCACAGCTTGCTGGGAGTGTATCCATACAGACAAGCAGGAAAAAGTACCAGCATCTGTACTACTGGAATGAGATCAAAGACTGGGATCTAGGAAGGATCCTAGTTACAGCTCGTCCCTCAGCCTGTAATTTGAGAAATTCTGGAAACTCAAAGGAAGTGAATAGCTTGCAAACTTCAGGTGATTAGACGTAAAACCGAAGCGGGGATAAAATTGAGGAAAGCAAAGAAAGCTTTTTTTGTTGTTACCATCTACTAATATTTTTAGAATTTCAACTTAAAGCTCAGAATTCTCATATAATCTATTGCGTTCAGGTAATAACAAGTGAAATTTTATGAGGTTTCCTGTCTTTATGGACTTGTTAAGATTGTGGAACTGATTTGTGGTTTTGCCTATTGCAGCTACACACCAGAGCAATTTTATTTAACCTTTAAAAAGATGGTGTTTCCTGAAATTCACTGTGCCAGATTTGGGGTTTATTGAAATGTGCACACCATGAATAGGGTAACTATGCCTGTTGTGTAGGTGTTTTGTCATATGTCGGTGCATCCCACCATAACATAAACAATGATTTGCATGTGCATGTGTCAAATCTTTTTCATTTAGCTTGTCATATACTGGAATGCTGTGATGGCCTGGCTCAGGATGTCATCAGCACCATAGGGCAAGCATTTGAGCTTCGATTCAAGCAATACTTACGATGCCCCTCTAAGATACCTACTTTCCATGATAGGTGAGTACAATTGCAGAAGACTGCGAAAGGAACTTCTTTAGCTTTGTATTTACCTAATAAAATGTGCTGTGGGCAATGTTCCTGGATACAGACAGGATTTAAATTCTTTAAAAAGAGATTTCTGCTGAATTAGGAAAGTGAGGCTTGCTTAATGAATATGAAAGAAGCCCAGTAATTTTAAAAGAACGGGCTAAATATGGATTTCACAGTGAACTTATTGAAATGATCATGCATTTTCCATTGTAGTTAGTAGGCAGAGTTGGATGGTCAAGAATGAATGTTATTCATGGCATTTTCATGGCATTTCCAAGTGCTGGGTCCTGCACTTGGGTCACAACAACCCCATGCAACGCTACAGGCTTGGGGAAGAGTGGCTGGAAAGCTGCCCAGCAGAAAACGACCTGGG
>VYXH01012791.1:146752-173070 GCA_013397275.1 Burhinus bistriatus | reverse complement strand
CTGCCCAGGGAAGTGGTGGAATCACCATCCCTGGAGGTATTTAAAAGACGGGTAGACGTGGTGCTGAGGGACATGGTTTAGTGGTGGTTTTGGCAGTGTTAAGTTGATGGTTGGACTCGATGATCTCAAAGGTCCCTTCCAACCTAGGTGATTCTATGATTCTATTCTATAGTTCTATGATTCCTCACTGTTGTTGCTGTCATAGCAGCTCTGTCAGTTTAGATGAAGTAAGCTAGAGTTACTGGGCTTCCAAAATGCCTAGTGATGTTTCACTATTTCTGATATTAGCCAGGGTGAAGGTTTTAGAAATGTGATATATTGTACAGAGGCTTTGACTGCATTGTTCTCTGGAGGATACAAAATCTGTCTGCTAGCGTGTGTTTAAAATGCTGGGATAGAGCATTCTGGTGAGCTGTGTTTTTGACACGGATTGCTATATACTTGCTAACATCCCAGTGAGCTGGTAGCCTGTGTAATCTCTTATATCAAAGTAAAATGAGTGTATGGTGAATATAAAATGCTACTATCCTAATCTGGAAGCATTCTGTACTCACTTTAGACTTGTGTAAATTACTGTTAAATGTAGACTGAAACCACAGATCCGATCTCTTGACTTTGTGAAGTTCTTCCAGATTTATATTGGTGATAGAGCAGCCATAATTAAAGACAAATTTTTAGGGCTTAGTCAATCAATCAGGTAATAATATTACAAATGCTACTGCAAGGTTAAATAAAATTGTTTGTTAATGCAGTTTATAGTGGTCTTTAAAGCTAAGTAAAAATATCCTTTACTCAGCATAAAGGATTTAGTCCATTGCAAAGGAGGTGTAGATCAAGTTTGTCTAAACGGAGGGGTCTGCTACATGATCCATCATTACTTCCTGACTTATAATGGTAGCTGAATTGTCAAAATAATACACAATAGTGATCCCTTGACAGGCAGTCTTAACATGCTGTAAGTATCTAAGTGATTTGCAAGCAAGGGGCAAAATAAAGCACTCACTTTCTTACAGGGTGCAGAGTTTTGATGAGCCATGGATGGAGGAAGATAACGAGACAACAGAACATCCCTATTACAACAACATCCCAAACAAAATGCCCCCCCCTGGCGGCTTCGTTGATGCCAGGCTCAAAGCAAGACTTTCCACTGCTGCAGATACAGCTCAGGTCAGTGCAATTACATCTCTGCCCGCCTGCTGATGGATCCAAAATTTTTTAAAAATGTGTATTTTAAAACGTATACATTAGGACTATCTATAGCTCACAGCCCTTCATCTGTGGCCGGTTTCCTTTTGAATGGGCACTGAAGATCTAGGAGGCAACAAATTAGGCAGGTTCAGAACAAACAAAAGGACATGAGCTTCTCATGGTGTGAAAAGATTACACAGATTCAAGGAAAAAAATCCACTGAGGGTTACCACATTTGTAGAAACCATGTCTGCTTCAGAGACTATAAAATACTGCACACTAACTGGGAAAGGTTTGATGCAGAACTGTTTAAAAAATCTAGTGCAGTCATTACTAACAGTTCAGTGTGTTAGCAACTCAGCAGTGATGAGTATTCAGCCAGGTTCCTCGGTAGGTTTTCCAGCTCACACTGAACTGACGTCAGCTTGCATATTTCTACCAACATTGCTGTGGGAAATTTGACTGCAGTATCAGTGTAGCCACCTAAGAGGAGTTTTCAGATCTAGCACAACTCTGCTCAAATCCAGAGAGGCCTTGTCTGTAGGCAGCATCCTCCCCTCACTACCCGAGTGTGTTCGCTGGTACCAATGTGAGTCTTTCAGCTCAGGCTTTGGAGGGTGCTGGGAACATCTTCTGGTCCCAGGTGTGTTTCTATGGAATGCTTTTCCCAGGCACAGTTTGTCAAGGCTCGCTATGTGAAGACAAATATATTGGCAGAGATGATGCATCATTTGGGATTGCGGGGGTTAATAAAAGCAGGAAGCAGGGAAGTTTACATGAAGGTCACCGGTAATATCTTACTCCTACGCAAATGCATTTGTGAGATATATATTCTGACACCATGATGAATCGGAAATGAAGAGTGGGAGTACACAGAATACAGCCAAGGAAATTGTCAGATCCACTCATAATATGTCTGAGCATTTTAAAGGTAATTGAAAATTTCTTTGCACATGTGTCCATTCTAGTCTGCAGCAGGAGTGGGAGGAGAACAAACCTATTACCAGAGTCGTCACTTAGGAGACAAATTCAGTGAAGACTGGCATCTTGGGCCTGTTAAGCAAGGTGAGTTTTGCTAGTTTTAGCTGTAATACTGCAGGAGGTCTTGGGTGGGCAAAGCATGTGAAAGTGTGATGCCTCGAAGTCTTAAGGTGATGAACTGCACTTTGTTGATAGATTCCCTTTGTCTGAATTTTAGCATTGATATCAATTAAAAGCATTTGGTAATTACCTCTGGATAAATTATTAAATGCACACCTTCATAAAATCTTGTCTTTTGCAGAGCAGTTCATACACAGGGTTGCCCCAAAACTTCAGCTATCTAGCTGGTCATGTCTTAAAACCCCATGGTATTTAAAGACAGTCTGCATGGTCTGTTCTGAAAATCTGATCCACTAGGGTAGGCAAGATGGAGTTTCCAAAGGAAGAGCCTAAAGTCAGAAGCTTTTTTAAAATATGGAACAATGTGTAAGTTTGCACATGATCTCTGCTCCACAAATAACAAATAATACATAATGTTCTTTTTGTTGTTGCTGTGAATTTTAAGCAAATCATGTCATAACGTATGTGTGAAATTTCACCCCTTCCACCTTTATGTGACAGCTTTACTGCATTTCTGGGAACACTTTCTTTTCAAATGCCAGAATATGTTATCTGTTGTTAATTTGCACAGATTTATGATTTTATTCCATTTTCTCCTCTCATGACCTCCCAACTGAATATCAGTTTTGAAACTGACAGTCTTTACAAAGTTTTCCTTTCCTCCTGAATAATAACACCCTCCCAACCCCTCACTGAAACATAGTTCTGAATCCATTCATCAACATTTGTTTCTACTAGATCCTGCAGTTGTTGACTTTACATCTCCCATTCTAGGGAATTTTAAACCTGTGGTGAAGGGGTGTAATGTTGTTTGGTCATTATAACAACCATGTTCTGTCAAATACAAAAAAGAAGAAAAAAAGTCTTGAATTTTCTAGGATCTATGGATATTTGTAGTATGCCGGAAGGGAAATCACAAGTAACCACAACAGCAGACATGCCAACGTACGTTAACACCCAGCATATAAATATAGAAGCTCTATTGGAACTTCAGGCAGATGCCGAAAGTACCATCAGTGGAACAGCAGATGATACCAAAGAGAACAGCCCAGGAAAAGATCTGTTTGATATGAGTGAGTTCCCTTTCTATTCACTCCGTCTCTAACAAGCAACCCAATATGTTTATGCATTAGTTCTCTATTAAAAAAAATTAAAATTATCCAAATTCTAGTGTTCTTGGTGGAGTTATGGTGAATTTTAGTGGTTTCATATGGTGGTTTCATATCTGACCAAGTTAAAATACGAGTGGCTGAAGATTTGAAGCTAGTTTGTATTATATCTGAGTTAAGCTGAGTTGCAGTCTATGTTGTCCTTAGCATCACAGGCAACCACATCAGAAGGAAAATAGATTAGGAGGCTTGTCATGCAGGGAAGTGAAGGAGTGAATGGCTGGAGAATTAGTTCCAGCCTGTCCTGTGAATATGTTACTAGGAAGTCAACACATACTGCAAAAACTTTGTGTAACAAGGAAGCTGGGAGGAAATTAAAAGGCTACTTTATCCCTTGCTCTGGGTAGGCTTACTATCCTATCTAGCTATCTGTTCCAACTTTGAAGTCAGCTTTTCCAAAATCAGAATCATAGCCATAGCCGTAAAACAAAGGTTTAAGCATCAGTCATAATTTGATGTTGGTCCTAGCCATACACATTGTTGTCAGCCTTGAGGAGATACTTAACAGGAAATTGGGGAAAGCAGTTTAATGCACAAAAAATGTTCTTTGCTTTTCTACTTTTCCTACCTCCAATCAATTGCTGACACATGATTTATTTAATTCAGTTCACATAATTAAAAGGCAGTGAGACAAAGCAGTTGGTTCCTGTATGTTATTTGTAAAATAACATATCTACATTTCTGTTATCTCAGTATACATAAAACTGTCTTTCTGGCATGTTTTTACTCAGGTATGGCTGTATTTCCACAGCTTCAGGAGATTTTGGATTGAAAGAAAGGGTGAGGGAAGAAAGTTGAGGGAGTATCTATCTGTGAATATAGATCTGAAATGAGAAAATTCTGCTATCTGAAATCAAGGGTGTTAACGTTAATTTCTAGCATGCTATGCCCTTAAAACATACACATGCATACCTGTATTTTATACACATTATTTTCCTAAAAATTGAGAAAACTGTTTTCTCATCTTCCAGCCTTCATTAATCTTTATTAACCATTGGATCATCAGGGAAAAGTAGTATTAGAAAACATGTCAACTAGCCCTAAGTTAGTGGTTTGTCAAGCTAAACGTGCTGGGTCTTTATGTAGGCTGCAGTGTAGTGAAGGCATACATTAACTGGTTTTAAGAATTAGCTGAGATATCAACAAGCTGTGACAGCACAATTTTTACCATATTTCTCTGAGCTAAATTAACCTCTCTGTGGCCCCATGCAAACATGGCTATATAGTCCTCACATCTGAGCAGTCTGTTTAGAGCTGGTGTATTTCTTCATGGTACTGCTCTGCAGATCTCCTTTAGTAAGTTTAGTGGGCACAGAACAATTATCTCTTTTTAATATGCAGCAGTTGGCTAGATGAAGGTCTTGCAAGGGAAAATAGCTTCCGACAGGTCAGTACAGCATGTAATGAATCACGTACTGACCTATTTACTATTTCTGTAATACTTTTGGGACCTGTAATGAGACATCTTTTCATTCCACTCTACAGAAAGTAACACTGAGTTCAGGATTTAGCTGAAGTTTAAAAGATGCTTCCCTGAGGCTGATTTCAGCTAGGTAAATCACGGTAAAGGTGTTAGACTTTGTCTATATTGCAAAGTCCCCTTCCTAGGTGGAGGCTAGGGGTAGGCTGAGTGATAAGGGCAACTGATTGCTTCTAGACATACTGGGCTGGAGACTCCTTAATGGATAATTTTTGAATTAATATATTGCTTGAAGAGAGACCAGATATGAATATAATGACATTGGGTACCCATATTATGCAATTTATTTGAAATGAAACTGTCTGATGTACCAGGCGAGACAAAAGGAGAGCTCTGCCCAGTACCAGGGCATATAAATGCAACTGTTGACAATAGCCATTACTGAAATAAAATCACTACCTTCCAAAAGATCCTGCCAAGGTTCACTCTGATTTTTATCAGCATCTTTCTGTGCATAACATACATTTTTAACATATACCTTGGTCTTCACAGAATCCATAAATCAGTAGGCCTAGCAGTATGTCTTCCCTCATTTTTTTCATAAAGGGAAGTGGCTATAACACAAAATAAATCCTGTTAAAAATGACTGGAGTATCACCATTTTGTAACATGATTTGCCTCTGAATGATCTTGCCCTTGTTTCTATTTCCACAACCAGAACCCTTTGAAGATGCCCTCAAGAACCAAACATCTGAGGCTATGTTGAGTAAATCCACCTCTGCTGGGGGCACCAGTCCTCTCTCATCCAGAGCATCTGACTGGACTGTAGCTGAAGAGCTGAGTACAGAGCCGTGGTATCAAGGAGAGATGAGCAGGAAAGAAGCAGAACAGCTGTTAAAGAAATGTGGAGACTTCCTTGTAAGGAAGAGTACCACGAATCCTGGCTCCTATGTGCTGACAGGCATGCACAATGGACAAGCCAAGCATCTTCTTTTGGTGGACCCAGAAGGAACGGTAAGTGCTGACTCCTCAGTAGTACAGGAGGTTTCTGACATTACACATTTTCTCTAAATGTGTTTAATCTTTTTTACAGCTTATTCACAACTGATTGTAAGTACAGCCTCATATCTCTAGTATGCCACGACATCTCTTATTCTCTCCCTGATGAGTAGCAGAAGACCCACTGCATAATTTCTGCACATTGCAGGGTGCCTTAGGGACCCGATTCCCAGCAAGGTTAAACTTTGGCCACTGCTGTACAGTCTTAGTCAGAAGTGCAGCTAAGCCACTTCTTTAGCCTTCCTGCTGAGAACCTGCTGGTGACTGTGCAAGTTCAGCCAACCTGCGTGCTGGCAATTTCCACAGGCCATCTCTGCCAGCCAGGATACGGGCCAGGCCCTCTGTGTTTTCCTGCACCTAAGCCCAGGAGACAACTGGGGTAAACCTGCTCCATCTCGTTCCTTCACAGGGGCTCCCTTAGCCGACAGAGGGACCCTCCCAGCAGCAGGATGGAGAAGGCAAGGAAGCTCCAGTTTTCTGCAGCTGTCCTGTCCCATCCCGCTTCTGGGGAGGCTTAGTCTTGTCTGAGAGAATGAAAGCATCCCCACGCTATTTATTCTTGGCTCCTGATAGCTAAGAGTGGGCAACTCCATTTCCTCTGTAAAGGACAACTTTAGATGACAAGCCCCAAAGTAAATAAGAAACTCCTGTAAAGGAGTTGGCCTGTTGGCATCTGCCTCCACTGAGAAACCTGCAGCGCTCTGCTGAATTATGCCGGTCCTGCGGAGTCTGTAACGCTGCGATGAGGAATAACGATGGTACTTGTCGTAATTATATTTGCCACGTGAGGGCAGTCAAAGAATAGTTTTGCAGTTTTAGGTGCCAGCTGCCAAGTCTGGGCTTGAGTGGGACACCAGCCTGGGGGACTGGCCCTGTGCCTCTTGGGGGGTGGCCTTCTTTGCTAAACTTCTGCCAGCAATTTTGTGACTCCTGCAGCAGGGCCTCCTAATTCTCCCTTCAGCATGAACACACACATAGCTGTTACAGGCTTCTGCAGGGAAAACGCTGCTGTGAGATGCACAAGTCCAGGGATGCTATGTCCCACGGACTGCTCTGCTGCTCTGCTTAATGGCATGGAGTACTCAGGCCCTGTGGTGACTCCTGGGACATTTTCCTCCTGTAGGCAAAGGACAGAGGCACCCAATCTTTTCTGCACTGCCTCTACGAGCAGCACTAATTTGCTGACCTCCTTGCGTAGAGACCTGCTTGTTCTCTGCACCTATCCCCTCCCTCAGCCTACTGGTGATGTGCCGTAGTGGCTGAAATGGCTCTGAAGCTCCTCGCTCAGGAGCCACCGCTTGATAAAAGCAGGTTTTCTGCAGTTGTATTTAGGTTAGCTGTGCTGCCTATGTGATTTGTGGGATCTTGACACAGCTCCTGAGCAGCCCTATTTGTGAGTTGTCAGAGCGGAGAATTGTCAATAAAATGCCAGTGTGTGGCCAGCCGCAGCAGCATGCCAGCAGCTTGCATTTCTTCTGCGTGGCCTCAGTGTGATTGTTTGTGAAATCCGATACACACAAAGGCTGCCTGAAAATTCATTTCACTCACAAATTATCCAAGGACACTTTACAGCTTTTAGGAGTGTGTTTTCAGAGCAGAGTTAACTGTCCAGTTGCTTCTGCTTTCATCCTGCTGACAAAAATAAAAAGGTCTCTGGTTCAGGTAAGGGATGCTTAAAATGGAGGACTGCAGGATTTTTGCTGGATTTAGAATTAGGGCTTGAACTCTGGTGATGGCAGAGCATATTGCTTATGGTGAGAAAACTCTCAGCTGAGTTGAATGAACTGAAAATGCGTTAATCTGAACACAGATAAGGAAAGTTACTGCTGTTTTAAAGATATCTTTTCATTTTGAAAATAGAGCTTTGAATAATTAGAGAAAGTGATGTTTCAAAGCAGTATGTTTCAGAAATCAGGAGAGCCTGTTCTTTTTGTTCAGTGATGCAGCTACATGTGGACTGAGCAGATAGCATCATTTGCCATCAAAGTTGTTTGTTTCTTTTTTTACCATGTGACATCCTGTGCTAAGTTCTGGCAAAACTGCTAGAAACTTAATTATGAAGACTGAAATATTTCAAGTGAGGCACTCACCACAGCGTAAGCTGGCTCTGGAAAGTTTTAAGAAGAGTTGTTCTCTCTTTCTGAGAGAAGTTCAAGGAAAACAGATGACATGCTCACTTCAGAACAGCGCTCACAGGTTTTTGCTTGAGGCAGCGTCGAGACATCCCAATGCAAAACTTTACTGGAGCATGACATTGATTTGAGAGGACCTCTGCTCTGCCTATGGAAGCTCTATGCCTAACTTGTTTTAAACATAGGAAGGAGATGTTTTGTGAAGATGTGGTTAAATAATTAAAGATTGTTTTGCAATATAGATTAGTTTTTGGCCTGTCCTGGTTTTTGTCTGTTTTACCTTGCAATATCAGTTTCCTCTTATCATGGGTGTAATAATTTACTTAGCAGGATTTTAGTGCAGAGGACTGGTAAATTCACTAGACAAATGACATCCCCTGCCCTGAAGTGTTTCAGTTTCAAAGGCACAGGGGTGTACTGCGCAGCACGGGGCAAAGCCAAGCCAAGCACACACGGTGGCCGGATCGCTTTCCGGAAAGGGAATTTTCCAGCACCTGAAGAACAAGGTCTTTGTTAAGGAAAGCACAAAGATGCTGAGGCACACGGAGAAGAGTTGGGTTCTGGCATCTCTGGAGGGACAGCTCTTTCTAAGGAGAAAGGTGAAAACACTTAAAAGAAGCAGGTGGGTGGTCTCTTGAAGAAGAAAAATTGATCTAAAAATCTGACTTACAGCAAAACAAAAGGTTATACATAAAGTTTTCAAGCAGACCTATTCAGAAAGTGTAATAGTAGTAGACTGGCCCATAGGTAACATGCAAAATAGCTGTTTGAAGAGAATAGAGGGAATAAGAGACAAAACAGAAGTACAACTCCAGAAATGCCAAATTTCCACTGATTTTGATGGAAGAAGGATCAGTCTTTAAAACATGATTAATTGTCCCATTTTATTCTTAGAGAATTTTAGTGTGAAGTTGAGGGAAAAAGTATTTTGCTCTTTAATCTATCTTCTTGCGTCCTTTTTTTGAAGGTCCGTACAAAAGATCGTGTCTTTGACAGCATAAGCCATCTCATCAATCATCATCTCGAGAATAATTTGCCAATAGTTTCTTCTGGGAGTGAACTCTGCCTGCAGCAGCCTGCTGAGAGGAAACACTGACTCCAGAGTACTATTTTAGTTTTTGTAATTTGCAAGCTACAACTGGTGGAAATCGCAGATCTGAAAAAAGATGTGCATTAAAAAAAATAGCGTATTCACATATTCGCCAATATGTTTTCTTTAGGTTTAAGAAGCCCCATTTCACACGGTACACTTGAAAATTCTCAATGCTTTATGTAGACATGAAGTCACAGCAGGCTTTCTTAAAAAGTAATTTCAGTAAAATTGTTCAGATTCTATAATGTGAATATTGATAGTGTATATATACACATTATATATATAAATACAGTCTATATTTATATTTTTCAAGTCAGTCTGTTGACGGTATAGAACTATCTTCTATGCCATGTGTTTTTACCACAAGAAAAATGCCAATTGTGATTGTTGAGATAAAAATAGAATTCAGCAGTCTCAATTTCTTGAGAAAATGAATATTAGGAATCTTATTTCTGATTTTACCTAAGAAGCACAACTATGGGGATTACAGGTGGATTATGCTGGTTAACCATGGAAGGAATCTGAATTCAGCAACTAGTATTCCAACTCGGAAATTTAGCATAAAATGATTTTTAAAAGTGTTATTCAGTGTTACTGATATCAAAAGCATTTTATCTTTCTGATGTCACGTTTGAATTCTTATATGATGCTACTCAAAACATTTGTATCTTGCTTTAACAATGATTTGGTGTGATCTGTGTACGAGGTGTGTGCATTTGATTTTTCTAGTGATAATATAACAATATTCTGTAACTTTAACTTATTAATTTGAGTGTTAAGGTTATTTTAAGTAGTTCTCTGCTTATGGTGAAGATCTAGATGACCTTAACTACCAGCCTCCAATGAGATGTTACATACCGATTAGGCAAGTTCAAATAACTTGTGTTTAATAGGTTTAATGCAAGATGTACATGGTTGGTCAAAGACATATCTGAAAAATCTTTTCATCTTATAAACAGTGAAAACTATCATGACTCAGTGGTCAGTTTTGCAAATGATGTCATTTGCATTTACCAGCCAAGGCATAACTTGACTTTTGCCTTCAGCAAGTGATAGGTATTGCAAATACAGTGCTTTTCTCTAAATATCAAGTTGAAAAACACACATATACTAAAGATGCATTTCTGGCAGAAATGTCTTTGGCTTTAGGTACTGGGTAATGTTTTAAGGAAGGTTTGTACTATTCAAATGCAAGCACTATATGAAGTTATTTTCTTATTTTATGAAGCTTATCAAGAGCCAAATTCAACAGACACAGTTCCTGTAAAGCAAAGTTTATGCCAGAGTCAGGATCTAGCTTTCAGCATTCCAAGGTCTTCTCTAACACCAATACCTGAAACCAAATCTTCAGACTTTATTCATAAAGGCCAAGACTCAGCAGGTTAAGTCTAGGTTAAGCACCTGCCTACACTGAAGCAGACAATACTTAAATACACTTAAAATTAGATTTGATTTTAAGAATTTGCTAAGTTAAAAAATTTGTCAAATTACAACCAAACTGACTGAAGGATTCACTTCAAATCCCTTCAGGTAGGATCATTATATTAAAATTCTGAAATAATTTTCTTGTACTCTCTGGTTTGAAATACCATGAATTTGCAACTTGGGAAGTTTGGTTTGGTTAATCTCCAGAATGAAAATGATTTAGGCACCTAAGACTAGTCATGCAATCCGTGCAATAAAAATACACTTGATTCTGTAATCAAGGCATTCAGAAGCCAAACTAAGACTTTAGTGAACCAAATGCTTCTAATTAATTTTATTGCAGATAGCTATTAGTTGTTATTTTTAGGTCTGGGTTGGAGCTGAGAGCAAAGGAAAGAAATTAAATGCTGTATTGCAAACCAAATTAGTATGGCACAGAGGTTAGTGGAGTTCTCAAAATTTGGATTGTCCTTTTATCAGGTTGGAAATTGCAAGGGAAGGTCAGGAGATCTTGTACCCCAGAGCACTGTCCATCAAAATGACTTTATTTAAGAGCAGCCATGTCTCACTATATTCCAGTTTGAAGTATCGCAGTTGCCACCTTTTTTGTCATATGTAACATTTGTCATTCCATGCTTCCACCTCCCTACAGCCATGTTCTGGAAATTCTTTAGTGTGATATCACTAACTATAAGAGAAGGCCTCTTTTGTACTTTGAATGTTGTACATCACTTCAGTAAGAGCCAGGTGCCCAACTCCCTCAGGTGCCTCTAAAAATCCCACCTGCTTCCTATGCCTGCTCTAGATTCCTAAATATCCTGTCAGTGTATGCCTGGAAAAATGTTACAAGATATGGGTGTATGAATGAAGGCACTAAACATACACAGAAATAAGCATCTAAAATTTTTTAGCATTGTTCTAGCTGTAGTTTTAATAACAGCAGCTGTGTAGCTGCAAGTTTTGGAAATTAAAGCAGGTGGCAAGGAAATACAAAATGAAACATCTTGACAGAAATATTAAATTCCCCAGACTACATTTCACAAACTCTGCTTCCAGGAAAATGTGGCTATTTTAAACTGCGCTGTCAGCCCAGCCAATTTGCCCAGCTCAGCATGCCCATTGATGATGCAAAGGTTACACATAGCTTGATCAGATGCAGTTTGGTCTTAGGTAGCACCTTTGGGCTGTGACAGTGCCCCGCTGCCACAAGGGGCCAGGAGATCCTGTCTGGCCAGTTGTGATGATGCAAAGGCTTTTCTAAGTCACTGGGAACCAAATGATCTCAAAGCTGTCCAGGAGGAAGGGCACGTGGGCCAATCAATGCTCCTTTTGTTGATCCTGCCATTGCTTTTTGTCACTGTCACTCTAGTAGATTTGGCTTTCCCCTATACGAAAATAGTATAAAAACTGTATAGCCATCTGGGTAGCAGTTCCAAACTGTTGTTGTTAGAGTCAAAGACTATTTCACACTGATCTCGACAAGAGTGAACTGAACATGCTAGAGAGGTAGGGCTCATTTCTGTGAGGAGCCAACACTGCCAGCAATTTAAGAGATGTAGAAGTTATGAGACAGGCTCAAATGCTGTGCAACTGGCCAAAAACCAGACAGTAGATAGCATAATTTGAGCCTTTTAATGTTTTCCTTTGATTTTGAGTCCCCTCACCTTTTGTTTTTGTTCTCTTCTATGCAATCCCAAGGGCTGGACACTTGCTGGTGATAATTCAGTACCAAGACTTCAAGAACTGGGAATTTACTGAAAGAACAAATTTACTAGACTCAATAGAAATCAGTGAGATTAGACAATATTATGGTATCCTTTGATATTTTCCCAGGCGATAGCTGAGAAGTCAGAACTGAAACTCTAAATGTCCTGCAAGACTGTCTAGATTGATTTTGAGTCCTACCTGATTATTAGTTTTGATTCCAGTTGTGTAGCAGCTATGTGAACTATGGGCAATGGAAACACATTTGATTCCTTTAAACAAAGAATTTTCAAAAGTGAACCAAATACTTCTGATTCATTTTATTGCAGATTGAGAGCAATTATTAGGTTAATAAAATATTCCAGTGAGGCTGGCAGTGATAGATTGGACATTGAGGTACAGCCGTGTTCCTAAACTTTCAGTTATTTCATATGCTTCAGAAGCAATGAAACCTCAAAGGCAGAATATGTGATTTGAAAACTGAATTACCTTCTGACTTCAGTGGGAGTTTCCTCAATGTGAGGACTCCCAGGTTCCTTTCCCTAGTGCAAGAAGACAACATTGAAGTTGGCCATGCCTGGGTGCAGATCACAGGAGGAGAGGCAATTTCCATGGCTTACTGCCTGCCTCCCTGCCCAGGGCTTTGCACACACAGTGAGGATAGAAGGTTATACAATGGCTCCCCCCCACTTCACATCCTATGGGGTTCACAATTGGAGATAATGCCGGTTCTGTCAGAAACATCTCTGCCAGACATGTTCAAGACAAGCTTGAACAAAGGACATAGTCCTGGGACCAGGATTTGCGTACAAAATGTGCACTGTCACTGGAAGAAAATATTTACAAAAAATGTCTGGTAAATGACACCTGCCAGCACTAAATTTTCTATGTCCTGGGTTCATTCTTTTTCTCTTCTGCAGAATAATACGCTCACATTTCTTATCATCATGGTCCCCAGGCATCATGCTGTGCAGTAAGATGAGGAGAATTTATAAAATTTATACCACAGTGCGATTGCTGCTGGCACATTAAGTGCCAGATGCCAGCTACAATGTATTCATAATGGAATTGATGCATATTTAGATATTTGTAAGTAGCAAATGCTCCATTTGAAAACTAGCAGTTTTGCAGCCTCCAGGAAATGCACAGCTCTAAAGGGGAAATTTGGAAGTTGTGAATGTTCTGACAACAGGTTACAAATTCTGCTCTGCTTTCAAGCCTTTGTTCTTAGCTTCCAATGTCTATCTGAAGTAAGTGGCAGGACCAAGAATTTATATTAAGTAACTTTGCATAAACAAAGTCTACGCTGAAGTAACAGACACACTTCCCTTTTTATCTTCAAGACATTTTCAACATATATCTACATAAAATCCAAAATTAGATTTACCGTAGCATTCTGTCAAAAATATGTTGATTTGCATGGTCTTTTTGGCCAAACCTAGGGTTGCACTCTCCACAAATCTTGCTTGCTCAAAGCTGTCGGGATATGGGCAAATTCCCACTAAACGCTCTGCGCTGAGCTGTACTTGCTCTACTCACTCACACACAGTGCCTGTGGACCTTGCTCACATCTGCATTGGATGCAGCTGCAATGAGGGCAGGCCTGTGGAAAAGATAACATGGACATACAATTTGCCTGCAGTTAACCAGAGGCTTGGATAGGGAGTGAAAATCTGTCTTGGGAGAGAAAACCCCAGGGATAAGAAATGTGAAGCCTGGAAACATGAGACAATAGGCATATAAGTCACTGATGCGAATAGAGAGCTGTCGTCAAGTTACAAACATGCTAACTGATTGATAGGGTTAAACCAGAACCTGCCGGGAGGGGAACTGCAGAACACTTAGGCAATCCCTACAGCTCATCTCTTTTTGATACATTTAAGTTCATAAGCCCTGATCTGTTCCTCTGCATCCTCCAACATAAGCACCTTGTATGCTTTCACTGAGAAAAAGCAGGGCTTTTTTTTTTTTTTTTTGTCTCAGTAAGGGGGATAAGATTTCAGAGATACACATTTCTAGCAAAAGCACCATATAGGGAAAAAGCTAAATAAAAAGTGTTTAAACCTTGTTTAAAAACAGAACAAGCCATGGAAACCAAAGGAAGAAAGAAGCTGGGTGATTCATTCTGCTACTCCATTTTGTGGGAGACAGCACAGATGACTCAGAAAAGGAAGGTAGCCTCAGATTTTGAGATTAAGATGCAAATTTACACTTTATGTAGATAACATGAAGGTCAAATAACATACAGCTCAAATGACAGCTTTTTCCAGCAGTCCTCCTCTTTCTTCTGTGAGGCAAAAACCACCAAACACACCCAGGCAAATACTCATTCAAAATAAGTGAAATCTTTCATTAAATGAAGAATGTAAAGGTTAAAATTGGTATATATTTGTGTCCTTTGTGGCTGGATTGGTGTGATAGCTGCTTCTCAGTAAAGTCCTGCAGAGTTAAACCTTGAAAGAAGCCAGGTTTCTTCTTTTGAGGTAAATGTTTTTCTTTGCGTTGTGTGGGCAGCAACAACAAAGCAAAAAAGTGACTATTTTGCTGTAAAAGGGAGTTTCACTGTACATTTGTTATTTATTAATATTTATTACTTTTAGAAACATTTTTAACTGAGAATTGCAGGAAAAATAATGTATGTGGAAATATTGTGATCATTTATATTCCCAATGACTTTTGTGAATCTCAAGTTTTTGCCTGTCCGCTGATTGTGGTATTCTGATTATAGAGGCCAATTTTGTCTCTGAGGAAGTCCTTGAGCAACAGAATTTCGAATATCAGTGTCATGCAACTGTTTTCTGATTACTCAGTTTGTGTATGATTAACCAAAGTAATAAAATTATGAGCACTACTATCAAATCAAAATGCATGTAAAGTGGGCTTGAGTCTGTTCTCCTACGCCCAGGTTCCCTAATGGTCTCATTTGTTTTTGGGGGATTTTTTTATTTACCTGAAGGGATGCCCATTTTGTAGCAGAATAAATGAAATTCTACAGGGTTTACCTGGATATTGAATGTAAGTCAATTAACTACTCATCTCAGTAGAAACAGGGATGAAAAGTGTCAGAGGACCAAACGGCACATGAGGATTTTGACTTTAATTACACTGCCTTTACACCAGAGGAGCTCCACTTACTTTGACAAAGGCAACATTGATTTCCACAAGTTCATTTTCAACAAATACCATTTTCACGATGTAATTAATGCTCGTACAGGTCCTTTTCCTGGGCCAGATGATGACCTCTCCTGAAAAGGCAGCTTTCCTGGTTGGCACACTGAATAGGTGAGAATAGCCAAGGGTAGTCAACTCCATGGTCTCTCCATGGAGCATGACCGCAAGGACAAGGTCCATGCAAGAGCAGCTATTTAGTGTACTGTGGAGAGGAGAAAGGCTCCATGTCAGAAGGAAGCTTAACTGGGCTGATGTTCCCCAAATCCTGTTCCTCCGCTGCCTGAGTGTCTCCTGCAAAGGCCATTCCCTCTTACCTGCTTGGAGAAAAGCCGAGCCCAGAGATGCCCTGGGAGGTTACGTTGCTCTTGGGGAGAAGAAGTGCAGTCCTGAAGGCAGCATGGGCACCAGCACGCCTCTGAATGCCTCTGCACTCTGCCTTCAGACCACTTCAGGTGCCAGGAGGCCTCAGGGCTGCGGCAAGCCTCATGCCTCAATGGTGGCCAAGCAGAAACTCCCCATCACTGCTGCCGTGCCTATGCCCCATGAGTTTTGCCATGAGAGGGGAGTGTCCCCAGGCCTGGGGTGGCCATGGGGGTCCAACAGCCCCCAGCAAAGTCAAGGGGCTGATTGTGTTGGTGGGCTAAATGGCACTACCCAGGGCAGACGCTGGCACAGCTCTGCTCAGCAGGGGCTGACTGGCTGCTCTCAGGACCCTGGCTTTTTGGCAGTCTATGTCAAAGTGTGTTCTCCATTTCCATACTAGAGCAGTTGGAAAGGACAAACCTTACAGGCAGCGGGACACCCCAGTCACAGCCACTCCCTGTAAAATGTGCCTTTCTAAGGCAGCAGCTGCACGCAGTGCTGCTGGAGCAGACAGCCCTCTGAGCAGGGGAGTCAAGGGACCAAGTCTGTCCCCAGGAAAGCAGGGGCAAAGCATTCCTCCGACTCTGGGGGTGGCAAAGGCAGAGCCTGCTGCCTTCAGCTGCACAGCATTCCCACAGGTACTGCTTTCAGGCACGAGTTTAAATGCATGTTTTCCATAGAAGGCCAAAACCTTTTCTACAGTTCTTTGAAAAATGACTGCTACACAACAACTTCAGTTCAAAGGTTTGAGATTTAATTAAAAGTTTTCAAAATGTTTACCTAATGAGTTGAAAATACTCTGTAAGACTGTTGGCAATAAAAGACTCTTGGGAAGCATCTTGTGAAAGCTTTTTTTTCTTCTTATGTGATTTGATTTACATTTATTTTGTAATCCAGAACCAAAATAAATATTCCAATTAATGAAATAATATGAATGAAATGTTAGTCTCCTTTGTAACTTTTGCTCCATGTAAAACCAATTAGGAAAGGGGGACCTTTCTTATATGCTCAAATCAGCCTAGATGATAAAAAGCTTGGATTCTGGGATGTATTTTGAGGAATTTTCTAATATTTTAGGGTGAAAGAAGCTATTCTCCATCTTTTTACAGCTTCAAGGATAGGACATCTTCCTGGTTGTTTATGGTCCACTGCTGTTACACCGTAGGCTTGTCCTCCTTTAAAATCTTCCTCTGAAATCTTCCAGAATCTGTGCTTTACCTAACATGTCCCAGTGGGATGTGCCCACTGAAGAGTGTATCCACAACAATTTTTTTCTCTCCAGTCATAAGTACTTTGTAAATTATATTATCAGTGTTATATGTGAACCCATGGATCTTAGGAGCCTGCTTCAAGTACAGCAGAGTAGTGAACTAACAAAATATCCCCACAGCTCCAAAATAAGAGAAGAAAATCAAAGTAGAGTGAAAGGTTTTTATACTGACATGCAATCGCATGGCCACAACAGTGGAGTTGCTTGCATTACTTGTACCTTGCATCAACTCTGTCAACAGCTAAGACTAGAATCCAGATGTTAAAACTCACTTTTATGTGCGCGTTCTTGGATTTTGGCTACTAAATATATTCCTTTTTTTTTTCACCTAAATAGTGAGAATCATGTAACAACCTTGACATGAGAGCTGGTGTGGGGTCAGCCACCATGTCTTCTCAAACGGTTGTGTTGCTAAGGCCTTTCTGCTCTACGATAGCAAGGAATACTGCCACATGCCACCACCTCACGAACATTTAGAAATATACAAATACTTTAGCTTGCAGTTTTCAAAGACACAACTTCAGGGGAGAACTTCCACACTGAAAATACAGCCAAATAGCACTGCAAGATCTAAAAACCTAAGCAAGCCATGGCAATGCAATGTCACCAGTTCTATTTCTCACAAAGCCACAGGGCTGCTGACCCAGCCTGTATCTGCAGTTCATATAGTTATATCATGCCTAGCATAGTTTAGTTTTTTTCTTAAGTGCACTGCTTTTCAACCTTTTTGCCAGAAATTATTTCATATTTACTACTCTCTTTCACAGTTATTTCATTCAAATACAGTTTTTCTTTGTCATTATACTTTTCTAACGTAGTAAAATATTTACAAGCAGACTCTTAACTTGTAAAAAATAATCACAATGCAACCTCTACATTTTAAAGGCTTTTGCTACACACATTACACAACTTACACACTGTACATACTTGGGAAGAGTCTAATGCTGCTGCTTTAAATGATTAAGACCGGAGTAAAGCTAAAGATGAGGTCTTTCAGGCTGTGTATTAAAAAAGCCTCAACTACTACTGATTGTGCATAAGGCAGGATGTGGTTTGAGACATTAAACACAAATGTTTGAAAGAGCTCAATAAATTTGGATGCTTACATTCTTACTGAAAGACAATGGGAACTCATCTCAGAATTTCCCATCAACCTCCACTGAAGCCTCCAGCCATAAAGTACTACTGATGGAAGTACCACAGGCCACTTCCATGGGGACTCTGAAACCAGATGTTTATGAAGTCCTAACTGCTCTAGGTCTCAGGGAATCCCTCTCATGCTGAACACCATCCTATACTGACGCTGGTAAGGCAGTGATGAACCACACAGTTGTTTTCACACAGGTTTCTCTGAAACAGCCTCTCACAAGAGTAAGTCTGGGGCTCCAGGAAAGTTGGAAGGTCTTCCAAACTAAACAGGCTTTCATTCCAGATCCAAGGCAGGGTTAGGTATAAATGGAGATACGCTCTTCAGCAGGATCCTGTTGTACCGCATCTTCCCTCTTGTATCTGCAAAAGTGCCTGGACTGTAGGAGCGTAGGGTCCCATTGCCAGAAAATGGGATTTCATCCCACTGGCTGGACCTTTTCCCAGGGAGAATTTCTAACACAATCCCATGCTGTGGTAGTGCCTGGAGAGAAAAGAAGGAACTCCACAGGGACCTGTTTGTAGTTCATTGATTTCTGAAATGATATGTCTCTGTTTCAGAACTGAAGATTCTCAGCTTAGGTAGTGCATTCACAACGTACACAGGTTTACTTAGGTTTGACGTACATTTTTAAATACATTGGAAATAGTAAGGAAAAATATATGCATTGAAACAGTACATACACTTGATACACATATATTGTTGGGTCACATTTTAACTACTTTAAATAGCAAACATATATAGTCTCTCTCAATGGTTATTTACTACTGCTTGTTTAAAATAAGTTGTGAAATGTCACAGTGACAACTGTCATGTTGTCTTTCACTAAACACAAAAACTTCGAGTAACAGTGGAAAAAACAAAAATACTGCATTGATATGACATGTTAAAGTTCCTGTCAGTTAAAAGCTACTACTTCATATATTTTCAAATATCCCCATTGAAACACATCTATCTATTTGTATAATTTGTCACCTTACACTGTATACTGGAATACAATGTTTAGTATATTGTAAACTTTTACCAAACAATGACTTCTTAATAAGGAATTGTACAAATATACAGCTATTTATACCACATACATATAAGGCCATTAACATAACAGCAAGATACATATAGAGAACTATATTCACCACCATACGTAATGAGCTTTTCTCTGTCAGCAATAATCAGGCTCATTTTGTGATCGTCAGCAGTGTACAGTGAAGGCTGAAGTTTGTAACAGGTTTTACTGATGTCTTGCAAGATTAGGCAGTGCCAAATGCAGCCTCATCATGCAGTGCCACCGTGGTGCATGGACTCTGTACTGCCTGTTGGGTAGCATGGAAGGTTTTTTCTGAATCAGGTGTGTTACCGAATGAACACCCAAAGCAAATGATTGGTGATAAATATTCCTCAAAGTTAAATAAGTGGTTAGTGTTTTCCCCTGTGATTTAAGTGCATGAATACTTAAACTACGCTAGTAGTTTAAATCTAAAAGCCACAGAAAGGTACTTGTCTCGAGCAGTCCCTTACTCACAGAAGTTTCCATTGTAAAATGAAGACTCTTTTTTCTCAGCGATACACGAGGGAACATTCATCTGTGGGAAATCTTCCTTTGGCTTCTGGGTATTGCTGCTGCTGGATTTGCTCCGACTGTGATCTGGCGTGGGCTGAATAGGCAAAGATCTGGCCACCTGGGATTTCACCAGGCAGCCACAAACAAGGCGAAAGAAAGCCCGACGCATTTCCTTACTGGCCAGAGTGTAGATGATGGGGTTCATTGCAGAATTGATGACCGCCAGAGCAATAAACCAGTTGGCTTTGTACAAGATAGAGCACTCCTTGACTCTGCAGGCCACATCAATGAGGAAGAGGATGAACAGTGGAGACCAACAGGCAATGAAGACACTAACAACGATCACGACAGTCCTAAGGAGCGCCATGGACCGCTCTGAGTTATTGTGGTTAGTGACATTACGACTGCTGGACTTTACCAGGATGTAGATACGGGCATAAAGGATGACAATGGCAACCAAAATGGCTATGAAGATACTAATGCAGAACACAACATACTTCTTGGAATATAGAGGCAGAATTGTTGAGCAATCAGATAAGTTGTTTATACAGTTCCAGCCGAGGATGGGTAAGGCACCCAAGGAAATTGAAATAAGCCAGCAGGTACCAATGAGAAGGAACACTCTGTACTTTTTATTTGCATCATAAGGCCTCATTTTAATCATGGTCAAATGCCGCTCAATAGCTATTGCTAGTAAGCTGAAAGTGGAGGCTCCCAGGGCCACAAACATGCTGCCTTCCCTAATGAACCAGATTGTGGAGGACAAGCTCAGAGTTTTCTTCCCAGACATAAGAATGTTTACTTTGTAAACAATCCCAGCTAGAAGATCACAGAGAGCTAGATTGCCAATAAAAAAGTACATGCGGTTGTGAAATTTATTGTTTTTCCATATGGCAATCAACACCATCAAGTTTTCCAGGACTATGAAACTACATAGGATCAGAAATGCAATAGCAGAAAGGTCTATATTATCAGTCGCCTTTTCCCTTAAAATAAGCTTTCCTGTGTAATTATAATGCAGTACGATCAGAGAGTCCATCTCTTCATTTACTTGAGAGCCAACAAGAGCATCAGGTGGCACGGTAACTGCTGCCATCATTTGTTCACCAATGCTGGATTTTTCTTCTTTAGGATCAGGAGAATTTAGTTCCAACAATTTTCCACAAGAGGGAGATCAAGCCACGTTCCTCCCAGCACTCCTCTGGGCAAGCAATGGATATCCTCAGCTCCAACAAGCCTCGCATATTAGTTCAGGAGAGTGGCTTGCAAACCAGGCTCTGAAAATAAAAACAACAAGGGCAACATAAATGTCACTGTCTTGCCATGTCACCCAAGGCCCACATGGGTGCTCAAGCAACAATATACACCCAGGATCCCAGAGGGAGGCTGACTACGAGGTCTAACGTTGCTGCATGCTTATCAAAGTAGCTGTGGGTAAGCTGCTGGTCACGCTCTGCACAGATGCAGCTCTGCTGCAAAAGACAAAGGCAATGTGGAGAACCGCTCATACGTGTTTCCCCCTACAAAACTTCCATGCTGAAAAAAATGCAGAAGAGCAGTGAGAAGGATTAGCAAACAGTCCCACCAAGCCTCAGTCTACATGGCAACCAGCTCACTCCTTCACAAAAAGACCTAAGTGTACATGGCGCTATCGGAACACCACCCCACCATTGCTGCCTGAGCAGCAGCAGGGCAAGCTCACTGCTTTCTAAGCTTGTTCCTGTTCCCCATGCAGACCTAAGGCAGCAAAGAGCCTGAGAAAGTTGGTGTCAGGTCTTGATGTCAGTGCGCATGTTGCCAATGCCTAAAGAACTTCCCACCCTTAACAGTAAAAAATTATGCTATTTACAATTAAGGACATGCCCTGAAAGCCAATCATCATAAAACCAAACCTACCTCCCATTCAAATTAGGTGGATTTCTGCTACCCTTTTAAAATAAACACAGCAAGTCACATCTTCGTAAGTATTGCTTTTCTTTACAGTTCACTTCATTCTCTTTTCCTTTCCACGTGTATACAAGACACTTTTAATGTTGTTGGGGTTTTTGTTAAATAAAAAATAGTTATACCAACTGTAATTGTCCTTCTCAATTTACTTCTGTTTCTCTTTAAGTTATGACTTAGATTAACTGCAACATTTTCCTATAAACTTTGATAGGTTGCATTTTTGCAGCAGATCCTCCTAGCTGTCTTTTTTCCATTGCCATACATAAATATTGGAAGAGATATACACAGCTCTGTAAAAATATCAGAAGATGTTGGAAGCACTTACTGTTTTACCAGAAATGTTACAGTTTAGTTGCTCCATACTCCAATGGGAATCAGTGCTCATGCCCCAAACACATATATTGAGGATGCACAGCTAATCAATTTTTCAGCTTGGTAACCCACCCAGGACAGGGATGAGGAGAGAAATGGTTTAATCAGAACCAAATATGTAAAGATTTAATTTTTTTCTGAGAAAGTTGTGCTGGATGGGAGGACGCTTTCCATTGGCCCAAAATGAAATAGCTTAGTTTAGGGAACTCTTTAAGAACCTTACCATTTATTTACTCCTGGGTTACAAGCATTTCCCAAACAGTGAAAGACACTTTCAAAGGATGAGTATCAAGGGAAGAAATTGAGATCTCAACCTCTGCTAGAGACCAGGACACTGACAGTTTTCAGCCTACATCCTGTACCTCCCAAGGAACATCTGATTACTCTGGGTAATACAGTAGGCTTACCGTCAACAAGCTTAGGTTTAATATATAGAAGTGTCTGTACTTTCATTGGAAAATAGCAGCCTTCCAGTACTTAGAGGGGGCCTCCAGGAAAGATGGGAAAAGACTCTTTTTCAGAAAGTGTAGCAATAGGACAAGGGATAATGGTTTTAAGCCGAAAGAGGGTAGATTTAGATTAGATATTAAGAAGAATTCCTTACTGTAAGAGTGGTGAGACACTGGAACAGGTTGCCCAGAGAGGTTGCAGATGCCCCATCCCTGGAAGCGTTCAAGACCAGGCTGGATGGGGCTTTGAGCAACCTGATCCAGGGGGGTTGGAACTAGATGACCTTTAAGGTCCCTTCCAACCCAAACCATTCTGTGATTCCATATACAGGTTTCTTAAGATCACAAAAACATATGAGCCACTACTGCTCCAGCACTCTGTTTTTGGGCACTTGAAAAACATGAGATGCATTTTCAAGCACCTTCTGGAAGAGGGGAGGAGCAAACCACATCCCAGATGAATGTAAAGGGATTTAAAGGATGACCTACACCTTATTTTTCCATCCTTTTCTTGGATTCCCTCTTTCAGAAAAGAAGTAATCTGACAAAAGCCTACACTGAATTGACTTGAATTCTTTCATACATTGAGGATGTTTTAAAATGATTTTCTGAGAAAATAATTTACTATTCACAGAATCACAGAATGGTAGGGGTTGGAAAGGACCTTTGGAGATCATCTAGTCCAACCCCCCTGCCAAAGCAGGTTCACCTTGAGCAGGCTGGATAGGAATAATTTACCCATTATTATTATTATTATTTCCCCATTCTAGTTCTTAGGTCCAAACTACTTTGTTGAAGAGACCTGCTGTGAGAGACATATTATCCAAGAAACACAGTTGTTGCTTGGTGTCCTTGGTCTTTGTTACTCTGAAGATGACAGCAACCGTCTCATTCATCTCCCAGGAGCAGAACTGGGCCCTCAAGTTGTTGACTTCATTTCTGAAGCACTGTAACAGTGAAGCTCTTCAACAGAACAACTTCACCTCAGCTAAGGTTCAGTCTAATTATAATTCAGTTACAATCTGCACACTGTTAACACAGAAACTATCACAGTCCTTCGTTGTATTGGCTTATAACAAAATGCCACTGTCTTGGTATGAATTGCAAGTGCTTTCCACTGTAAAATAAACAATTACATTTGACTAGAAAAGTATCTGTTAACGATAGCTCAACTGGCAATACTCACCAGACTGGCTGATGCCTGCTTGAGAGAAGAATATAATTTAAGAGCACCACATGCAACAAAATAAATGTTTCTGTAAGTCTTTGCAAAGAGAGTTATCATACTGGTCTATCAAAGCACAAATATATTTCTTTCTGTGAAGAAAATGATATGCCAGATTTAGGACTTTATCAGCCACAACTCAGCAGCTGTAAACTGTCATGACTCTGCTGAAGGGAATGGTGCTATACCAGTTCCCCTGGCTGAAGGCACGGATGATGCGCTCAATCAGCAGAAATCATACAGGGTCTCTTCCACTGTTTGTAATTACTTTTTCTCTTAAAATTATTACAGCAAACTTAGTAATCACAAAAGTAAATCTTTGCCTCTGACAGGCTAGTGGCAAGGTAATGGAGGCGGTAACATTGCTATGTGCCAGGACTCTCAGGGAATGAATTTCACTCACAAGCCACTTGAAAGTTAACATAAATAATAATGTAATAAATTAAAATTTATTCTCTTCTGACAGCCACATTTCCAGGTAATATCTTTCAGTCATACTACTTTTTTGTTTTCCTCCTGCTTTGTAACCAGTAACTCAGAAAGCACATTCATTTTTCAACAGTTAGAAAAATTAAAGTTTGTTGTATATTGTACTAACAAGACACCAGCAGTCAGGTCCAGGGTATCTGCGTCACTGCTTCCTGACAGCTCTACAACTCACTCCTCAAAACATCTTTGTCCCAGTCACATACAGAGGACTAGCCACTAGTTGCAAAGTATGGACCTCAGCTCGAAATACTAAAAAAATGACCTGAAGAGCCTGTCTGTGGCATGTCGTGTGTTGAACATTGCCTTTGGTAGGCACCTCAATACCCCAAGCTCTTGATACCACTAGGAATCAGTTTTATTCCTTCTAAAGCAAACCGAAAGATCCCTATCATTGCACCACCAGGAACCACTAGAAAGATAAACGTATCAGCAGTGCAGGGGAAATCTGGCAATGGTCAAAACTGCGTTTGCTAAATTACTCTAATAAAGGCAGTGGTACAATGTGAAGAACCACAGTGATGCGGAGGACAATTCAGTCACCTCCTTCAGCTATTTGGCTGACCTTTGAACTCCCTGCTCCAAGGATGGAGGGAGCAGTTGGGGTCAGCAGTGAACACCATCATTTGTCCCTGGGAAATCTCCCTACACACCACCATGCTTTGGGGCTTCCACAGCCGTTAGTGTGGTCAGTGCAGAGGTCAAGGATCCTAGTAGGGTCCAGCACCCTTCCAAATTGGAGCAGGGGCTTTCCACCGTGGGTCATGTCTCTGGAGTCTACCAGGGTCTGTACGGTCCCTGTGCCACATGTGCCATGAAAAGGGCAGGGCTGCGTGGTAGGCCAGGACCCCTCGATCTGCCCTACGGCAAGGCACACCTCCACTGCCCTCTCCACCCCCACCACACAGTGGTACAGGCAGAGACTCAGGGATGTACCTCTCACCAGCTCCCCACAGACAACTCCCTGGGTAAGACAACTGCAGTCAACCTACAGTTTTCCTCTGGGAATGTGTAATTCCCAGTGCGAGGAGGCAACAGGGAACTGGTGATAATGGGATGCCAAAGCCCTTCAGCAACCATCCCCAGTATGTCTCCACTCTCTGCTCCCAGCAGGCACTCTGGTAAAAGTCCCATAGGGAGCTGAGGGCTTTTACCATCTCATGAGTCACTGGGTACTTCACAGATGGAAGAATAAGAAATTTCTATTTTCAAAACAGTGAGCCAAACTGCTCTCAATTTTCATGATATCCTGAAGTCAAAGCAACAAGTGAGAATAAAGCACAAGTGAGAATGGGACTTAACTTTCCGCTACATACTTTTGCCTACACAATGACAAATGATGCTATGCGTTCAGTACACTCACTGCAATTCTGCTGGAAATCATACTTCCCTGCCTTCTAAACATCCACAAACAGATTTGACCAAAGAGACCAGACCCCCTTTCACCACCCGCACCACCACCATACACATTGCGATTCTCCCTTCTCTTCCACACACAGCCATATGCTTTGACCACCACCGAGGATTTTAAGAAAGGCAAACAGAAAGTCAAGAATGCGTATCTGAAGCCAACCTTTTGTATATTTTATTTATTTTTAAAGCCTTTCCAGATGGAAAGTAAGTGTGTAATTTATCAGCCACACCCTGGTAGCATTAAATTTAAGAACAGAAAAGGCTTTTGAGAACAGCAGCACATTTCAATACACATTTCCACTCTGAAATGGAGCTGTACTAGTTGCAAATAAAGCTTAGACAACAAACATCTGCTGCAGAACAATGTCTTGGACAACTCAAATAAACTTTAAAAAGACTTTTTTTGAAGTGAATGTGCTGGCAGTTTACAGCTGCAGAAAAGCCTTTAATGAATAGTTATTTTTCTTGGCTTCTGGATTTTAGACATCAGTTTGTATTCTGCAATTCCGAGCAGCACACAGGCACATCTCACAGCGGAGTGCCCGGCTGGTTTAATTCTCGCACGATAAAAGGCGGCACATCCGCTTCTTCCCCGCCGCCGGCTCCCAGCGCTCCCCACCTATTCT
>VYXH01012791.1:122106-135532 GCA_013397275.1 Burhinus bistriatus | reverse complement strand
CACGTATCAAAAATGTTATATTGCTAGTAGCATATCAGGAGATCTACGTTGACATATTTTGTCAAACAGCAACATAATCTTCTGGGCTACAAAGGCACAGACTACCTGTACCAGACACAAAGTGAAAAAGCAGTAAAGTCAGTAATTGTATTCTGTTTTCAGTTAAGCACCTTGCCACTATTAATTCTGTTGGAAACCATACGTGCACACCTACTCTCACACTGGGTATAGGGGACAGTGGCCACATGGCTAACCTTTGTATACCGATATAGCTGTGTCTATACCAGTTACCCTTTCTCTGTAAATGCTGGTTTGTGCCCATTCCTGTTCTTACAGGTCATTTTCTCGTGCTGCCTGCAGACACAGTTGTCCTTGTTCTGGAAGACAAAGGAATAACACAAGTGGCTGTGGTGGAAAATAATTCACAGGACTCCTTTTTATTTGCAGACTTTGGAGATTTGTTTAAGAAATGAGTCCTGTCAGTTTTGCACATTTAAATCAATGTGCAATTTTCACTTTATTTCCTCAATTACTTTCTGGAAACAGAAAATACAGTGTTCTTATTCTCAGCTATTCATTTGATTATGGTGCAGAAATGATGGGCCATGCAGTCCTACTCTGAAGTGATTTACAGCTGTTCAAAACTTTAGCCTGAAGACACTGAAACTGATAGACATTTTTCTGTCCACGGGAGTCCACACTCTTTGGCTTCAGCACATAACTCTTTGAAGCCTACTTATGCATAAAAAAAAGAAATCTTGTCAGTGGCATCACTCTGCATATCCTGTGAATTGTGAGCTTTGAAGGGCAGGACAAGATATAGGAAAGACTGAAATAAAGGTCTGATGGTCTTTGCAACACCTTCCTTCAACACATAGTGGATTTCCAAGGACTCTGGGCAAGGAGTCATACTGTTGAAAGAGTATTTCCTCCTAAGAAATCTTATCCATAATGTATGCATGCAAGAGGTGAGCTTTGGAAACAAAATCTGTGTGAGTCTGAGTGCTGTTTGGTGATTTCAAAATCTGCTTTGTGGCCATATTTTTACAAGTGTTGATTTTGTAGTCTCAATGAAAATAACCACATTATTGAATTTCTGTGTGTGCATCTCATACCTTTTGCATTCTTCTCTTAGTTTCCATTCCTTGTGGTTAGTCAGTGGGATGTTTTCAGAAGAGTCTGAAAGCACCAACCGTTGTGTCACTAAAAAGTAGTTTGTGTGTCGCTTTAGAGCAGTTTCTTAAGATCTCCATAAGCAGAAGTTTTTTATGTGAACAATTTTAATTTATTATTTTTTTAAGTTCCAGAGAGAGCTTCAGCTGGATCTCTACGTAAATTTGTTAATTTGAAAGGATTTACATGATTTTTTCCCCAGCCATTTTAAGAGAAGAAAGGAAAAAGCATACTGCTTGTTTTGGAGTTGAACCTGATGTGCCTCTTGCTCTCAGAAGAAGTTCAGCATATTCCTGCAGTCCTCAAGAGATCTGCATACGATAAGAAGGTGGACTACAATAACAGATACCAGAAGCGTATGAGGTGAGGCGGTTACATACTACTATAAGCTCTGAAGAGTCTCATGATTTTATTTTGGAGGATTTCTGTGATCCACATTTGCTGTCCTGCACTAATTAGTGGTCATGCTGACAGTGGTTGATATTTTTACAGTCTTGTTTGGTGAGTTTTCTGTTGAACCTGGGTTCTTGTCCTATCAGTTAACATCCTCTAATGTATGGGCAGCTTAAAATAGTGTGGCTTAAAATAGTCTGCTTGATATGAATTCTTCCTGTTACACAAGTGGAGAATCAGGCATGATTCCCTAGCACAGAAGAAGAAATGACACAGTGTCTTAAAAGTTGCTGTTGAATGTGGCATGATTCCAGGTACAACCATGCGGCCGCTGGTTAGAGATAACAGAGTTGAGAAGCTTTCCCCACAGATGCTGTGCTGTGGGTCATGTGAGGCTGAAAAGATAAAACATCTGCCTATATTTCTTGTACAAACCTCTGTTCCTTCTGACCCTGTTCCCCAAGAGACCGGGAGAAATGTGCCTCACTAATTTTATTTCATGAGATACTGTAGTCTCAGCAATATCTTCTACAAGCATCTTCTTGTAGCAGTGAAGAGGTCCCCGCTCACAAAACGAGGACCAGAGTGTTTGGGTAGATTAGATCTGTTTCAGAGAGGGGGAAGGGATATGCTGACCCACTCAGCCGTGTATTTATAGCTCTCATGAATAATCACAGGATGCAGGGGGAAGCATATCTCAAGAGATCACCCACTAAAAGAGTGAAATAATAACACAAGTGCTATAAATATACAGGGGTTCGATTACTCGGGTGAGAGTGGCTGCTTTAATGGATGAACTGTGGCAGAATTGCAGGAGGGAGATGTGTGTGTGAGTGCATGTGTAGGAAAACAACAGGAGTTTTCATGAGCATATTGTCTCTCTATAAGAGACAAAGCCAGAAGGATTTGTTGATAGGAAAGGTCTCTTGAAGGGTGTTGGATTTTTTCCCCTTTTCTATAGCATACACTGGTAACTCTTGTGGTCTGCTCTTCCTTGAGTTTTGGGATGCTCATCTTTTCCACTCTCTGTGGAGTGAGTATCTTCTTCATCACAGTCATTCATTAGTATTTCATGTCTTTCATTAAGAAAGCAGTGCAAAGACAAATGGATCCTTTCAGGATCCTTCAGGACCAGTGTGATATGAGTGACATGGAAGAGTAGCTTGAAACCAAAGGGAAAATTCTCCCAGGTCTTTCTGAAGAAATGCTTCTGGGCTTGGCTGAAAAGAAATGGCATCTGGGGCAGGATGAAGCTGAAGACCTGGCACAGCGAGCAGGAGCAGGTTGATTTCTGGATATCAAAGGCTACGTTATCAGTGGTTTGCAGAGCTGCTGCCAGCACTGCCCCAATGGACATCTTCACAGGAGCCCTGCTTGGTGTGAAGGAAAGCACAATCATCATCTGGAAATTTACCGTGACTTTTTATAATTAATTAGTTGCTAACTGGTTTGCTATGAGTAGTCAATACTGTGGTTCTGTGGGATTAGGTCTATGCATTGCTGTTGTCCTGTATAATAGGACTAGCCTTTCACCCTGGGGCCTTAACAGATTTTCACAGTGGGAATTACTGAGTAATATTGGGACTATTGATAAAAAGCATATAGCCATTTGCTGAGAAACATCTATTTATGTAAAGAAAAGGTTATTATCCCTCCCTATTTTAAAGTCCATTTGATTGCCATGGAAGACGTCATAGTATTTATGTAGGACATCCTAAAGGGTCTATAATAGCAGGAACTTCAAAAGATCTGAACTGCTTTTTGTGATTGCAAGTGGCAGATTTGTTCTCAGAAGCACCTATGGCATTAAGATTCTTTCATTCATTCTGGGGCAGCAGACTAATATTTTCTTTCTGTAGCATATGAAACTTCTTGCTGGGCACTTGGGTGGGAGAAAGGAGCTGATAATTCCCACCTGAATAGCTGCAGAAAGGAATGTGCTTTTAGAAGATGGACTGCTAGGGTTCTGTGCGGGTCACAAGTACCTGCCTACTATGAATGCTGCTTGCTATAGTTCGCAAAACTTTTTGAAAAGCAAGGGAAACTGTGTGGCAGGAAGAGGTGGGCTGGCTGCTGAGAAATTCCATCAATCACATTGAACCGCCCTGGAAAATGCTGTAACAGCTCCTGCAAACTGAGTCCTCAATGCTCTGTGCCCTTCCTCCTATAAAGAGAACACCTGGGAACAAGGTATATGCTTCTCTGACAGGCTTTGGTGATGATTACTGCAAATATCATGTCTTGTGGAAGAACGTAACTTTTTTTTTTTTTGTGGCAATTTCAATATGTTGCATGTGAGTTTTTTACGTAAAGTGTGTTCACAGTTTATGCTATTCAAAGTGGGAGACAAAGAATTGCTCAAGATGCAAAACTACAGATGTAAAGGATTCATTTAAGGATTTTGAAATAAACAATGAAGACTACATCAAACTGAATGCTATTAATAATGAAGGAGAAAAAGTGCTTTGCTTAGATAATAGTGCCATGAAGAACTATATTCTTCTATATTCCAGCCCAATGGCAGGAAAAATAGTCTTCAAAAACTGGCATAGAAGGCAAATGAGCCAATGCTGTGCTGCATAGACAAGCTGAACAGATGACTCTGCTGTATGGTTTCTGGGATGCTTTGGGTGCAAGTTCTCTTTCTTCATGTATGTTATCCAGAACTGGATCAAAGCCAAAGTCTCAGCAACTGTCAGCAAGATATATAATCTTGACACTTTCTCTTTTCTGGATTTCACTTCCCTTTAAATCCTTTCCCTTTCAGGGCTTCCCATCTTGGCTTGTGGCAGGTTAATCAGAGAGGAGAAGGTGAGATGGGCACGATAGCAGCCTTCACTGTGAGTTACGACTGGCTGTATGGCACTCTTTAGCCTGGAGAAGAGAAGGCTGAGGGGAGACCTTTTTCTTGCTTATAAGTATCTAAAGGGTAGGTTGACGAAGGATGGAGCCAGACTCTTTTCAGTGGTTCCCAGTGACAGGACGAGGGGCAATGGGCACAAGCTGGAACATAGGAAGTTCCATTCAAACATAAGAAAAAACTTCTTTACGGTGAGGGTGCCAGAGCACTGGAACAGGATGCCCAGGGAGGTTGTGGAGTCCCCTTCTCTGGAGATTTTCAAGACCCGTCGGGATGCAGTCCTGAGTAATGTGCTCTAGGCATTCCTGCGTCAGCAGGGGAGTTGGACTAGGTGATCTCTAGAGGTCCCTTCCAACTCTAAAAGTTCCGTGATTCCATGATTCCGTGATTCCGTATTTGGAGGTGGAAAGAGGAGACCAACTTCCTACAATTTCTGACACCACTGCCATTTAGAGGAATGAGGAGGGGAATGGCTTAAAAAGAGTAGTTTGAGAACAAAGGCCAACATGACAGCCTTGCAGACCCCTCTCAGAGGCGCATGGTGCCCAAGTGCCCTGGGCACAGAAAGGCAAAAAAAGGTGGCCAAACCAGGGCTACCACCGTGACATCACTTTAGGTACCCAAACTTGCCAACAATTCACTGTGCAAGGGACAGAGGTCTCAGTGCCTGCTGGCATTCAAGTGGTGAGTGGGTGTTTAGAGAGGAGGGTGAGAGGCGTCGAGGCAGGAAGGCCGGGGGGATAAACCAGTGAGCCAGGAAAGGGGTGAAGCAGACATCCCGATGGTAGGATGAGGCAGGTATCCATGCCATTTTACCACGTGCCTCCATGTAAATCCAGTTCTGAAGTGGTTTAATAACATGCATTAAAACATGAACTGATTTGAAATAAATAAATAAAAAATTTATATATCAACACATTTTTATGCAGACTGACTAGGCAACAAAATGTAAATAAGCCTGAACTCTAAATTTTGTTTAAATTACTGCTTGTCTACAATGAATTGGGGTGGTTCCTGTTTAATTGTTAATCTGAGGGCAAAATTAGCTGAGGATGTTTTACAAACTGAAGTTTTATTGACTCAAAGTATTTTGTAAATTGTGTTGAACAGTTGAAAGGTGCCAAGGTGTTTCTATTTGTGGAATATTTTACTTTCTCTTTGTTATTTCCTATATGACCGTTAGGTCCCTATTGTGTCTAAAATAAAAGCACAAGCAGTTGACTCAGCCTTTTAGTTTTATTTAAAAAAATGACCAATGTATTAGCATGCAAGTTGCCTGAGGTGGTATGACAGAAGTTTTCATTATGATGTGATGCAAAAAATTGATTTACCTTAACTCTCGTAGCCCAGCTTTTGAACAAACAACATTAAACCACCACAATCAAGGATAAACATCTAATGTGTCTTTGACAATTACAAGAAGTGCTGTAAAAATAACTAGGATTAAGCGTAGCACAATTGCTAGTCTGGCGCAGTGCCCGTACAGGGAGTGCTGCACGCTGCTGCGGGAGAGGGAAGATTTTCACTTCTTGGGTCCATTGCTTCCCACTGGGATTGTGGGGAGGAAGTGCTGAAGTGTAACCTCGAGGTTTTTGGGGTGGAATAACACAGCCAGGGCACCTTCCCTGGCCACCCTGGGAGGAGATACCCAGGGCTGGCTCGGAAGGGGCTGCCAGCCCAGCCCTCTGTGCCTCCTTATGCAGGGAGAGCCAGAGGTATCTTCAGACACAGTCCAACAGGTATCAAATCTGACAGCATGGCCTTGCGTAAAGGGTGTGATAGGCAAAAAGCAATCAGCCAAGGAAATCTGTGTTCAGGCTTGCTTTCAAGGTCTCCTTTTTGTACTAGTCTCTCTTTAATTCTGCGTACAGCTAGCACTCACCAAAGGCAGCAGGGAGGCCTGTGTGGGCATGCAGTGATACCACTTTACTCATTGCTGTGATCCTTGGCACAGGAAGAAATCTTGTCTGAAGAAGAATGAATATTCATTTTTCATTATCAGGAGTTGTTTGATCATCATTTATAAACAGCTTAAAGCATAAGAAGAGGTAACGATCGGCAGCCATGGGGCTGTGAGGGGAAGGTACAATGGATTTGCTAAAGTTTCTCTGACATCCAGGTTTTCATGTTGTGAAATACCTGTGTTATTTTTCCGAGAAATAGGTTTTGCTCTTGCAGTAAGTGTGCAGAATATGATTTGAATGTGCTCTGGACTCAGGCATTAAAAAGGCAATGTGAAGTGCTAACTGATAATAAATTTCAGGCAGAATACAATTACATCTGAGTCTCTTGCTTCCTGGGAATGAGCCTGAAATACATATTTAAGGAATTTGATTTTGGAATGAACCACAGATGTTACAGGCTCACCCTTTGTGCTAGAGCCAGCTCTGGACACAGGCAGGTTGAACTAACTCTCAAAATGTCTTCAAGTGACAGAGGATTGCGGAAGAAGTAAGGAAAAGGCATACAAAAGCCTGATGTTACATAAATACTGGTTGCAGTGCACTTCATGACTAGCAAGCAAATATTTAACAGGAAACCTCACTGGCTCCTTCCATGGCGTCCTGGCAAGACGAATTTCCTTTTGTATTTTTGTAAGCTGACCTGGCTCACACATAACTGAAGCCCCTGGGAGACTTCCTTTCTTCTCTTTTGGGATTTCCACTGGGAAAAATTGCAATTAATGTGATCTAAAACAGCTACACATGCGACTGCAGCCTCCCAGCCCTGGGAGTGTGGTGGAGATGTGGTGTCTGGGCACTGTTAGCTCTGGGATACATTTGCAGTAGCGCGAGGCCATGCAGTTCCCAAATCATTCCTATCTCATCTAATGCTTTCAGACCCCGCTGCCAGGATGCCTGCGTCATATATTCATGCTATGCCGGCCAAGGGCCACATGAATCTGTTAGCATGGCGCCAAGCTTCAACTAACCAATCCTAAGCAGAAGTCCTCATCGGCAGCTTTTTTTAAAAAATTTTCTTTTTTCCTTTATTTTCTCTTTTCAAGATTAAGATCTATGTTTTGATGAAATGCCATGTGGACTTTTGAATTCATGGCAGCCTGAAGAGATGACCATGAGTACAAGGACGCTGGAGTTGGAGTCAGAGTCAAGGCACCCCACGGCAACAATGCCCACTGAAATTAACCCTGTTGCTGCCTCTTCTCCTATCGTCCCTCACACACCGTGCAAACACTGGGCACTGGAGTCGCTCTGCAAATGAGTTACATCAATTACTTCAGCATAAAGTATTCAGTACAATCTGTGTCCAGCACACTGTTCCTCTCTCCTGTGTGTGACTGTTTTTTCCACTGCCTTTGGGATTCAGAAATGTGAAACTGTCCACAGCTGGCATTTTTTTTGTTGCTCCTGAAATGAAAATGGTCAAACAAAATGTTTCAAAAGGAAGCTGGGTCCTAGGCAGCACCACAGAGAAAATGTGTATGTAATACACTTTATAGTTTTGATGCACTGCCCTTGAGTTTGTGCGCCAAACCATGTAGAGCACGTATAGATGCTCCAAAGCTTTCACATGCTATTTTTTATCAAAGTACATAATATATTATAAATTGATAAATAAATGGAGAGTAATATGGCAAATGTAAGACATTATAGCCACCTTTTAATTTTGAGTCTAGGTTCAAAACTGGGGAAGTTGGAAAGAAAGGACAGTATTTTCAAAGCACTTCATTAAAACAGGACCTTGTGTCTTAGAATTCACCAAATATCCAAATGGTAATGGAAAGTGTCTGTTTCTCTTCATACGATATACAGTGACACTAGGGCAAATATGCTCCTAAAAATTATGTCTCAGTTAGGTACCTGAAGCTAGGTGGGATGACTCTGGGATTTAGGACATACTTACATGTGAGACTGATGCAAATACTGGCCCTAACATCAGTCTAAGTCAGAATATCTACATTGGATGGAGAATATCTTGTTCTGACGAAGCGTATCTGTTTTGCTAAGCTAATCAGGGTCATTGAGCACCAGCACTGATGTGGTTACGTTGCTTTCACGTTCAGGTCCATCTGAGCTTAAACATTTCTGTTATGCAATATAAACCACTTGCTCCTTTGTGGTGGTGCTGCTTTTGCGACTTTGAAAACTTTAAGACATACAAAGAAAAGACACACAAGAATGAAATGAGTAGCATGAGATATCTATTATCCTCCCACTTATTTTGTAGAAAGTACAAGAGGGTGTTATTTTATGAGACTATAACAGATAGGTAGTAAAATGGCAGTTGTCCTGTTGTATAACAACTGCCCACTATCATGTGACATGGAAGTAATACATACCCCTTGATGCAGCAGAGTTGTCTAGCTTATGCTGGCAGTATCTGGTGAAAGCAAAAAGTTTTAGAAGCTTTCTACCATATCTAGTATAGCTCCTACTTCTACCTGCAGTATTTTGGATAACTGGTTGAGCACAGCATCCAGCCACTTCCAATTCTCCTCCAGCAATCTTGTGTTAGTTTCTTCACAGGCTTAGGGCGAATAACACAGACGGATGCATCCTAACAATCAGATTTTGACTGCTGATTTTGGAAAGAATCAGGTCCTGTACTTCTGGCCATAATTTCACAGAAGTGCCACACAGGTTGGGCCAGAATACCTGACTGGAGAAACAAGGCTTGTCTTTCATCACGCTCCAGTCTGCTAAGAGCAAAACTGAAGTAAATATTTTGGTTACTTACAATATGCCTACAGTCATTTGCACAAATTCTCCTCTCAAGACTTATTAACCTCATGCCATTTGCAAAAACACATCAGGGCTGTGAAGGTTCATTTGGTATAAAAAGAGGTCCTAGCTTTTTAGTCTTGTAGAGAAATAAATACAGAGCTGTAAACCATGTTTGCATCCTTCTGCAGACTCTCAGCAGCTACCAAGTATGTAAATATAAAGCCAATACTTCTCTACATGTAATTCTTAGTCCTGTTGTGACAGGAAAGCCACTGATACCTCACTGCCAAATTTGTCCCCCACCACTGTATGCACTTAGCTGAGGTGGCTGGTTTGGGAGGGCAGGCATTTAGTTAGGGGGACACAGACACATCTACATGTGCATGCATATACACATGATCCAAAAGCTGGTCACCAAGCCTCCCTGTAGGGCTTCTCTCTTTACCAACCGTAGCGGGACAATCTCAGATGATCTTAGGTACCTCAGTTAGCTGCCCAAATATTAGCTGGGTTATGATGCCACTTTGTTCCTTTGGCCTAAAACTTGCAAAATGTGTTTCTCCAAGCTACTGAAAACTGTTACCTAAAATATACAAAATGCAAAGTGTAATTGAGGTGCTGGGCAATGGCTGACTCTCCTGCCTCTCATTAATGACCACTTCATCTGGCAGTGGAGCAGAAGATTTTCAAAAATAGACTGTTTGCAAACCAAATAAGGTTGGAGGGACACAACTACCCTCTTGAGATTTACAAACATCCAGTAGTCTCTACCTCTGTCCTCTTGGCGTATGACCTCATTCAGTTTTCAAAGACAAATGATGTTGAAATTGTGTCAAGCTGGAGAGTATATATACACAGAATTTTGGGTAAATTATGTTATGAGAATGTTGTAGTTTACAAAAAATAAGGCTTTGAAGAGATAGGAAGTTTTCAGGTAGTGTTAAGTTTAATAGAAATCCAAACAACCGTAATCCTTTCTTGTAGGTAATAGCATTCATGCAATAATGCTTAATTACTGATTTTAATGGATTTTCCTTTTTTTTTACATGCAGTGTGAGTCACATTTGAAGTGAGAAAAGACTGCTAGGTTGGTCCAAAATCTTCTGAAATAAATATAGGGCATATCTCTCAGTCATTAGCAACTAGTTTTTTCCTTGAGTGATTCGACATCTCCTGAACAACTGTGGCTACATAAACTGCTGCTCTGAAACTGGTCCCTCTGGAGTGATCTTCCTTCACTGATGGACTTTTTTTCTAGAGAGAACAGAACGGATGGATGCCAGGATTATTTACAAGCAGTCTAATCTCCCTAACAACTCTCCCAAACCATTCATCTGGTTCAGAATATGAAGGATACTCAATTATTCAATGAAAAGGTTAAGCCTGTGGTAAATATGCATAGTCAGTAATGAAATGTACTTCCCCTGGGTATTTTTTTAAAAGGATGCAGACTGACAGATGTTTACTACATCCTTTCTGGATATGTTTTCTGAGGTTTTAGTTTGTGACATGCTTATGCTTATTTTCAAAATGCGGTTCTTTGGCTTCATTGCTTTATTGAAGTTGTAACTGGGTGACAGTGAAGTAAGTAAGTCAGTCATGAAAATCCATGTGCATCCAAGCCAAGGCAATAATTGCCATAACATTTCTGTGTAAGTGTGAGGACTCTGTTGCATGAGAAGGGTCAGGGAACAGCTCACCAAATTCTACTGACCCCAGGCTTGCGTCCATCCTTACGTCCATCTGTCTTTGCTTTCATTATTGCAGTTTTTCTGCTAAGTATTTTTCACATAGCCATTAATATACATTATGATACATATATAGGAACTTGTAACTGTACTGCTGTTGACATATTTGGCTCTGGTGCTTGGATGGGAGCCGGTTTGTGTCTTCAGTAATGGCTGCAGGTTTGTTCTGTTAGTAAAAACTTTTGCTGAAATGGTGGGACTCTAAATTGACAAATGACTTGGCTAAAGGTAGCCCCTGCCTTTAACCAAAACTACTTCCAGCAATGTCTTGCCTTGAGTGTCAATATTTTTGATGAATAAATGCAAACCCATCATACTATGTCAGTGGAGAGGCCACAAACAGGTATCACTGCAGGACTGAGCTCCAAGCACAGCATCCATGGTGTTGGGGTCTCTACTGGGGAAAAATACAATGTCCCAGTGCCCTTGTGGCAAAGAGCAGGGGACGTGCAGAAGCTAGCTCAGAGTGTCAGAGTGCTGCCGTGCTGCTCTCAGTGATTTGCAAATCTTGCTCCTTTTGCTATGCTCATAGTGTAGGGCAGCCTGGGGGAGCAGTGATATTTCAAGTGTTTGCATGCAGAGGCCACACATCCATGGACTTTTCTCCAGGCTGTGGGGCTGGATCGAGCAGCTCCCATTTGCTGCCCCCTCCGTGCTGGTCCTTCGCTGCTCCCTCCCTCCAAGCGTGGCCCAGCAGCCACACCAGTGCACACGTTTGAGTGGCTGTGGGCGGTTAAGCCCACTGTGGAAATCATTTAGGTAAAAAAGAAGGTGGTGAAGAAAGGAGTTATTTTTAATGCAATCACTGAGAACTGCATTGTGCTTTGGATCAGTTTCCCTGTGAAACAGAAGGTGCTCGTTTGGGCAGGAGATGGCTTTGGCCAGCTGTGCCTGAGGTATTTGAAAAAATCTTATGGCTAGAGAAAGGTGAGGGGTGTTTAGCCAGAAACAAAAGTTTACAATTAACACCTGGACTGAATTGTGTTTGTACAGGTCATTGAGGGATAGGAAGGACAGATTTAAAGAGAAATGCAACATCAGGGCAGTTTGCTTAACAGTTAAATATTCCCTGTATCTGATTCGCCTTTTTACAGGCTCAGAGAACAAGAATGTGCATAAGAAAAGCACTACGTTCAGGTAAATGCCTTAAGAGGCAGAGGGTTGAAGTCTCCTGGAGTTGATCTGAAGGATAGATAGATATAATTACATTTTGGTTTCTTTTTACTGACCTTTAAAGCTTTTGTAACTGTTGTCTGTATTTTGATTGTGTAAGTATATTATTTTTTACGGCGTCTAAGATTTGTGTTAATGCTGGTTTCTAAGCGATAAATACTGTTATTGATCCATCCCCACCTTTTAAACTGGGCTCCGGGGCCACCTGCCTGCTTCCCAGTGCTCTTATATGTTTTTTAAGCATAAAAAGAAACACAGCATTCCTCCACTGAGCTGCACTGGAGTTGGTAGTGAAGAGATCCGTATACTACAAGTGTCTTTGGGTGACTAGTGTCAGCCAGGAGCACCCTAACCTACAGCAGGACACTGGGAAGAGTGGCCAAAGCCCAAGGGCTCCCACGGCTCTGCAAATTAGGCACTTCTTTTCCCGTCTGCTCTCCTGAGCTCTCATGGACTGAGAGCAAATCTGCAATATTGTGTCTGATTGCCAGTGTACACAGAGGCAAGTAGGGTCTGGAGTTAGTGGGAATGGATGTGAGACCCCTTAGTCTTCCGAGAAATCCATCAAAAAGAAGTAAAGAAAAATAATGGAGAAGTTTATAATTAATTCAAGCTAATCAGTCCGTGGGTTTGGAAAGTTGAGTGGTTTAGGGAGACTTTTTAGAGTGCCTTAATTTAAGTAACACCTCATTTTCTGCCTTAATATTTGCAAATATTTGCTCTGAGGTTGGTCACCAAGGTCTTTGGTTTCATCTGTTGCACACTAACAAACTGAAATGCTTTTAATACTCATTAAATTTCCATACAAAGAGAAACAGTCCAATTAGAAAATCATATCAAAATGTTGATTATTTTTCTTATTTCCTGTGGAATCTTTCAGTGGGAAAATGTCTTTCTCACAGCATTCAAGGATATTAACTGCCTTTGTTGTGGAGGGAAGAACTTACTATATGTGATTGGTTTTTTATTATCCTATTGTATTCTTATCTTTAATGTTTATGTTGCAGTAATGCCCAAAGACTCCAAGCAAACTGAGGATGCCACTGCACTAGGAAAAAAACGGGCCCAGCCTTTGACCTGAAAGGCTGCTGAACGAGTTTTTGTTTGCTTTTTTTCCATCTTATATAAAAAATAGGTCTTTGAGAGCTCAGCTTCAGTGTTGCTGATAAATGCAAGCAGTCTGGACAGCTTGTAGGCAAAGGCCTGCCAGTAACAGTGAACTATATTATGCATTACTCCTCAGCTGTGGGATAGTCCAGAAAGACCTAAAATACACGTATAACTAGAATTTCCTATAGAACTACAGTTAATATAAATGCCCAGATATTGTAATGACTATGTAATGACCTACAAGGAGAGACAAACTGAGAGAGATATTTAAATGCATGTTATTG
>VYXH01012791.1:91407-120861 GCA_013397275.1 Burhinus bistriatus | reverse complement strand
TATTTAAATGCATGTTATTGGCTTTTTTTTTTTTTTTTTCCAGTGAAAACCATGCAAAACGAAATCGGACTCTATTTTAAAATAAGGATGAGGTCAAAGGAATTACACTGTTGCAAAAGAGCTGGATGTAGTTCACAGGCAAAAGGAGAAATCTATGGAAATACAGAGCATATTACCTAAGAAAGAGGAACAAAGTTGGATGGGCTATATGTCTGAAATTTACCGTGATCTTACTCTCTTTTCAATGGGTGACATGCCATGCCATCTAAATTTTCTCATTTCTTGGGGGAACATACAGATGGACATTTACACAAAAGTGATGCTGCTGCATGAGAGGTTAAAACAGCCTGACAACTGCGGCATTGGAAAGCACCATTGTAATACATCAAATTAAAGATGAGAGGAAATTGTTCTCTGAGCGGACCCTGAACAAAACGAGAAGTTGCTAGCTTCCTTTTGCTCACAGTGCATCGGGAAGCAGCAGAACTCCCTTAAATAGATATTGTATGCTGGCAGTGCAAGACTTACAGAACTGAAAGCTTTGCTTAAATTGGCAAGAAAAAGATGTAAGGGGAAAAAACCCAAGCTGCTAATGTGCTAAATGCTGTGGGGAAATTTTCTTGAAGTACCAGAGTGCTGCATCACCACATATCACAAAGTATACAAATGGAGAACAACATGCTAACCAAGCAGTGCTCAGCTGGAAACTCTGTTTGTTTGCAGGTCACGGACACTAGCTGCATCTTCACAGACATAGTAACCCTGTGTCCCGATTCGACTGCCAGGTTTCTAAGGGCCAGCATCAAAATTGAGGGATCACTAATAAAAGACTAGTTCAAGCTCTCACCTAGATGTTTAGGAAAATTAAACTGAACTACTGAAAAATTAAACTAAGCTACTTGCTGCCTAGTTAGTTTATTTTCCCCATTTGCAAAGAAGATCAATTGCTTTGCCAAACAGTATTTTACTAAAAATTATGAGGCCAAAGCAGCAGGAAGAAAAAGGAGTGAATACAGCAACACTGGATTGTTCCTCACCCACAGAACAGCTGTAGCTGTTCCTAGTCCTGCTCTCCTCTCTGGTTCTTGCTGAGGCATCGGCCTGGCTGCATCCAGAGAAGCAGTACCTGCACACTACCCAGTGCCGGTGGCCAGGACATGAGGCCTGCCCCACACACCTCCCCATGCACCGCCCCACATGCCACCAGTCTCCCTGCTTAGCTGCCCCACTCAGATGCTTTAGCAGCATCTTTGTTTGTCCAACTATTTCAACTCTTCCACAAAACTCCCTGTAGCACCAAGTCTCTTTCTCTTTTCAGATCTCTGAAGACTCCTAAATGNTTTTTTTTTTTTCCCCCCTGATGATTTACAGAGTCTGAAAGTTTAAAAAGTTTGAAAAATAATTAAACATTTCTTCTTCTTTTGATTATTCAACTTGCGAATATCACATTGATTCAGAACAGAAAGACACGTGAGCCAGGATTCACAGACAAAGATAAGGAGACCTCAGACAAAGCATCTATGCATGGCCTGAAGCAGCAGAAACTTCCATCCAGTCGCTTTGCCTCAGATTAAATCTATACAAAACAAACTTTACAAACATGCATGAAACCACAGCATTACTACCAGTTTGGCTACAAATGTCTTCTGTTCCTGGGAGTATTATCAGAGGAAGTTTCCCTGGGATCAACAGCTGAGGTAGCCAGCACTGCAAAGTAAGTACAGGGAAAGCATAGGTGGTGGTGGTGGGGGGAAGTACAGCAGTATGTCCTAGCTTTTAAAAGAAAACAGAAAATGAGGACCACCGGGTTTGCTGCTCCTCACAGGGCCTGGGAGAGTTGGACTTTGTTTAAATACAAAAACATGGGAAATTTAGAAAGAGACTGGTTTGGCTGGAGTGGCTAAACCCAAAGCCCCATTACACTGAACCACAAATGGCTGGGATGCCATTTTTTTTATGGCTGCCCCAGGCAAATCAGCTGCTGTATCTCATTTCACTGTAGCGGTGCCACAATAGTTCAAAGGTTGTCCAAGTTTTCCTTGTATTCAGATTTCATCAGTGGAGCAGCAGCTTAGTAAATATATGGATATTTATTTAAGTCTCAGCTTTCTCAGCCAGGCTTAGCTATAGTACTGACAAAAACCAAGCAGTTGGAGCCATGAGTTAAAAGCATGTGGCTTATTTATGTCACTTAAACTATCAGGAGACTTGGGACAGGGAGGTTAAAAAGTCCAGGCTGGTGTTTCCTAAAAAGCCAGGAGCACAGGAACACCCAGCCCTATTTTAAGATAAAGGGGTAAGGGCTGTCTGGAGGAGAAAGGTTGTTTTCAAGTTGTTGACATATTAGAAGTTGCTATGCTGCAAGGAGATAACCGTAACATAGTGACTTCTCCACAGATGTTTACTCTGACACCACATCAGGGGGGCTGTTCCTGGCGTAGTCTCCATTAAGGATGAAGTTGGGGGCATTTTCAATGTTACCAACCTTTGCAATTGTACCCACGTTCCCACTGTTAATGCCGACTTTTTGGTGAAAGTCTTAGCCCTGTCAGTCAGGTCATTACAGGGTTTTTCCAGATCTAGCCTTTAAAAAAAAAAAATCACAGTTTTAACTCATGTGGTTACTTGGTATCCAATCAAAGTGCATGTGAAATACTAAAGAATGGCAAGAAAATAAAAGCAGCACAACATTCATTACGCTTCTCAAAACCCACAAATTTTAAAGCTAATCTCTGGGTTATTCTGGGCATGACTCATGATTTCTGTATGTCTGGGGTTAGCTATGGCACATCCTGATTTACAGCTTTCTCTGAATCTGTGCATCTACACTAGTCTACATCTAGGCCAGCTGGCTAACATCATAGTGGGAACAGCACCCATGACTATATCATTTTGTGGGCATGTGCTCTGCTCCTCACTGTGCTCCCTGGCCTGTATAAGCTCTGCATTTTGCATGGCTGTCCAGAGCAGCTCACAGGGGCCACAATAAAAATAAGAAAGAAGGATATTTCCCACTGATGCACCCTCTTGCAGTAAGCATCTGGGATATAGTGGATTTGTGCACCCCTGGTTGTATCTGTGCAACTCAGGAGCCATTTGTTCAAAACATCTGTGGTGGCAGGGAGACCTTAATTTCCTCACCTGACAGTATTCCTCCCTGGTTTGTGCTGAACCAGGGTCAACAGCTTCCCCGGGGCAAGAGCTGTACCTGTCTGTTTGGTGGCTCCCTCCTCCCCTCCACACTAGCTCAAGTGGCAGGTAAGCTTGGCCCACCTCTGGGCAGCCCGTGTTTCTGTAAAAAAGCAGTCCCTCCCTCCTCCCAGGAAAGCTGCACCAGGAGGGTGGCTGGAGAGGGGAATCAGGCACTAATTGCATCCTGCCTACACATTGTTGTGGTGCTAGCCTGCTCTCCTCTTATTTAGAGTGTAAAGCACTTCAGCTTTCCCTGGGTAAAAAGTCACTGCTTAAACATTAGCTATGGTCCCTTGGAAGCTCCTTCTGCCAAAAAAATTTTCCTCCATAAACACTAACATCTGCCGATCCCAGGAGTCAGGTCCATCCTTAGAGCAGATACTGCCAGCAGTCCCCAGAGGAGAGGGGCGAGCATCCTGCAGCGCCTGGGTGCAAAGAGCACGCCACACTGCCCTCCCGGTGCCCCAGGGATGGGGTCTTGCATTGAAATGCCTGAGGTTTGATCAGCCAAGATGAAGCAAGCCAGAAGTAAAGCTTCTTGCTGTGTCTTACACTTCATGCAGCAGCCTGCCTTGCTGCTGCTCACACTGGCTGTGAGCACGTGCTGCGGGCACGGCCTGGAGCTGCATATCAGTGTAATAAACAGGACAGCTTGTTGACCTTGTGTCCTTTGGATGAGACCAGAATTGTGTTTAAAAGCTGCAGCAGGGCAAAATGTCTGCTTATTTTTGGGACTGTAGAAGAAGATGGCATAGGACTGCAAAATGTGTTTTTCCAGCAGGAACCAAGCTGTCATATAGATGTGTCAATAAAGTATTGAAAGGATAGGTTCAGCTGTCATTAATTAATTAGAACAAAAAGTTTCTGTTGATGATTAAGTACCTTAACAGATAGTTGTATGCTTGGGGCGTCCTTGGGAGCGGTTCCTAAAATAAGAGTGTAATTTCACAAGACAGGCAGTGAAGAGAGACAGAGACCTCTGCAGACCTCTACTGTGTGTTGAGACCAAGCAGGGATATGAAGAGCTGATATTCCCTTGGGATGTAGTCTCAGTGAGGAGAGAGTGGGTCCTCTGCTACTACAGCAGTGAGCCCTGGGCATGTCCAATAAAAAAGTTGGCAGCAGAGCCCCAAACTTTCCAGCACCCAGTATTTTCTGCTTTGAGCAGGTTATTGGCTGAATTAGTCTAACATAGCCACTAGCAAGATATGCTTCAGCTACTCCCTACAAAGATATTGACATTCTCTTTTGCATTAAACTAGAAATCAAAGGGCTAGCAAAATGGACCTTACTTTCCACGGGATTTGAGGAAAGGTGCTGGGGAATTTCTCAGTGAAATCATCTGAGCTGAGCTGACTATCTTCAGTGTCACCACTGGTGCTGCTTGAACTGCTTACAAAACTGAACTCCAAATGGTATGTTTGTAATGGAAATCATCTTTGCCCTGACAGACTTGTGAATTATGGCAGTAGTTTGGGCATAGCAAGGAGCAGCAAGGGGTGCCATGGGAAAAACAACCACCCTCTGTCCTCTGCCAGTGGCTACCTTGAGTTGTGATGGCTGCTGCAACCTCAGGTTTGTGGATCCCACAGCACTGAGCTGTGACTGGGGACAGTTTCAGCCAAGAAGGTCACAAAAAAAGGTCTCGAATTTGACTGGCAATTCAGCTTCAGCGAGTCTTCTTGTGGTTGACTGACTTCAAGAGAAATGCTCGCTTGCCAGTCTTTAGGACTCCCCATCAGCACTGCTCTCTGCTCTCCTCCTGCAGAGCGAATTTGGGTTTACTATTAGTTCTCCCATATAAAGCCCTTCTGAAAGCTCAGTATGCTCTCCCTTCTACAGCAAGCAAGGGACAATACCTGCAGTCAAGGGAAGTTTTTTCATAGTGTTAACACAGAGGCAGAAAACCCATATAACTTCTGGTCTACTAGCCTTATGTACTTTAGGAAGTTTCTTCACAGTCTTCCAGTATGTTTTATTTTACGCTCTCAAATACCCTGTAACATCCTCTGCCTCCTATGTTTGTGTTAGCAAACACCCAGAGTTTCTCCAGCCTCCAGGTCTATCAGGATACCTCAAGATTTATAGAGCAATTAATGGCCTTGAAGAAATACATGACAGAATATTGAGTTTTACTGAAACACAATAAAACCTTTATTCACAAGAAAATTACCAAGTATTATATAACTGACCAAACACAGTTGGTGCAATGCTATTTTTCTGTCCTTCATAAAGAGTTATTCTCCACCCTTTCAGAGCCCGAGTACAGCTTGTGACCTGTTTTTTTCTCTGATTTATTGTTCCTTATGATTCCTGCTGAGGAATGTTTCTGCTTTGGGGGGACATAATTATGTATTGGAAAGCCCAGTTCTCCCAAGGAGACATGTAGGAGAAGGGAACAGCCACCTGGCATCAGTGGAAACATTAGCAACAAGAATAAGAAAGATGTGTCTTGGGACTTGTGAGAGCTGGAGAGAGGCCAGCTGTGGACAGAGGGACTGTGTGAACTGGAACATCAACCCATGGTGGTTTTCTTTGTATATTTATTTGTTTGTTTGGGGTTTGTTTGTTTGTTTGTTTATTTTATTTTATTTTATTTTGGATGTTTTTAAGGGAACGTGGGTTAAGATTTGGAAATGGAAGAGAAAATGCACTTTAGTCTGAAATAAAAGGGTCTCGAGAATGACAGAGTAGGTCGAATTTATTTGGAAGTTCTAGGTTTCTTTTTACGTAATGAATTTCAGAGAGCTGTAGGAGAGAAAAAAATATATAATTCCAGCCAAAATAAAAGGTGAATAGGAAGTTGTTCACAAATTCAGGTGGTCTGGGCAGAAGATATTTGACAAGGCATTTTGGAGAAGAGAGAAGGATAGAAGTGAGAAAGGCATAAAGTTTCAAAGATAGAGAAAAATTTTTCAAAACTTCTGGAAAAAACACCATTTTGGCACTAAATAAAGGCTTGATGAAGAACGTTTGGGTCAGATTTCTCTTAAGGAGGCAGGAAGCCATCAGCTGGACAGCTGTTCCTGGATGGTGGGTCCCCTGTGTGCCCTGGAAAGCATGATTTTTTTTATTCTTGTAAATAGAAGGGGGTTTTTTGGTCTAAAAATCCCATGTCCTTTCACCAACTTTGTTTCTAACACAAATATGTTCCAAACCTCCAAATGCTGAGCTACTCAGCGAAGTTAAAAGAAGTAACATTAATGGTTCACAGTAATTGTACCGCAGCTAAGAGGGAGGGGAAAAAAGAGTATTGAATGTAGGACAGTAAGGAGGGAAAGCACGTATAAGGAACTGACACCCTGGACGCCTCCTCTGCCCCTCTCCACGTGGTGTGTGTTTGCATGCAGATGCCGTGTGCCAGTCTGGGGCACAGGTCCTGCCTCCAGCCATGGCCCAAGCCAAGGGCTGCCAGCTGTGCTGTGGGAAGGTAAGATTAACTAACATAGACAGGCCATGCAATGAGGGTATTCTGGCTGAGGGGTACTGACAGGGGAGCCTGCCGCTGGTTATACCAATTTGCTACTTCTCCTGGTTCTCCTGGGTGATTTGAAAAGAAGCTACCTGAAACCTCACAGCTCAGCTTGCACAGTTTCCCAAAGCAGGGTTTATCTCTGCTTGCCTGGCTGGTTGCTGGACATGGTTTGCCTCAATCTATGCTGACTCAGATCATTTCAGCCTTGGGTCAAGATACATCAGTTCACAGCTGCGTTCAAACAGTAGTATTAAGTATCATTCTCCAGACCTCAGTATCTCCTTGTTAGCCCTTATCTGAGGCTTGTACGCAGTCTACAGAAATGGAAACATCAACAATCTAACACTCTAAGAAAGACCTTGGTTTCAATAATACAAGTTTAAATTCAGGATCACTTTGGCATCTGGTACTATTTCTTGACGACAGCTTTTCTGCCATTTAGGGAAGAAAAATGTACTTCCATGTAAAGAACAATATATTAACTTGCCTTCTCTTGTAAAACTTTTTTTACTGTTCCAAAAACTCTTTTCTACTTCTTTTGTTTCCAAGTACCACCACATTATTCTGTTTTCATTTGCTATTTCCATTATGCAGTTTAACCATTCTTTGTCACGCAGCCTCATTTGGAAGGTTTTCTTGTGCAAGACCAGTGTGATGCAGGTAGGAAACTCCTGTGCATGTGCCATTAATAGATGTTTTAAAACATGATCCACCTGATGCATGAAATACTGCATTTAGTTTTCATGACAGCTAAAAAGGGAGAAAACACCATGAGGCAGAACAACGCTATATGCACTAACTCACGGTGGAGGTAAGATTGTAGACACTACATGTACGCCATGTATAAACTGTTTGACACTGCTGCTTCTTGATGCTTGCATCTGTATGGTAGTCTCTGTAGGAAAAATGAATAGAGGCTGAATGGCTACAATCTCATGACTTCAGAACAATCGCAAACTCTTTCCAGAAAGGCATGACAAAACTTTTTCAACTTTGTGAAATTCCGTGTTGGATTTTTTATTTTGTGAAAGCAATCACAAGGAGATTTTTTACAACAGGGTGACAGGTACTAACATTTTCTACTTAAACTGGTATCAGTTTAAGAGAAACCAAACAAAACTGAATTACCCACTTTTTAAAGAGGCTGAATAAAATGTTTTGTGCCACAAAAATGTCTGTGAGGTTTTCACATGCTGGAAGCCTTCTTTTTGAGCATTTCTCATTTGTAGGCATTTGACTTAGTTTAATGCAGAAAACTACTTGCTCCTGTAGTAATAACTAATAAAAAACCAGTAAGGATTTGATGAAGGAAAATTAATGTTGTTAGCAACAGAGGGCTTGACTCTCCAGTTCTCTTCACTTTATGCAGTTTTCCAGATTACTGCAAATATGATGCAAACCGTTATTTTTGCTGGCATTGTTGTATGTAAACTCAGCACTGGTAACTTAACACACAGTGATCCAGAATAATACTAGAAGAGTAGGCAGGTATTTGCTGTTTTGTAAACAAGGCTGGTAGTTTAGTCTTCACATGGTGTCTAGACAGCAGCAATTAGTAGTAATTAGTAAGTGCATCTGGTGTCTGCTGAGTCCATGGCAGCTCACGTGCTGTGCAAATAAGGGATCAAAGAGTTTTACTTCAACATCAATACTCCATAAAACAGAGTCCTGCTTTGGATTCCCGTATGTTGAGTGCCTGCTTTGCTCTGATGTTCTGGTTTAGAGTTTTTGAGGTGCTCGTTCCCCTGCTCAGGAGCCAGTCTGGCAAATGAAAGGGATAGATTAATAGTAAAGGACTTAATGTTAAAAGAAGTCTTGAGCTGGGTTCCTGGCATATAGATAAAATGCCGCTTCTAATTAATACCCAATTCAGTAGGTTGGAGCTTGACAAAACATACTTCAAGGTATAAATTCATGCCTCTGTTTGGTACTTGCAGTCTGCCTTTACTGGGGTTGACCTGGTAGAAGGCAGTCTTCATCATGCCATTGTGCCACCATGTAGGTGCTAACTGTGGCCCTGCCTTGTCTCAGGGTGGAAGGGAAGCGGGAATCAGTTGCCATATGCTTGGTGTCAGAAACAGCGCAATTAAACAGGACTCTCTACTATCGCTGTTGCAGCTTCTCTGCTCTCTGAGAATAGCCCTATGTGTGACTCTCCGAGTGGAAAGCCACTGCTATGCAGTTGTGGAAAATGCTGTTGTCTACTGTTCATGCAAAGAGAGAGGAAGAATGTAAAAAAGAAACTTGTTGTTGGTTGGGTTGGGGTTTTTTTTCCCCCAATTTCCTTTCACATGCTTGTGTATTTGTCTACACACCCCCACAGGCGTTGCTGCTAGTGGCTTACATACTTCTAATAGCATCTACTTGTAATATAGTTGCTGCCAAACATACCAGGTAGTTGCAAGATTAAACCAGCCTTAGTCATAAAGCCTGTCAGCTGTGCAACATACAGCTCTGTGGCATCACAGTGGTGGAAGGGGGGGGGGATTTTCCTTGACACTGACACCTCTCTCTGTATTTCTCTCCCCTGAGCCAGGATCTTATACTTCCTTTAACACCTGAATTTGTCAGCCCTAGCAAGTAACATTTCTGTCATGTATGAGAGGCAGAAGGCGCAAATGTGTTTAAAACCAAACTATTTTATGTCCAGTAGTCATGGCCACTCACAAGCAGCCAGGATGTCTTTACTCAGCGAAAGCATCCTATACACTAGGCTACAGAATATTTGTTTTCCTCTCTCCCTTTTTCTCAGACTTTTAAAATAAATCTTATATGGGGAAAAGAAGAGTGTGGCTGACCCAGAGTTGCCCTGAGGCTGGTGCCTTGGACATGCTCCATGATGAGGAGCGGCAGCTGCCACATCACAGGTTTTGTCTCTGCGTTCCTGCCACGCTGCAGCTGTTTGATGAGGAGTGTTTGGTGGGATTTTAACAAAATCTTCAGCTAGCTATATCTCACTGCTGACAAATTACTGGTGGCCCAAGAATTTTTTCCAGAGTTTGGGAACATGATTGTTCTTAAACTAAGGACCGAGAGTGTCTTTTTACAGGAAACTTCATCCTATCAGCAGATTGCTCCGTAGAAAACCCAAAGAACTGTAGTCCTAAAAGTAAGACTACTTTTTAAAAGCAGACAGAAGAACAAGAAAAAGAGAAAACAGGGTGAGACTTTCCCAAACAGTAAAGGTCTAGTTTATTGCTAATGTTTTGGTCAGTCACTCTAACTGGCCTCAGGGAGTATGGTTTCTGAAGCAACTACAGTCCATAATGTAAATTAATGTTTTAACAACACAATTAAAGGGCCTGCAACAAATTTCAGATCCAAATTGTGATACACATTTGGGGATTCCCAAAGTGTCCAGAATGGATTTTCTGCTCTTCAAAGAAACACCAGGCCAAATCTGTAAGTGTTTTGTTGCTCTCATAGGGTGAAAGAGTCCAGAGAGCCAACCCGCAATAGATGGATGCATTCCATGAAAAAAAGAGTCTTTCCGTTGTATACAAACTACAGTTTCCTAGCTGATTTAATAGCTAGGCTAATTCAGGGTGCAGACCAGTAACCCAGTCTCAAACTGAGACATGGGTCATGTGAAACGGTCACAGTCTCCCAGTCTGCCATAGATTAAAAAACACTCAGCCTGATCTTTGTTGCTACATGAATATCTGAGAGCATTTTCACATTCAAAAGTATCACCAGATTGTGAAATCTCCTGAAGGATAAATAAACATAGTTCCTCAGTCAGAGGCAGAAACCGTCTCCACAAGGAAGCTCTCTGCGCTTCATCCTTTTCCTTCGCTTTGTATACACAGCGATCTGAAGCAGAAAAGGTACTCAGTGGAGAAGCTGTGCTTTGACTTACATTTACTTGCTGAATGTGAGAAAAGCTCATGTTTTTAACACTGACAAAGATATGCGAAATGAACTTACAATACAAAATGAGACAAGTCAATTTTACCCAAGACTTGAAAGTTCAGTGGGTTGTGAACTTGAAGGTTCACAAAGAACAGTGATGCAATCTTTTGGAAATATCAAAAATTTAAAGGAGCAAATTGCAGCTAGTCCACTATGATAGATCTTCAATTTCCCATTTAAAGAAGCAAACACCATTGAGAAGTACTTGATCTAAACCAATGATTGCAATTATAATTACCAGCTACTCCTTGGAAAATTTCTATAAAACCCATAAGTAAATTCTGTGCAAAGTTCTGTGCTCCAGTGGTAAACATAAACAAAACTGTCAAAATTAAAAGTGGAAGGGCATTTTTCAACATTTTGTCAAATAATTGGCTAGCACTGGAGATGCAGGCATCCATAGGCTGGAAAACATATAGACTGGGAACATTATTTTGAGATGTGTGAAATGTGCTATATAGTCAGTTTAACATTCATAGCTCTCTTTGTGGCTAATGAGTGATGATGACTCTCAATATCTTGTGAAATTTAGCCTTATTAAAGGATTTTCCTCCAAACACAGTTTTGGCAGATTACCCATTTCCCTACTATCCTATTCCCCTACTAGCCTTTTTTTCAAAGATGTTATCTACTCAAAGGCAGCTAACCCCTTCTGTGGGACTGGCATACTTGTAACTGCCACCTTTGCTAAGCAGCTAAAAGCATTTCTATCATTCTGGCTTAAAGCATGAAGAAAGATAGCTAATTCCACTTCTGTTTTGTTTTATCTGTGTTACTCATTTTATTTTAAGTGGTGGGGATGCAGTTCTTTGCTTCTGCTGATCTGGCCCCTTTGAAGATGGCTGGAGCTGTGCACACACTGCCTTGACACAGATCTTCAGTAGCTGAATATACCCTGCCTTTGTCCCAATCAATAAATACAATGCAACTTTGAGTGTTGGCAAGATTCGTTTTGTGCTGGTCTCACCCACAAAGGTACTCTCGTGGTCCTTTTTTGGGTAGATGTTGATGATATTCTTCATACTGTATGCTTGTGTTCTACTATTTCCTTCCAGATAAAATTGACCCCACCATCCTTATCACCTGGCTTGCTTCAGTCTAATACCTTACTCTACCCAGGACCACCAGCATCTCTTTATTTTCTGTCCCACACCAAATAATAGCACTCTACATGCTTTAAAACCTTAATGTGATGCAAAATCAGTGGCTGGTCCAAATGACTGCTTTGTGGCTTCCTGCTTTGCGAAGAATAACCGTGGGGCTGAGGCTTGCTGCTCATCAGATGCAGGTGCAGCTGGAAAGGGTATTCCCTTCCCGCTGTGGGCTTTGCATGGCCAGAGACATCCCACGTCCTGAGTGGTTTGTCAGGCTGTAATTGGTGGCAACTGCTTTTGCAAGAACCTTTGTCTTCTTAGACCTTGTAAAAATTCTCCGACTGTTAATGAGAAGACTTATGCTTTCTCTGTGCTATTTTCATTATTTAGCTTTAAGATGCTATTCTTTCTCAGATTCAAGGGGTCCCAAATCTTATCATTCCATAAAAGAACAGTAACTGTTTTTACAGCCTATAAAAGTTAGCATTTCAGTGTGCAGACACATGGCTGTTTTTACTGTCTGTAAATTATGTTTCCCATGTGTGTCACTGTTGCTGGAAGACACAAAAAGGGAGAGGGGATGTATAGCAGCATTAATTTCTTAATAAGGCCCCACTTAGTGGGCTGTAAAATATGTGTGTAGTGAAGGTTGATCTTTGATTTATACCAGCCCCCAGCACTGTTCATATTGCTCCAGAAGCAGTGGAGGATGGTTTTTAATTCTTTTTTCTTTGGAAAGCTGGGTTAAAACTCCCAAACCCATCTTTTCCCTCAAATTTGACGTGCATAGCAAAAAAACAACCCCATATGGTCAGGGGCTAGCTTGAGGAGTTTTATCTGATGCCAGTTCATAGTTCATATTTGGCAGTCCTAGGAAATTTCAGAAAAGATTTCTAGGAATCCAGAACTGCTACAGTTCAGGTTGCTTAAAGAAAACTCATTCCTTAACCAACATCAAGGATGATCACTGAGTGTAAGGAGGCTGTAAACTGTTACAGTTACACAGTTCTCATCCTAGGGCTCCTTTATTTGCCTGGTCTCTGATTCTGCAGTTGTCTTGTTACACACAGATGCTGGGAGAGTCTGGGACCAGTTTTCATGGATTCAGGATTTATTGCTTCATTTATAAAAGAAAAGAAAATATGACTAAAAATTTAATATCCGTCTGATGAAAGGGAGGGGAAAACCCAAACATTCCCACCCCTCTATGGAAGCACTCTGTTTTATGCCTTTTTGCTTTCTCAGTCACTAGACACTTAGCCATCCCAGAACATTCTCCAGCTCAAGGTAACATAGGAGAAATAGGGTAAGGGAATAATATCCTGCCATTGCTGCACACTTTTACACACAACACCTCATCAAATTATTACTCTTGTTCAACTTGTGGGTCAGGAAGGAGCAGCACAGAAGTCTGTCTTGAACTGGGGACATTGCCTAACTTTAACCTTATGAATTTAACATTTAAGTTACCCACATACTGAATGAAAACACTTCACTCCCTGCTCTAGCTTTTTCTCAGGTCCACTGCTCTGTGTGTGGGAAATGGTGCATCTCAACTAGCTCCCTGTCCACTTTATCATCTTCATTGCCCAGCATTCAGCTGCAATTAGAAATCTATTGAATTTCAGCTTGTTATGGTTGTTTTCTAGGTTTTAAACAGTTGCCGTTACTTTTTCATGTCTTTGCCTCCAGTTTGACTTTGACAAATTTTACAGGATTAGCATCTCCTATTTCCATGCAAAGTCTTCTGTAGCTTTAACAAAAATATCCCATTCAAGGATGATGTGGAGAGTTTTATTTAGTGCTTAAAGAAAGGGGTGGAGTTATCCAGACTTTCAATTCAGTTGTCCTTGGAATGAAAGAATTTCACTTTGGTGCAATACTAGCGTGTTATTCGATTTACTCTGAAGTTGCTCTGTTTCTATGTTTCTGTACATATTTCTACTTCCATTTCTCCTGTTGCAAAAGCATTACAGTAATGTTTATCTAATTGTAACTTGCATGAACATTTGTGAAATATCTCCAAAACTCTCTGGATATCAAAGGTGGTAGAAGCATCACATTTTGAAAGTTTAATATTTTAATGAAGTTACTCAAGTGACTAGGGCAATTGAAATAAGAGTGAGACTATGGAAACAGAACTCTGATGGAATAATTTTTTAATAAGACTTACGCTTTTTCTGTTGCTCAGAATTGCAACAGAATTGAAAATCCTGATAACGAGTACTGCTTTGCAAAAAAGCCCCATATGTGAACACAATATTAATCAGGACATGTGAGAAAGGCCACAGGAAAGTGGTTAAAAATCCAAGGTCAACACAAAGGTAAGCAAAGTAAAGTTTAACCCAGGACTTTAGTGATGAGTAAGAGCGCATCTTAGTACAAACTGCTGCTAGTTTCCTTTGCGATCTCTTCTAGTAGTTGTCATGACCGCATTAGCTGCCACTTCACTGAAGGTTTTGCACTCCAAATACAAACATTACAGTTCTCAACTGGCATTCATTTGTGTCAGTCAGGACCAAAGCTTTATGCCTCTGTAAAACCCCTTTGTGAGTTCTGACTTAGGTCCAATATGCTTAATATTTCCATAACTCTGCCTGATGTATACCTTTATGTGCACCGATAGCATCTTACGCTCACTAAGAGTTTCTCTGAAAGCATACAGTCCTTTGTGACTTCGAAATGGCTAAAAGCAGAATGACTTTGCATCTGAGAAATTAAATATATCCTTAATGCTTCTGAGCAGGATCCTGGATAGGTGAAATGTGCTATGTATCATTGATGGATTTTCATCTATCTTCTCAGTCTACTTTGTGGGCACCTTATACAACAGGGATGGTGCTGAGCAAACTGGCTTTCATCCACCAAACCACTTAAGCTCATACTCATCTTGGGACACTGAGATCTCTGAATAACAAGGGAGCACTGCTTTTTTGAGACACCAGTCCAGAAACTCTCACGAGGGAAACACAGGAGCATTTCTGGAAAAATAATAAAAAGTAATGTTACATCTTGTCACTCCAACTGTTTAGTACTGAAGAATGTACCTCAGTATCTCCTGAAGCTGGCAGGAGTTTGCGGACCTGCTCCAGAGCTGCCCAAACAGTTAGGAATTGAGAGGAATTACATGTCCATTACTGAGTGGAAGATGTTGGTGTCAGTGTGAATGGTCAGAAATACACCCTACACAGAAATCCACAGTTTCCAGAAAGGCAAACCATCACTCATTTGGCCAGCTGCATTAGGCGCTGTCTCTGAGAAAAAGCCCCACCAACCAGCAGCACTGTCTCTGGTGTACCTCATGCCAATATCCTTGTTGAAGCAAAACTTCTCTAAATCTGGAGACAGCTTTTCCCACAGGGACTGGGAGGCTCAGGAGGCAGCTTTGGGCAGCGCGCATGTGCAGCAAGCACATTGCCATACGGAGCAAAAGGGTGCTGACGTAGTCTCCATGTTTCTGCTCAGTCCCATTTCCTCCATGCTCAGTCCATAAATGTGCACTTGGTTATACTGGATTGACTATGTTCTTCTGGCTTTGACTGAGCAGTATTAAAAGGCTACCCACTCCAGTCCCCCCCCTAACCACTCTTGGCTCTGTCTTGTTCTTTTAGCACCTATATTGACAAGGACCATTTGTGAAAACCAGTTTGGGAAGCAACTGCACCTACTCTTAGCCACGTAAGGAGTAGTCTCTGAAGAATGGGTGGCAAGTGAGCGGGAAGAAGGAGACAAACTGCACTCCTGCACTCAAGGTTTCCTGCACTCAGGTCAGAGCCCGCCTTGACTTGCACTGATTTAGGCTGAAGGTCCTCAAGTGCTTGGCCATATCCTGGAGGGCTGTAGGACAAAAACAATTCAGTTTTTACCAGCAGCTTTGAAAAACTGAAAAAAGGTGTGTCTTGAAACTAGGTTTAGAAAACAGCTTTTAATATGTCCAGAGAAACTGTTTTAAACAAAAAGCTTGTAGATCAGAGGACTTCATCTGCAAGTGCCTCAGAGTATTCAACCTGTAATATTGCAGCAAGAATTTGTCGTATTAATTACTGAACAGATGGTAATACCCTCATGTGAACAGGTATGGATAACTACCTCCAGGAATTTTACCCAGCCGAATACCATTATTTTAAAAGGTGTCTTCTTTCTGTTACTGATCTGTGAGAGAAATATACTTTGTGTCAGTGTAGTATGAAACTTGTAGATGCTAATCTTCAAAAAGACCTGTTAGATTACTTCTGGTCCAGGCCCTCAAGATCCTCTTGGGTGTGTTACCCACAGTCTATATTCCAACATGATCCCAATCCGTTTTAAAGTGATTCATTGATGTTCCTCCCTTACCCTTGAGATAATTTTCTACCCCAGTCTAACAGATCTTACTATTAGCAATCTTTTTGTGTTTTCGCAACTCAGTATTCTGTTGTCTTTTCCATCAAATTCCTCTTAGTAACTCTATGACTGCAGAAAAAATGGGATCTCAGTTGATGAGCTTAGTTGCAGTCCCAGCATGGAAGCAGGATGAATCATACCTAGATCAATCCCAAGTAATGCTTCTTTGATCACCTCTTAAAAAATACTCAATGGTGTTTTTTTAAAGAGGAGTAAGGTAGGTGGAAACATCTCCATCCTGCTGTATGCTGCGTGGTGGTTTCAAGAAGTGGGATGGGAGAGGTCCTGACATCTCCCTTGCTACGGTGCTGGGAATAATTTTGTTCTCAGGGCTGCAGCTTGACAGGAAGAGACAGGGAAAATCTGGTGTCCTGACAAAACTTCAGGAAAAAAATAACATCCTTATGTTTTGTCAGAGTGCCAGGACAGCCCCTGTGCTCTGGGACTATCAAGGCAAGCTGGATATCTGGGCTGGGGATTCATCTGAGGGAATGAGGATGACTACATCGGAGTTAGTCACTCCAGGCTTTCTTCAGAGCCCACAAGGAAAAAAGGGTACTTCCAGGGTATGATTCATCTTATTCTAAAGCAGTCATCCAAAAACAGATTACATGAATCGTGCCCCAGATATGCCCAGGTTCCTCTGCTGAACTAGTTAGGTCATTCCCATGTTCTACCATCCTGACACCAGAAAAAAAATATAACAACTATTATAAATCTCTGCTGTAACAATTCAAGCTTAATTCTTGCCTTCCCCCATGGTAACAAGAGAGCAGTAGGTCACTAGACTCTTAACACTAAACCTTTAACTATCAGACAACTCTTATCATGTCCCTGTGTCTTGTAGACGAAATAAACATTTTTTTTTCTCCTCAACCTTTCCTCACAGGACATGTTTTTTAATTTGTTATCACTCCCACTGTTTTGTCTGGACTTTCTCTAATTTGCCTTCAACATTTAATATATTCTATATGGTTTTAATAACTCAGGCTAAATAGTATCTCTTATTGCTCACACCTCAGCCTCTACTTCAGTTATCTCTCTTTAAGCTCATACTATAAACATTGAGTCTTTATAAATATTGAGACTCAAAATAGATTTTGAGATATACAAATCTCTGGTCTTTCCTAATATATCTGTATTCATACAAAACGTTAAAAATGAAGCCAAACTGAAAACCTCAATTATTCCTTCCTGTGCTTGGCGCTTGTACAGTCACAGTGCTGACACTGCCAGTCCAGCAAAGAGGAGGCAAAATAATATTAGCAGCAGTGGCTTTGACTCCAAATGCCTTCCAGGGTATTGGCTGCGCTTGGGTTTGAATTTACATCTCAGCAGGAGGCAGATTTACATTTCAACCATTAGGTCTCTGTGAGAAACTTCTCTTCTACTCTGTGTGCATCCATGATTTTTCTAGCTTGTAATTAATGAATACACATAGATTTAATACTAGTGGTAATGAAGACAGATGGAACTGTAGGATAATGAGAAGCAGGAAGCAGTTCTGTGAATGAATATATATGTGTGTGTTCATAGTTCTCAGCTGGAGCAGAAAACTATGGAGCTCAGTAAAAATGTATGTTCTTGGATCATCCCTCCTAAAAAAAACCCTCTGAGAACAAACACTGACCAGAAAAACCCTCCAAAAAATCCAGGCGTGAGTCAAGATTACACTGCTCTTCTGTTCTCCATAGCCATGATGTTGATTTCAATGGGACCAAGGCTCTGAATGAGCTTTAGAGATATAGACAGAAGGGTGACTCATGTGCTGGGCATTACTTGCTCACCTTACTTACTACCTGTGTGGGGCTAAAAGGGAAGAAAAACTTCTATTCATTTCCGTAAAACCATCTTGGATCACAACTAATTCTTTGCTTTATTTTAAATTGAGGCCATATTTCTTTTGAGTGAGCATGGGTAGTTTTTTGTGGTCTGATGTTAGTGTTTTCCCATAGGTACTCTTCACCAGTCCACAAGTAGTCTTGTTTTTAACTGCCACTGCCCTGAATAAGATCACCCTGGGGATCAATGCAGCAGATGGCACCAAAATGCAATCTGAGAAAAAAAGTGAGCTTCTTTTAATTTTTGTGTCTGTGGCCCATACCACATCACACGCAATATGAGAAACATTAAGCAGCAAGAACTTGTGCAGGCAAGGGTGAAAGATCAAAAGAGGTTGTCGAATGGTGCCCAGACCTTCCCAGGCTTGTCTCAGCTCCCACTATTCAATGCAAATGAGGTCATTTAATATATAGAGATAACAGTGTGATCCTACCTCAGATCTTAATCTTCCAAAACCAGCCAAATATTTTGAGGGACCTGGTACCCTGAAGACAACCATTAACTATCGCTGTGCAGCACTTTCAGGGTAGTCACTCACATGTGCAGGCTTGTGGGCTAAATCATCTTTTCTGTCCTAGTAAGGAACAGAGCACAGCCAGCAAAAGTGAATAAGGAGATGTTTGATCCCTGAGAAACAAGCACTCTCCTGCTGACTGGGAAGAGAAAGGGCAACTAGAAAACAGAAGTGCAGAGAAGAACCCAATCCCCCGCCCGAAAAAAAGCCCAAAAACACTTACAGCAGCAAAGCCCCATTCCCTTCTCCCCCCTCCCCTCCCCCCAGCAACAGCAGCAAAGAAACAAAATGAGTTGGAAGCAGAGGCAAACAGAAAAGATGCTTTGCTCTAGATTTCTCCTTGCTAGAAGTGTGGTGCTCAGAGGGCAGTGCCTGACCTTTAAACCCCTGTTCTCATCATCTTTTGTTGCATCTCTTTCTCTGCTCAACGTGTTTCTTGTTTATCCTTCTCAAGACCCAAGCCACATCTTTTCTTCTCAAATCTTTACTTTTCTTCTTCCCAGTGTTGACAACTTGTACTGCAATCTGTTCACACAGCTGAGAAATACCTGGGAAGCAGGTTTCCCTACGATGCCCAAGCAGACATTTTCAGGATGTCAGATGGAACCAAAATAGTTAAATGATAACAGAAAAGTTTGAGGATTATTTATATTTTTACTGCCTTTAGCCACATCTCCATATGTTTCAACATCTGTTGTTTAGCAGACGTTAAATTCTGTTTGAACAGTGAGATAAGTTCGTGGGTTATATTTGTACTTTAACCAAAGGGCCATGTGTTTTTATATATATCTTAGAATTCATAGATGCACTTAGTGAATGACAAATCATGTTGAGACATCTGCTTTTTAAAAGCTCCACAACTTCATATGGTAAGGTTTTTATCAGATTTATCATGTTATTTGGAAAAAAATTTCATCTTCCTAGAGAGGCATTTCTTCAACAAAGATTCCTGAAGATGTCTTTAAATACTGGTTTAAAGCCAAGGGACATGTGGTTACCATCATATTGGCTATCAATGAATGCTGAGTGATAGGGCAATGGTGAGATGAGCTACTAAAGTGTACATGAAAAAGCCCAAGTTCCCAGGGCTTTTTCCACCTAGTAGAGATACACTATTGAATTTGTGTCTGTAACATTCAGCTATGAATTAGAAGATCTCAGATCTAGGCATCTGTTGTGAAGTGTACTATGCAAGCATAATTTCTGACCAAAAATTTGTAAGGATGCATAGAGGCACAACATCATGTTGATAAATGCCCAAATGAGCACAGAATTTCACCAGTCTTTCTAACAGCTGCTGTCAATCGTGGCCAGTCTGCTTATGTGCTGCAATGATTTGAACTTTAAAAATATAACTTGCTGATGACTGTCATGAAGTCTTCAGGAGAACACTCACTGATTTCCATGAGTTTTGTAAGAGTTAAGCAACAGAATTTATTCTGATAAAATTTTAACTCCAACATCCCTTTTTAAAAGTCTGTCCTTTGAACCTTTAAACTGTTCATGTTTCTATCTGCATCTTCTCTCTGATTTCTGATAAGAACTGAAATATTCCTTCTGTAAAGGAGGTGAAATAAGCTCCTTTTTCACCACTTTCCTAAAGAAATATGAGTGTTTGAAAAGAGGCTACAGAAAAGACAGATAAGGGAAGGGAATCTCCCAGTTCTCTCTGTAGTTCGGTATCCTTTCTCAGAGCATCATTTTCCGTGTTGTACATGTCTGTTATTGCCTCTCTGTAAGTGCACTGAAGGTATGCTTCAATTGCAGGAATAGTGTCTGAAAAAAAGAACATTTAACAGCTTTTTCTGCTTGTAGTTCTTATGTCTTTTTCAAATTTAAACCTTTAGAAAAAGGTAACTCTTGTTCCCTATTTGTTCTCCATGCATCTGTGCAAGAAGCAGGAATAAAGCCAACAATTAGAGCTGGTTACTTACATGCACATAGATCCACAATCTGAGTAGCCCATGCTGCTCTGGGCAGCAGGGATCCTTACTGTACTTGTCCATGCATAACTTCTAATCACAGCCTAACTCTAAAAGAAGGCATCTGATTGCATTAACCAAAATGAAATGTTGTTTTGAGGAGCCTANTTTTTTTTGTACAAAATATATAGTTGAAATTCAGACATGGCATTTAATCTGACTTTGGAAAAGTGACAGCTTTTGTTTGCAGCAAGCATCACCCTATATTTTTTTCTGAGAAAGTAGAGATTTACAAATTTTGAAAACAAGAAAGAAGCTTGGGGCCTGGAGACTGTGAGGTATTTGGTAGATGTAAAAATAGTTTCTGTAGTTTCCCAGGATTACGGAGAGAAAAGAGCCAGCACAAGCAGAGAAACGGCACAGCCCCCATAGAGAGAGATCCTGGGCTGAAGAACTTGCACAACGAAATCTGAAGCATTGAGAACTGCTTGGTACAATTGCTGTAGGTTTATGAGAAAAACAATTGGGATGTGTGTGTGAGAAGAACTGCAAGCCCATGGCTACTAAGTCCCCTGTGGGGAGAGAGGTGCAATTCAGAGCGCTTGAGCAACAATCTGATTTTCCCTACAGACAAGCTTATCTCCCTCCATAGACTAGAAAGAGTCTGTAGGGGCTTCCAGACTTCACTGATGATGAAAGATGTTTGGTGCAACATCTCCCTGTCTAATGAAGTTAGCAGCTTTACAAGGGCGACTGTATTAACTAAGACAGTTTGCACTGAAGGATGGGTACAGAAGGGCAGCCTCAGCACCACCAAAGCTGCTGTTTACCAAACGCTCTTCACAGAGTCGAGGGGACAAAGAGATGTCCAAGGCAGCCAGGATGACTCTGCATTGCAAGCCACCATTGACAAATATTGAGGTGCAGTGTCAGGGGAGGTTTCCCCCCACAGCTCATCAGCCAGAGAAGTGACTCCACAGTGTTTTAGCATATTTTTGGCTGCAGGGAGTTTTAGCATTCTAAATAGCTGTCTCTGCCTCATGTTCAGAACACACTTTGAGTTTTTGTATAAAAGCATGCTTACATCACAAGTCGTGCTAATAAGAGTGGTTAGGTGGACTTTGACATTTTTCTGAAGTCTGAGGAAAAGCAATAATTTGCAATATAACTTTTGTGTTTTCAGAAACAATAGAGGCAGCCAAATGGGGAACTACTGAATAGTTTTGGAACTCGGCAATAAAGGAGATGGAGATGGCAATCTGCCATATCATTGGACTGGTCTGCCTATTTTTTCCAATTAATTTTTTTTCTAAATAAACCATATTGCTGTCCCTGAAAGACTTAGATGCAAAATGGCATCCCTTCTAGCTAAACAGTCTTTTAACCCAAGGTCAGCTGTCGCTTCTGTTGTTCTTGTGTTTCTGGGATGCTTGCTACCTTCATCAAGGACAGAATCAGACGCTTTTGTAGATTTTTGCAAGATTTACAACTTAAGATAATGAGTATGTCTCTGATATTAAGCAGAATTTAAAAGTCATTGTAACCTGGAAGAAGAAATATTTGACATCTAGTGATTAGTAGGTTGCATTTTCAACAGTAATTAAGAATGTAGATGCTGTAATACTGGCTATTACTAAAATATGTTAGATTCAAACATATAAATATAATATAAAATTAAAGAACTGCTGCTAATTATCTATCTGAATCCCTGCATTAATATACATTTATGCTACATAATAGAAACGTAAATTTATACTGGTCCTAGAAGTCCAAGAAATGACTTTATTCTTCGAAGATTTGTGCAAACATTGGAAACAAATTTTTAAATGTTTAGAACAGCGCTAGCTTACTTATTAATTGGGAATAGTACATATCCTTCTTGAAATCTGACAACTGGACTACATCTTGTGTAATGTGTGTATTGGCTATGCATCTTCTCCAAAACTTTTGGACAGACAACTTCCAGGTATTACATTATCAGCGTAAGTGCAAGAGCCTGAGAGTCATGGGACAACCACAAGCCTGAGCTTCAGTCTTCTCTTTCATGAAATGGTGATTATTTTGATTTAAGCAGGCTTGTTATAAGGTATAGTTGTATTTCAGGTGAGATATAATTATTTTACATTTGGAGATAAAGAAATTGAGTGTCCTACTTTCTAATTAAAAATCTACTTTTTTTCAGACATTGGTTGTCAACTCTCAAATGGACTGGAAGCACCTTGCCTAAATATTTTGGAAATGTTTAATATCCTGCAATTTAAGATTCAATTTTACTTTTACAACTCTGTTCATTCAGTATCTCAGCATTGTGACTCTTTTAACCAAAAATAAACATTTAGTTAATTTTGTACTTCATTTTACTTCCTCGTTAAGTCTTCTGGAGGAATGAGCTTGAAGTGAAACAAGAATTCTGTTTTCTGCAAAATTATCCTTACAGATGCCAGAGTCTCCAGGCATTCTGAAGGTCTTCGGATAATGAAAGGAAGGAAGGGGCTTGTCAGGGAAGGCCTACGTGGAAAGGTCTGCAGCATAAATATTCAGGAAAAGCAGTGAGCATTATGAATAGGTGATGGAGTTGATATGGTGGCTTAGGGCAGAGTTAGAGAAAGCATCTGGGAGTTTGAAGAATGTCAGAGAAGATCAGTGCAGGAAGGGTTGAGGTAAGGACCAGCCAGTTCATGGATGTTTCAGACAAATTTCAGCTTAGTCGAGCTCAAGAAAGGCTCCACATTTTAACATCAGCCTCTTACAGTGACTCTGTTTGGTAAGAGCTTCTCTAGACATTAAGGTCTTGCAAGTATTCCAGGGACAGTTCAGCAAAAAATTACACTTCCAGTCTAAACCACTCCAGTCTATCTGTTGCTGGTTGCTATTGTGCATGGAAAGGGCAACAAATCCNGTAGGGTCAATGGTTAGACTAGATGATCTTAAAGATCTTTTCCAACCTAAACGATTCTATGATTCTGTGGAGGTTATGAAGGCTGCCTACTTCTCATTACCCTGTCTTTAGAGAAACTGTCTGTATCAAAGGCCATTAAGGCCAATTAAAGGCTAATACTGAAACTTTCTAAAGGAAATGCATCCCTGCACTGAAACAGAGACCAACATAACAGATTTACAATGTTTAATCTCCTGTAGATTCAATGAGACAATATTTAATTTTTTAGTCAAGGTGGCACTGTAAGTACAGCAAGATATATATACTGTGTGAGGAATAACAATTTTCCCAGCAGGCAACAGACTTAATTGCTCCCCGTTATAAAAAGAAGAATCTCCAAGGAGGCAGAGGACTTTTTGTCCTTTAATAACCATGCAGCTTATTGCAAAGTTGATGGGAACTGGAACATACAGCTTCTTGTATGGTGTGAGCTGGAAGTTAATTTGTCAAGACTAAGGTACAAGCTGATGTGTATGACTTCTGATTTAGGAATGAACTTTTTACTAACACCTTATGAAAGGCTAGAAGAAGTGGCAATATTTAAAACATCAATATTAAAGTCTGTAGGACAGCTTTCAGAAGCAAACAAAACTAAACAAATGTACTTCACTGTCACCATAATTATGTGAGAAAGAATACTTTCCTGTTTAGAAGAACTTCTTCCCATAAACGCAGGACACGCTGAGAAATGAAAGCATGAGCTCTTCAGTAAGAGAGTTCAGCAAATGCTGCAGCCTTTTTTAAATTATTTCCCTGGTAAGCAATGACACATATGCAGCCTTGACTGTTTTGTGTTTACAAATCAGCACAGAGTATTTCAGCATACAATATAAATCACCTGGTTTTCTTGTGAGGTAGCTCACAACTCTCGAAAATTTACAGACTTTCCATATGCTTTCCAGCTGCTGCATTTATATCAGGGGAACCAAGGCCTGAGTTGAAGCGAGCAGAAAGACTCGTCTTGATTTCCACAGGCTTTGAGTGGTTCTCTTAGAGACCATGAATCTATATTAGGAGAGAAGAGGGACCCACCAGCCACATAAAGTAAATCATCTGTCCCTGAAAACCTCACACCAAGGTCTTTATGGTTCTGTTAGTCTAACTAGGACAGTAGGGTTTCATTGCTTTATATTCTTCATGCCGGATCGATTTGAAAAATCCAATAATATAATTTGGTTTGGTGTTTCTGTGATAATGAGACAGACATGTATGAGCTGGGACTTGTGACACTCGTTCATGTTGACAGAACTGCCCCCACTCCATTCATAAGAGTTTTTCCATTGATATCAACAAACCTCAAGAGTTTTCAGCCACCAGTGAGTATGTTGAAAAAATCCACTTCTACCAAAAGTTATAAGGATGCCAGCAAACAAAACTTGCAGTATTTTGGGGAAAGAATATAAGAGAAATGAGGCAAGAAGACGTGGATTTTTTGTGGGCTTTATGATATGATCTGTCTAAGCGGACATGGTGTGGAGTGCTGCAATCTTCTAACACAGTTTTCACTCTAAGCACATGTCTTCTCTTGGCTCTTATTTCTGCTGTAAACTAACTGTAAAGTTATGTAAACTAACTATGTTCTGGACTGTCTTTTAATATTTTTTCCCATTAACATCCATGCCCCTCCTCTTCCTTCTTTCTTTGAATTGATTAGTCCACTTATATGATCAACTAGTGAGTGTCAATCAGTGACTCCCAAGTATTCCCCTTTCCCCTAATTCATAGACCTTGACATCATCCCTCCATTTTGGTCTCTCTGTCTGACATCTTCCTCAACACCCAGCTATCAGGTTACATTTAGCATGGATTGGATAAAACTCCTGATATTTTTCTGAGGCTCCGCTATGTCTCAATCATTCCAGCAGTTGATTCTAACACAATACTCATATTGCTGGACCTGTAGTTTGTTTTGTCTCCCTGATCACTCATATCTAAACAGCTATTGTCCATATTTAATTTTTAAAGGTCTGATCTTGCCTTTTAGACAGCACACCTGGAAGTCCCAACCAAAGCCTATCACCTATGAGAGAAATAGTTCAGAGCAGAGACAGAAGGGTTTAATTAACTGTGACTGACTAATCGGGCTTTATTTGAACAGACCCCAATTCTTCACAGAGACTGGCAGTTTTCTGGAATTACAGCCTTTCAGGGGAATGCTCCATGAAACAGTGCTGGAAGATTTTGTGGCTCACTGCTTGCACCTCCCTTTCCCAAGAGAGTAGAAGAGATTTCACAAGTACATAGTCCATAGCAATGTAGGGGGGCATGTGTCATTGCACTGTGGGCAGTTCTAGCCAGAAACTAACCAGAGATGAGCAATAGAAAGGAGCAGGGCTCTGCGAAGTGAGTACAGTGCTGATCACATATTACATTACTCTGAAATTGAAAAATTACTGCTCCTGAAAGTATAACCTGTGGAAGGCTTAATCATCACATACAATTCCTTTATGGAAATGCAATCTGTTTGCAGGCTGCTGGAGAATACAGAATATACGGTTCATTGTTTCACAGATTTCAACACACTGACAATAATGAGCTAAATGAATTTCTCCAAGAGCTGAGTGTGGCCTTTAAGAGCACCTCCAGACATTATCTTAATTGCTCATGCAAAGCAAGCATTTACTGATAACGTGCAACCTGCTTTATACATAAAGGAAACAGTTTAACTCTGAAGCATAACTGATGAAAGAACAACAAAATGCTTCTGGTATTTTGACTTTAATAAAACTTCTCTGGATTTACACATGTGAAACTCAGACTGAACCAGACCTTATCATTAAGAAACAAGCAAAATAAATACCATTTTTGCCATTATTGTTCATATTTTTATTTTCCGTTGCTCTTAAATCTGGCCTGGAAACCTCTTTGAAAACTGTATCTGATTTGAATTTGTCTATTTCTCATTATCATGTTTGGATCAGAAAAGTAAGCAAGCTAGTAGACAACAATTTAATTTCTTTTTAATGAGTTTCATCAAACTAATTGTTTTAAGTAAAACATACATGATTATAGGTATACACAGGTGAAATGAATGAAGTTACATAGGCAGGCTGCATGGATTCCACAGCACATTCAGCACCAGTTTGCACAGTTTAAGAATAAATACGAGAACAGTGTTGAAAGCACCAAAAATTACTTTTTAGGTACCATATCTCCATATGTAGATAGCAGGCAACTTCATCTGGAAACTGAAGGGTGTGCTGCCTCTCTGTAATACACTCAATAGCCAAGATATGAGTAGCTTCACGTGGGGTCAATAAGTGATGCCTTTTTGTGAGCTGCCACTGTTAAATTGTGTATTGCAGCATTAGGTTCACTAACGTGAATCACAGGTGAGGGGCACTGCCATGAAGGTGCTCCAGACCAAAGCTCTCTGTGATAACCCTTAGTAAGTTTATATCAGGCTTACTTCTTGTGGAGGCTTTTGGGGGTCCAATAAATCTGTACTGAATTTCAGAAACAACTGATGTATCTAAGGTAACACAAAATACTGTCAAAGGCAATGATTTGTTGTTTTAAGGGAAAGTTCTTAACAATTGCAGCATTCATAGTATGTCTATAAATAGAAACATGTATATTTTTGTTCACTTCCCTCTGACAGGGCCCATCGAGAATAGCAGTTGCGCATATGGTCCCAGAGCTCCCTTGTATGTTATTCTACTGCCTTTCCTGTCTTGCTAATACATGAGGGTGTGGAGGTGATCAGAGAGACCCCATCATCTCTTTCCCTTTCCACTTCAGATACCATTATAACTTAAAAAATAGACCAAGCACATTCAGATTTGTCAAAAGTAGCCCCTCGTTTTGGATATCTCAGTGTCTGGATGATTTTTCATAGGTATCTGTGATACCTTGAGATTCTTTGCCACCAAATTACACCTCATTCTGTAAAACCTGGCTGCAGTACTTGAAAGACCACTTACTGCCTGTATACCACCCTGCGTACTTGAAAGGCTGTGGCGAAGCTCCAATTGCATATTGTCCATTTGCTGTTTTGCTGTGGGGAGCACAGGACATGCAACATATTCTTCTGAGTTTTAGTTTTGCTTGCTCTGTAACATTTAAGGTACTTGCAGAAATGTGAGATAAGAAAGCAGCCTTTTATATTTAAAGAAATCCCACATTGATCTCATACCTAAAGGTAAAGCAGAGCATGGTAAAAGATTTCGGACCCCTTCCAACTCTTCTGTGACACATTCAAGTTATATGGAGCCAAACAGATACTCTGTGTGGCAAATGCTGTATTCTAGCCAATAGAGCTGTGCTGCTCAAAGAAGTCTGTGTTAATGGCTTTTGCAGAAGTTGGAACACACTATGGGAATGTTATCCTAGTCAATGAGGGGTTCAAGCCTTCCTCAAAAAATATTAATGGAAATAGTTGTCTAGAGATTTCCCAAAAGATTTGGAGACTTTTCCCCTTCTTTAATAAAACACTTGTTGAAAAACTGCAGACCTTGCAGTGTTCAGAATCAAGAAATACTCCGCAGATGCTGTTTCTGTCCCAAAGTGAGAAGTTCATGGCTTTTTTTGGCAGCCCCCTGCCTGTGTTGGTGGAGTTCACACAGCCTTTCTGAAAGGATGCTCCGAGGTGGAGTGGGCGCCAGAGGAAGTGTGCGTCATGGAGGATGACGCACTCCAGCCCTGCGAGAGAGCTGAACTTGCCCTTCTGCTCAACACTTCCCGCCGGCCAACATACGCACCATTGTGTTGGCTCTCTGAAGAAATGCTCGTTTGTTCTGCGAAAAGAAATGAACTACTCTCATTGTCAGTCAAAATTAAAGCAGAGCTTCTGGTCAAAGAATGAAAATGCACCAGCCTGAAGGTGCAACCTGAGCACCTGTTTCATGCCTGCCCTCAGCGCAGAAAGCTCTGCCAGACCTCAGCAGTATGGCGATTTGAGTGCAAAGCTCTCAGCAGGTATCAGATGCATAGATAAGGAAGGTGTTCATGGGAAGGAGACTGCCAGTCTCGGTGGGAGGGCAGAAGTGGCACAGAGAGGGTCCCCATCCCCTATGTCCCGGTTGGTCCAGCCACGTCAGTTTTGTTGCGCTCTCCCCAAGAGCTTTTTGTCTGATTCTTCCCAGCAGTGACACCAATCCAAACAATTACAATGTACCACCAGATACCCAGCATCCTTCCATATTTCCTGTAGTCATAAACGACCATTTCTGCAAGACCTTGTACTATGTCATATGGACATACCACACGAGCTCAAGGTTTTTGCATCGTTTGGGGTAGACATACACAGAGCAATAAACCAGTGAACAACGCCAATCTTCAGTGGCCTAAATAAGTGCCCAGTCTGTCACATCCCAGTATGGACACCTTTGGCCATTTTGGCAGCTCTTTCTATTATGATGATTACTTTAAATGATCTTTAAGTGTATTTTGAGGTGGGAGTGTGGAACCACTGAAAAATGTATTCTGTATTCTGCACTGACAGGTGCATTATTATCCACTGTTGGGGGACCTTCAAATCTAAGGGCGTGGATTTCTTCCTCTACTCTGATCTAAAAAACCTCACAATCTAGCAAAGTGTCTAACAGGCGTATTTTGTCTTGCATGTAAGACACATCTACACAGAGAGACACACAGCTTATGTTTCTATCAATGTACATCAAAACAAGTCCAGTGAAGCTGAATGGTGTAAATGTGATCAGGACTTTCCCCTTTCCATTTCCTTTTCTTTCATATCTATATGGCAGGTCTGGGAAGCTCTTTGCCTGCTGGCCAAAATAAAGCTCCTAGCACTTGCTCATATGGACATGACATCTGTTTTTTCAGATTTTTTTTTTTTTCAAATAGCATTCTAACAACTATTCTTCTTGCATTTCTATATCATCAGTGTGAAGGAACAGATAAAATACATTGTAGTGTTTGCTCTGCTTGAAATGGTCTAGCACTGCTTTGGAGGAGTATCTTGCCCTCCTTTAGCCCTATGGAGGCTGCAAGTACTGCTACTACTCAATTTGTTCAGCACAGAAGAAATGAAAGCCTTGCATTACAACCCTGAAGTCAATGTCTAGCCATTTAATGCAGCTCCCACCAATTCACATATGCACAAGGACACACACACAGAGGGAGTAAATTCCTGTTATGGTATTTCTAACCTATATCTGGGCTTGAAAAACTCCATGTGCAAAGGCTGCTTCTGAAAATTTGACCTAAACTTTCTTCTAAGG
>VYXH01012791.1:400-91360 GCA_013397275.1 Burhinus bistriatus | reverse complement strand
AAAAAAAAAAAGGCAGCAAAACACTGACTGAGCTTGTGTTAGGAAAAAAGAATCAAAGTGGCAACAGTCGTGGCATTTCCCAGAATTGTGATATTGTTGCTGACAATACTTCTGCAATGGCAACATCTCCACCTGAGTGCATAAAAAAACCTGAAGCTTTTATTTCATATTTTGAAATAAGATTTCCTGCTTCATCTGACTCTTTTTTATTATTTGTCTTGAGTATTCTTTGTTTATCTTTTTAAAGAGGAATATATTATGTAAAACCTAAACCCTTTAAAGTATTTCAAGAGACACAAAGTTGGAGCAAACTCCTGTTGAAGGAAGAAAATTAAATATGCAACTTAAGTGACCTGGCCTTTTTCCTCCAATCCTGCACCAGCCACTGGGACAGTCCAAGTACACACTGTAATTCCCAGTTTAAGTAGAGAGGACGAGTTCAGAACTGTATCATTTAGTGAGAGGAAAATGGCCAGCCATACAGTGCAATCTGGTATATGTTGTCTCCAAAGCTGCTTACAAATCATACATTTCCAAATAGTTATGTGCTGTTTGCTAGTGGCTCATGTGGTCTGGATTGAAACAAAATTGTCTGCATCTGCATTTTATCAGATCTTTTTGATCTGACATGCAGGGACAGAAAAAAAAAAAACAAAAAAAAACACAGAGCAAAACCAAAAAACCCCAACAAAAAAGAACCAAGAAAAAAAAAAAAAAAAGAGATTTTGCTGAATTTTTCAGACTGCTGTGGGAGAAATACAGACTGTATGTGTAAATATAGTATGATGCAGTTTTGATTTATTGATACGGTTCTCCAGGCCCAGTTTCCATTAGAGATGGAAACAATAAGAATAAATATTCTTTTACCTTGACATATAAAGCTTAATTGCAATAAAGAACAGTACCAAAAAAAGGTGGAAAAAGAGGGAGGTCTCATTGATTAAAAAACCATCCAGATATTCCATAAGAAATTCCATACCATTAGAAAGATTCACTTTTCTTACATTACCTTCTATTTTCCTTCATAGCGGAGGAAGAGTTCAAATTCACTGAAACACTTCTGCTGCCCTTGCATCACGAAGCAAGCACTATGGCCAATAAAAACTTCAGGTTTTGTCTGTGATGTTTTCCACCTAAAGCAGACTTGTAACCTTGTAACCTGTCAGGGGCAGGCAGAGGGCTGCGGTAAGGGAACTGTGGCTAACACTGCCCAAGGAGACGATGCTCCACGTCTTCCCATGTGTGCAGGGAGAGCGAGGAAGTGCCAGCTGCTGTGCAGCCTCCCATCAAGATCTCATTCTCTATGCTGCTGCTACATTTTTAGGTTACCTTCCCACAAATCACTATTTTCCTAAACTACTGACAACCAGCTATGAAAAAAACAGAGTAAGTGGCATATCTCCACACAGAGTCATGAAAAGAAACGTGGTTTTATGTTGTTGTAGTCATTTGCCTTGGAACAAGTACGGCAACAGCAGAGCCAGCCTGTGAAACAAGCCCAGCACAGGACCCAGGGTGCTCTGCTGAAGGTCACAGTCCGAGCAAATGACATGCAGGACATGGTAGTCTCTTCCTTCCATGAGCCTGATTTTCATCTCATTTTGCTTGGGTTTTTGCAGTCTGTTTCTTAGCTGTGGTCATAAACTAATAGATGACTTATGATTGAGAAAGTGCTGAGTCAGAAAGAAATACTTCTCACTTACCTTGGGCCAAGGTCAGGAATCTGTATGTATGACAACATACATACAGTGTATATTAAGGTATAATATACAGTATAACATACCCGCATTGATATGTTATTCCCTGGTCCCTTGTTCATGCTCCTATGGATGGGGAGCAGCACAGTGCAGCTACGTGTAGCAGACAGGAATTTGCTTCACAGGAAACCCCTCACGCCTTTTCTTTAACACTTTCTCACACAGAGCAGGAATGTTGTTTATGTCCTTGTCCCTTTACCGAGATGCTATTCAACTAAGACATCTGTCACTCTGCACCCTGTACACCCCAGGGAACTTTGCAGTGTTACCTTTAATGTGTTTTTTCTAGTAGAAACCCTGGCTGATTACATAGAAGTTGTTGCCACATCTTAAAAGTATTTATTAGTGACTATTGCTTCATTAATGTTACTAATGGCATCGAATGTAATATTATGACATTACCCTTGCCTCTTCTCACGTGTCAGTTTAATAAAGGCGTTTGTTTGCTTTACTGTTATTACTTCCTGTACCAGGAAACAAAACACATTCTAAAGATGTTAACAATGGATTCAAAGTCGCCCATATGTAGCTTGAGGGAATAATTTTTAAAAGTCCATTAAAGGGATAGGGGCAGTTTTATACAAATTTCTGTTATTTCCCTAGAAGGAAGCAACTTGATTGCCTGGCTTTATCTGCAGCGTATACCAGTATTTGTTTACACTGGCTGTTTGCCTAAACAGCTCAATTTCCTATATTTCCGACACAAGAGTAAACCTAATGATACTCTATAGTGTGCCCCACTGCAGCCAAAGGAACATCTCAATTCCTGAGCTCAGCTGGAGAAATTCCAGCAAAAATCAAATTCTCTTTGAACCTTCAGAGTGCAGTTACAGAGCTGCAGTCACACAGAAAATCCCCTTGCACGCGTATCCCACAGAAAGCACCTGGCAGTCCTGCAGCTGGAGTGGTTTCAGGAAGATGCACCATTTTGCATATCGTCGCTTACAGAAGCCATTGTCCCAGCTCTGTGGGTTGGGATTGCTGGTGGTTGTGCCTGTGAGTGCTCGCCAGAGTTTAGGGCAGGGTTTGAGATAATGTGGCCTCCAGTTCCCATACAGCCACTAACAGAGCAAGCAGGCAGGTTAGAAAGCCAGAAACCAGGGGGTTTCCCTTGCCCTGCCCTTCACTGGGGTATTCTCTAAGGCGGTGGCTGTGGGAGACTGTAGCAAAATACACTTAGTCTTTCTGCTGCTGCCTGCATGGAGATCACACTTGGCACGTGTGGGCAAAGAGCAGGCTTTTATAGCTCTGCCAGAGTGGGCGTTGGCATAGAAAAGACATTAGGACGAAAGGATCAATATCAAAAGGTCTGCTCCCTCACAAGAAAATAACTGTGGGACATACAGCCCAATGGCTCTGAGAAGAGCATCAGTGGAAAGCTTATTTTTTAGAGGGTGTCTCTGAGCCTCACACCACTGAGATGACAGGGTCTGTGCACCAAATACCGGGACATTTGGCTGGTGTTGCTGGCTGGTCCAAGAACCTCATGTGTGATGCCTGGACGTGCCACTGAGGTTTATTTTCACAAGGATGTGCTGATCAGATATGAAGGGTAGAACATTGGTCATAAATGAAACGCAGCCTGCAGCCAACATCCTAATGAGCCACAGCTGGCTGCTGGTCTGAATGGCTGGTATGTGCACTAATCACATCATGATGAAGCATCCTTGCTGACATGTCACCACCCTGTTTTCAGTACACAGAGCACAACTAACCAAGTCTATATATAGGAGAAAATGAGTCTGCTAACTCCCTAATTCATCAGAGTAAAGTAAATTGCAGAAGCACAAATCACTGTCACATTATATAGAGATGTGTCTGAGCTCTAACCTTATAGCTGATAAACTGGGGCAGCTAGGTCTAAGTAGACCCAAGAACCCATTGCTTGGGAAAAGGATATAGGGCAGCAATTGTCTCCCCTGTGTGCTAAGGCAGTAACTCACAGAAAAAGGTCCCCAGTGATCCTGCCTTTGGCAGCTATGTGCCAGTCTCCCAGGCAAACCTAATCTTCCATCCTATCACAACTTGTGCCTTCCAAAGATATGGTCTCGCTATTCCTTTTATTTTTTTTTTTCACAAACTCAGGCAAGGCTTGAACTACTACATCTGCTAAGACCTAAGAAAAGGTAGTAGTCCAGAAATGCTGCCACTACAAAACTTAGTAACAGTGCCAGTTATACTGGAGCACCATCTACTGTCTATGAAATATCTATTAACACTAAATTATCTATTAAGCACCTCTCTTGCACTCACAACAAAAATTGTCTCTGACCGCCTTCCTCTGATTTGAATTTTCTGCCTGCCTCCTGAATCTTTTCTCTGGTATAAAGTACAGCCGTTTTCTGAGAGCAGGCACGTGTGTGTGTGTGTGTGTGTGTGTCTGTGACACAGGACTTGGAGAAAGCAAGGTAGAGAAGAGCTTGAGTGTGTGTGATCTGCAGGTACGAAGATGGACAGGTCTGAAGTAAGGCAGCCCTGGTATCAGACACAATAAGTGAGGCCCCACATATACAACAACAGTGGCACTCACCTCTCACCCAGTCAGATGAATGTAAAAGCAAAAGTCTTCCATACACCTGTGAGAAAAACCATCACTATTTTTCCTCCCCTTCCTGCAGGGCAACCAGGATGCAAGACATGGAACAAAAGATCTTCTGAACCAGTATTTCAGACTTTCCACAAGTTCAGGCAAACATTGTTACATCAATTAGACTAGTTGCATCCACTAAAACTGTTGCACTAATTACAGCAGTACTTTCAAGACTTTTGGCAATGACAGTGGTAGGAGTTTAAGAATGTGAAGCAAAATTTTGACGTACAGTCCCAGGACCTCTGGTCCTAAACGTAGGTCTGTGATGCTTATCTTTCACCTCCTCATTATAGGAAAATTGGGAGGGGATAAAATGAGGGTATGGTGAGAGAAGAAAAAGAAGAACAAAAGAGGTTGTGGCTAATGGAGGTAGAAAACAGTTAAAACCAGAATAAAAGGACTAAAAAGAGAAAAAAAGTAAATGAATGAAACAATGACTACGCAATACAGAGGAAAGTGTTGAGAGAAATTTACAGCTGCAAGAGAGGAGTTGAAGGCTGATTAGAGAGAAAAAAAAGGGAGAAAAAGTAGGAGGGAGAAAAAATGAACAATGAATGTAGAAAATGTATTAGAAGAACAAATGCAAAGAAAAGAACTTCATTTGTATGACATATCAAATGGACAGCACGTATTTAACAACAAAGTATTCTGCTACTCCATTAGGTCAGAAATGTACATGTAAATGCAAAAATTCAGCTAGAACCACAAATAAAAGGTTTACTGTTTCAGTCATCCATTTCACTGTCTACTTTAGCCACCTTCAATCAAAAAAATGCCACTTTGTTCTTGGGCCTTCTTGAAGGTTTTTTTTTAAACAAAGTTGCACTTACACATGTGAAGCTGTAAATGACTGTGGTTATCAATGTGTAGTCTGACAGTGTGACCACTCTGGTGGATCCCTAAAACAGTTTCCTTAAAATCTACCATCAGTAGAAATGTTACTGTTCAAGTCTGGAAGCAAGAGTTAAGCTATGGGCAGATTTCTTTTCCAACAATTTTTCCGGGACAAAAGTTCTTGGCCCGTCTCCCTGCTCTGAAGAGCAGCTCTGTGCGTACTCCATGGGACAGTAACTGCTCTGTTTCCCATTTAAAATGTTTAAGCTGTTCTTACAAACAATTTCTATTTACTTATGTGAAACAGTTGGTCACTGCTGAAATAAGTGCCTTCTGTGGATTTGGCCCTTGGAGTGGATTCAGAGAACAAGATGAGATGAACTCACTGTAGAAGTGAGCTGAACTAAACAGCCAGTCTCCAAGACTTTCCAAACAAAGAAAGTGTTTACAAGTTTATCGGAAAAAGAGGGCAATTTTCTGCTCCTCCAGTTTTTTCCCCCCATATTTCTAAAGACATTCCTTTTAAATGCCATCAACAGCCTGCTGTGACCTGTGCCTTTTGGATGCTGGTCTAGAAATGTCACGGGAATTTGTTGGGCTGTCTCTGAATGTGCTGACAGAAGACAGGGACTGAAGAGGTAGAAGGTGGCTCCGGGAAGCTGAGGGTTAGGACAGAAAGTCTGAGCTTTCTCTGTCAGATGGAGGCAGAGGAGTAATGCAGCAATTTAGCATTAATTCAGCATGGCTAAGAGCCCCTGCTGGAAAACCCTCTGAGTTCAGAGCTATGTGGTACTTGACACAGTTTTTTTTCTAAATGTATTTTATCAAGCTGTAAATGTAATCTGTTTAGTTTGGAAATACAACTATACTGCGTAATCTTCCAAGGAAATGCAATGATTTTTCTATCTTTGGAAACTTATTTTCTGTTCTATTAAAAAGAAGCATTTTTAAAGCTCTGACTGTGTCTCAGGTTCTCTCTTAATCTTTCTTGAAAATATCGATGTTGCACCTCTTCAGAGAGTCCTTCTATGTGTAAAGTGGGAATGGAAAATAATCTTACCAGACAAAGGATGTAGAGGTTTAGACAAGATCTATTTGGGGGCTTAACTGATTGTCAACAGCAGCAACACAAACTGCAAAACGTCTTTTGTCAAAGAAAGGTTATCTGAAGGTCACTGGGTTTAGAGAAGACCATGTCACTCTCTTCTTCAGCCACCCTCACACTCCGCTCCAGCACATACTGTTGTAGATAGATGTTGGCTTCTTCAGATAACACGTCCATGATTGTGCAAATCAGAGAAATCAGTGACACTTTATTTATTAATAATGCTGGTATTCAAGGCAAACCACATGTGATTTGAGCTGTTCTGGGCCAAGAAGTGGCATGAAAAATAAGTCTTCGATCAAAAAAAGTTTTGGGATGATGGAATGCATGAACCAGATCACCTTCTCCCCAGTATATCCCACATCTGAATGTGATCAACTCACATATCTAATGGACATGTTTCCATGGACTTATTGCTCATGACACACACACACACAAAAAATGGAAATACTGTAGCTTTCCAACTAATAAACTAGATATTTAACTTAAAAATAGAGATAAACAAATGTTTAACTAGCTACAGATCTTCTTGTTTGTGCCTCTGAGAACTGATTTTGACTTTTAGTCCAATCATATGGTATGAAAATTGCAATGTGAAACTATGATTAAGGTAAACTAATGCCAGCAGCATTTTCCTCATCTTGGCCTCATTGTGCTTAGGGCTATGATATTTCAAAAGTAGTGGTTTAATCTTGCAATCTCATGCTCTTGGGAACACTTACAATGATAATTATGTAGCCTGATTAAGTGACAAGGACTGGATTTCTAGGTGGCATAATTTTTTTTTTTTTTCCGCCTGCAATATGAAGTGATTATATTGCTTTCTATTGCATGGTTCTGGTGTTCGCATTCCCACCTTCCATGTAGATAAACTTAGGTACTTGCAGAGTGAGGTACTCAATGAGAAGATGGGAGATCAATGTCTTTGTTAAAGAAATGGAGACCAAGCTACTGAAATCCCAAAGTACACATCGTGTATTTAGTAGTACTTGCTCAGGATGTGCATTTGAGCAGGGACTCGACATAGTGGGCAGACCCAGATTGCCACGAGCTGATCAAATATATCCTCAGAAGTGGCTGTGGGCAAGCATTTGTGGGGAAGAGCCTCATTACAAAAACATGTGGCTATTTTCTCATCTCTCCCCAAGGGCATTGTGGGTGGAGGGGCGGGAAGAGCTGGCATTGGTGCTCCTTTCCCTGTGCTCTCCCCACAGCAGCTGGTGGGAACTGCAGAGGCAGATGAGTGCATGGAGCTGAGGGTGGTTAGGCAGATGATCTGTCTCATAGACTTACAACGTAAGAAGGCGGCTGGGGATAGCCAGTTTGCTCCCACGGAGAGAGTACATGTAGTCAACTAAGGATTAATGCAAGCTTCACCTCAAAAATTCTCAGTGAGGTTGGGTTTGTCTTAGCACGTTCATCTCCTTCCCGTTGTTCTCATGGACATCTTACATCAGTCTGCCTCTGGTTTCATGACATAGGTCACAGTACATGTCGTGGGGAGACAAGGGTAGGACACAGTACAAAAATGGTCTTTCAGCTACTCTTCGGGAAGATTGTTTGTTGTGTGAGTTTCTCAGCTCTCATAGGAAATTGCTGAGGGGTTTGGTTTTTTGTGGTGGTTTTGGGTTTTTTTTGGTTTTTTTTGTGTGTTTTTTTTTTCTGAGCACATACGCTTAACATCTGAATTTCTTAATAACTTAAAATTCAATAAAGCACAGGGTTAACCCATGTGAGACCATAAATCTGTGTGTCCTTAGGAAGTGAATTTTGAATTACTTCATCTGTTCTGCACTACAATAATGACTATTTCCATACAGCTTTTTTATATGATCTGAAAACATAGGAATGCGGAACTGAGATTGGCATGAGCTGCAGCTTTATACGTCTTTGTCAACTGTACTTCAACACTGTTAGTTTTACAAAGATGTCTTCACCAGCTGATGGGAATAGCAATGATCAGTTAGAAGGAATGACCGTAGGAAAATATGCAAGTACTGATTTCTTGGGACACACATACACTGGTGATACAGCGACAGAAACTCCAGGCATGAGTTTGCAGATAGCCCTAATGCTATTTATGCAGTTTCAAAGATGACACTTATACATCCAGACTGTGGCCATGCAAACCCGAGGATGCTCTTGGCTGTGCATTCAAGTGCTGTTGTGGGTGCTCCCTGACCCTCTGTGGGGCGTTACAGCTACCCAGCCCCAGGCTTCCATCCCACAGAGAGGCCATGGCACCTAGGGCTGGGGTATGCACAACCCGTATGTGGGCTCCCTGGCAGGCAGCTGTGATATAGCCAGTGATTTTTAATCAAATGTATGGGTCAAAAATGCATTTAACAACCTAAGAAATGACCTGTTCTCAAATTTGAGGGTTGCTTTGTTTCTTAATGCATCACTAATGTCTTTTCCATGTGGGTTCTTAGGTACTTCTGCATTAGCAGAGGTTGCTGCTGAGCATATCAGACTTCAGATTCTAGCTGATATAAACCAAGGTGTCTTCACTTATACTGTGAAGCTTCCATGACATTATACACTAATGGAAAATTTGGGCCAAGAAATGTAGAGGAAATAGCTTACAGCGCACTAAAATGCAGGCACTGGTTTAACTTTTCTTCTGCTTGTTGCCAAGAGTCAGTGTTAACTGCTACCTACCTAATAAAGTGCTAAGATAATTTGTTTCACCACTTTTGCCAGATTGCCAGTCTTCACAGGGAATAATTACCACTGCTAAGCAGCAAATGTCACCTGTAACATACGTCACCGATTTCTGACACCAGACTTTACAGCTTAAAACTTCGCAACAATTCTAGCGTCAGCTATATAGAATAAAATAGCTGATACTTCGGAGCTGACTGGGTAAAACAGCTGTCTCACAAATCCAGCAGCAGATTAAGCAAAATTCCAACTGAGAAGTGCCAGTGAAGATGAGAATTTTGCATGTTAATCTATGAAGCTTAATTTTGGACCAGTTACAGATACCATAAAGTAACATTTCCGTTGTAAAAAGCACTGAGAACAATGCATCTTAAAAAAACCCCAAGGAGTAAAATCTTAGCTTATGTACAGACTTGAAAAAACTCTAAGAGGCATATTACTCAATCCTCATGTCTAAGGTTTGAATACACCACAAAATGTTGTGATGGGAACAATTTCCTGTTACTGTGTTCATTTCAGTATGTACACACGTAGAATGAAGAAAGATTGATTTTAGAATTTTATAGCAGCCCTTTAAAAAGCACAGCTATACTATAATAACACTATGTTGTTGTTATTTGTGTGACAGTCTGTTCTCCAGGCAGGAAATTCTGACACAAGAGCTCTTATTTTGATTTCTCTGTGTACTACTGCTACTCATGTACACGCTGGTTCTGATTTTTATCTTGGAGGTTGTGGTGACATTCAACAAACAAAACGAAGGACAACTTACTTACACATTTGCTTTACACTCCGATTTGTAAAGTCCCCAAAACTCTGGAGTAGTTCCTTAGGACATATTCGAAATGAGAAACATTTTGTGTTTCCAGATGGTCTTGTAAAATCTATTCTTTATTGATGATTAATGCTCTTATAGATTCACCCACAAAAAGAGATGTCTCTAAGTTAATGATTTTTGGTTAAACCCTGATGATTCTTTTCTATATGGGAAACGCAAGCTACCACACAGGGATACAAACCCCTTGCACTTGCTGTGGGTTTTGATATGGGAACATATGTCCTAATGAGCATCAGGCTTGTTGTTTCTGGGCCAGCAGCAACCTCTGAGATGGTGCGTGAGCCCGAGCAGTGCACTAGTGGCTGCTGCGTCCCCTCTTACCCTGTGATCGGGGCTATGTGTAATCTGTTTGCTCCCTGTACTCCAGAGAAACATTCAGCTGTCTTCTCTATCCATTGATATCTCCCTTAGATTCAGTTTTCCTTTTTCTTTCTCTTCTCCCTATCTCCTGGGTCCTGCTTTGTCACAGCATTTCCCTGTAGTCATCCAAGTTCTGCGCCCTCTGAGCGTTGAGCGATCAGCTATAAATGACAGCCTGGCCCTCATGTGGGCTCACTTTGCTCTAAAAGATGAAATACGAGAAAGTATCTCTGCAGATGTTCTCAGTACAACCAGAAGACATCAGGCTGTAATGCTTTAAGATCATTGTCTAGCCTGGCTGGATCTGTCACCTTCAGCTTTTTATATACACACACCTTTTTAAAGACATTTGTCTTTGGAAAGTTGTCCAGATCCCTGTCCAACAGCTGGCACTTTGCAGCAGCAGCCACCGAAGGCCTCCAGCCTGCTAAATAGTTCTTAAATATTCCCATGCAGGACTGTTGCTTTGTTTGAACCGTTCAGCTGATTCAGCACTGGAGCCATGGAAAAGCTGATTAATGGTTTGCTTATTTTACAGACTAACAGTCCACAAGCCAATTGCCCACTAATATTTCCGTGATGAGCACAGCCTCATTTCTCTGTTGCAGTAGGTTGCTGAGAAACTAAACTTCTACATTCCTGGACTGTTCGTGATTATGGCAACAACTATATAAAATGAAGTGCCTATTATTGTATTTAAACCTAGCATGTAGCCCTGTTTATTTACCATAGGTCATAAAGCTGACTGAAAAATTCCCCAGAATTTCATTTTAGGATGAAAATACTTTCATAATGAAATTCATGACAACAAATACATTCTTTCATTTAAGGATGAAAGAAACACAAGATAAAACACAAGGGGAAAAAAAAGGAAAGAAAAAAGCAACACATTGGCTAATTGACACAAAGAGTTTGTACAGCAAAATGGTACTTTCCTGAATAAATAATTTTGTTCACTTCTTTCAATTCAGTAGTATTAAATAGCTCTGTTTCTGCTTTCCAGATTTTTGAAATCTGTTGTCTTGTGTTGGCTCTTTTGATGTACAAGTGCAGACTGATGTACAAGTGCAGACTGACTTGTACTACAGAAGAAGATGGGTTTAAAGTTCATTCTAAGGAATAAGATAAAGACATAGTAAAAACAGAGAGGTTTTGCTTTTTCTTTTTCATCTCTTACAGTGCTGAAAATAAGAGGTATTATTCATGATAATAGTAGAAGAGAACATTTCAGACAAAAGCACACTGCTGCAAGAACATTCTTTAATTTGCTCAAACACTTTTGTCTGAAGAATTTATATTGCCTATTATCTCCTACAAATTATGTTTCAGGAGTCACCTTACTTAAATATAACAATGGAGGAAAAAAAATATCATTCAGATTTATCCCCTTCTGCCTACCAAAGTGCATTTGATAGCTCTGTATGTTCTCTTTTAGCATACTGACTTTATTTGAGCTTGAAAATTATATACTAGTCCAAATGTTTTCAGGTTTTGAAGATAAATGTTTGACTTTCTCTTAGTAAATGCAAAGAGAATAACAGTAATGCAATTTTAGACCCAAACAGGAAGGACAAAAGGAGGGAGTGGGTCTCATTATTAACATTTTTGTTCTGTTTGAAGATTCTCTTATGTTTAAAGGACTTAGAATTTCTCAGAATTTAATAGAAATGCCAAAGTTCTACTTTAAATGCATGTAGCTCAAAAGGGCTGGGAGGCTGAATTTTTTTAATTTTTTTTTTTTTTTTAAGAACGTCAACCATTTAGGCTGTATATACAGTGTGTGCCTCCTGAAACTGTCATTTCAGAGGACAGGGAAGAAAAAGGCTACGAATCTCTCTTAAAGCTTAACAGGCCAGTTTTTAGCCATTTTTAAAACCTTTTCAAAGCCCCAATTTTCTAAAAAATCACTGGTGGAATCCTTGCACCACTCTCCCCATCATTACCTCCATCTCTCATATTTGCAGGAACAGTTGGCTCAAAATCCGACAAAGGCAAGCAGAGGATGAATTCACTTGCCCGACATCTCTCACTGGGGTCAGTTCCTATAGAATAAACAGTTTTTCAGTACACCTGCAACTCTGTACAGGAATGGTTAGGAGCTGACTCAGGACTGAAGGTTTGGTCCTGCAGTAGTCCCTGGTGATTTAGCTGCTTTGTGAATGCCGCATCCCCACAAAAACTTCAGCCCCAATAAAACCTTTCTCTCTCTGTCAAGTCAGGGTCACTGCTGCACCTGGAACAGAGCTGCACCACCGAAATCTGGAAGACATGAGATGAAAGAGACCAGCATGTTCCTCACAGCAGCCACAGCGACCCTGAGGAGTTTGCTGTCCTTTGTCTCCACATCATGTGTATTGGTTTTGCCATTCAGGTCTTCTATTCACATCTTAGAACAGTGACACAATACATATGGATCTGGTGTGCAGTCTTGAAATGATGACAGCATTTACAGGTTTACTGTGCTTTGTTTTCACTTAGAATTTTTTTCCCAGATTGTATCTTGGAAAGGGATGCTTCTCTGTAATGTATTTTTGTTAAAGTTGAGGAATTCAATAATTCCATTAATTTCAGTGCTAAGCACAGGCAGAGCCTGACGAGGCATTGACTGCCATCAGTGCTTTCCATAAACTCCAGGGAACTGAGGATACTCAGCACTTTGCAGAAGCAGGCTCATTGCTACAGCAGGGCTACAAGGAGCCCCACGCTGAAGTCTAAGGAAATCTCGGTTATTTCAGGCCCATCGATCACCCTAGCCATAGGAGAATCATTAAGCCACTGAAATGCTATATGCCTTTGACAGAAACCTCTCAGTCATGTTCAAAACTCGCACAGAGTAGAGGGCTGAAGGTAGAGCTGTTGACAGGCAGAACACCTGATTTTTCATAGGAGAAAAATCACTGCAGGCTCCTCAGTTCTCAGTGGCCTTAGGGAGGAAGGGGGATTGCTTCGATTTAAAAAAGCTCATCTAAACCTCACATGTCCTCATTTCTAAATATACCTTTTTAAGTACTTATTTATCCAGTAAATATAAAGCCTCTTCCTATGATTCTTTCCCACTGCTTGGGATACACATTTCTGCTCATATAAGCACTTTGACATATAACATATTCAAGTCCATAGTTCACATGATTTACTCTAGCTGCTTCCCTCCGTTTAGCAGCCTGATGGTATAGACAATACCCGTAGTCCTTCACTTGCGTAAGTGTAGATATACTTGTGTGTACACGGAGTTCAGGTGAACAAAGCATTTGCAATCATGACCTAGCTCTGCTACTATTTCCTCAGCCTGGAAACTGATATGCTGAAATCTGGATGTGATGGGAGCGTGACCTGTGAAGGGTCTCTGTGCAGCACTATTTGGCAGGTAAAGCACAGAAAACTGAGATGTTAACATGGTTTGATTACAACTGAAGCATGAACTGTAAAATGACACACACACACCCCCAAACCCAAAGATTGTCAAGTGGACTGATTTCCAAAACTTGGTAACTTCCAAGGAATTCAGCTTCTCTGAAGTGTCAGAAAACCAGGAACTGGGGAAAATGGGGACATTCCAACCATCAAACCCTTCAGGAAATGTTAGCCAACAGTTCCCAGAGAAAGAGAGGATTCACTTATCAGTTGTCATCTGCTGTACAACCTCACCACCACCACAGCCCTCAAGAAATGAGCAAGTTAGTAATAAATCCTGTATTCTAAACAGGAAATGATCCTTCAGCTGGGGATGTCTAAAAAAGAAACAGGCCGCTGTCTCTCAAGTGGCATGTAGTGAAATGGCTGTGTTCCTCACTCACCCCTAGATAAGTTTTATGTCTTGACTGTGCTGACTTGCTGCTGTTACCAGATCTGTTGGGGCAGGGGCAGGTTGTGAAGTTACGGTTATACAAGTGAGATGGAGATGCGACTGTTTGTTTAGGTTCGGACTCTGGGGTGTGAAGGGAAGCATCAGGGACACTGACCTTGTTGCTTCAGAGATTTTTTTTGCTGTGCTATAGTTCCTGGCCAGCGGAGTGCATGCCTCTCTCTGCTCCTGATGCACTGAGGGACAGCAGCCCAGCCATATGCGGGAAAGACGATAAGTAGTCTTAGGTCAACAAAAAGCAAAGCAACTTAGAAAAAACTCTTTCCTCTGCCTTTCCTTCCGCTCTGAAAACTTCATGCTTTTCTGACATACCAATTACAGGAAAACAGAAAAGACGTATGGATACTGTCAGTAGGATAAATGGATTCTAACAACGAAGGGCAAGGTAGGGGACAGAGACAACCATTTGATTATGTGATGAATAATGTTTCTGCAAATGATAGGGCTCTGCTGTCAATTAGAAAGGCCAGGGCTGGAGCAGAGCAGATCAATTACCTTGCTTGTAAGTAATGATGCCAAAAATAACCTTGAACCTAAGCTCCCTCATGCACAAATCCTGTGTGAAGCAGTAAGTGTTTTGAGGTGGATTGAGCATCACCCTCTTAAGTCTGCAGGGATGGGGCTTTTCTCTGCTTGTGCTAAGTTCCCTCGGGGGACCAGGATGTTAGTCTTGCATCGGTTTTATACAATGGGAGATACATTCTGCTGATCTTGTTTCAAGCTGATTCTCTATTGAGGACTTGTCACTCATCCTAGCACTTAGATGGCACTATTGTGCCATACCTATGTGGCACCTTCTGAATCTTTTCCCGAGTGATAGCTTACAAGTAAAGTCTTTAACATATGCTTGTGTCTTCCTACAGTCTGATCATATTAAGTAAATTTAAAATGCAGATGGCAAAATATTAGCAATAACCAATTAGTTCAAATACTTTTAGGCATTGGTGAAATGTGGGTTGTTTTTTTTTTTTTGTTAAAAAAGCATAATTCTCTCATTCAAAAAAAACCCCAACATCCAAGACAACTAACCTAAGGCCTGTTTTCAGGACTGACAAAATACCAATTTTAAAATGCATCTTTAACCTGTTAGGAAGGTGTTAGAACAAATCACATCACAGTCAAGCAAAACAAAGTTATAAGTAAGACACAGAGCTTTTTGACAAAGGAGCTGATTAATAATGAGAACAAATCACCGCTCAACATGACGGATTCTTCATTTCCAGTTCTCAGTCAAAATTGCATTCAACCCAAAAGATGTGCTTTAATTGAACACAAGCTGAAGGAAAAAGTTGCTGAAATACCACAGCCTGCATTAAAAAAGAATAGCAGCCCAATGGTTCCTTGTGGCCTAGAAATCTGTAGTGGGGCACAATATTAAAAGATACGATTTTTATTAAAATGCCTTGTAACTACTAAGCCTGCTTCAGCTGCCTTTGCTGCCAGTGGTACATGACTGACCTAGCATCACCTGCAGACTACAACATTTTATAAATGTCAAAATTTGTCAACAGCAATGCTTCATCTTTTTTTGCTTTTATTCCTTCCACTTTCTGCTTTTCTATTTTATCTTACTGCATTTTGACATGCTGTTAGACTTCTGTTAACTTCACTGCTTTTTTGATATTTCTCTGTGTTTAAGTTTCTTAGGTCCAAAGTTTTTGCTCAGCCCATCCCAAAAAGATAGGCTAAGAGCAGAGTTCCAATCCTAGATTTTGATTTCTTTTTCAAAATTGATAGTATTACGAGTTTGGGGGTGTTACTGCTAATCTTTCTTTTGTGATACTGATACTCTGTCAGTGGCAATAAAATTTTCTGGCTGAGTTTAGGAGCCTTTAATCTGAAACCACTTACTTAGTCCATTGCATTACTCACATGAGAAAAAACCCCAGACAATTCCCTAGGTCTAAACTATGTGTGTAGAGAGCAAAACTGAGTCCTGAATGAGGAGACATTTCAATGGGGAATCCTTTTCATGCATTTTTCAACACTGCCTCTTTGTCTCAATCTGAAAAAAATCTGAGTAAACTCTCACTGGTTGCTCCTCATAATGATCATATCTCATCTTGTGGGAAAATAATTTGTGGTTTTGAGTTTGAGTAGAAACTTTCTGATATGTGTTTTCTCGCTGAGATTTTTTAAGACACATATACACACAGAGACTGCTTTCTGCTTCATCACTTCACTCTGACAATCCTGAAACAACCAGACTGTAGCTGAGCAAAGCCTATGACAAAATACTTCATGGAGGCAGGTGAGACAGGTTAGAGGCAACTGTTACAGCTGTATGGGACTGCCCAGGCAGCTGCATCTCTCTGACATTTCCTCTGCCTTTTATTTTAATATCACTTTTTCCAAGCAAGTTTGGAATTGCTTCAGTTTATATGGCTTGCAGCTGAGCTATGTAAAACTTTTAATCTGAAATTTAACTTCATTACCTGCATTTGGATTTCATTACAGGCATGACCTGGAGCCATTGCTTGCACATTTTCCTAATTGCATAAATCAGTCAAATGAGCTTCTACAATATACATTTCCCAACAGTACCATGAGAACCTCACAGTTTCTCATGAAGTCAGCTGAGACAAAACACAATGGCTTTTGAGGAATGCTAAGGAAGGAGAAAAGAGATACATGTACAGGAACTAATGAATGGCTTAATGAAGACATAGCAGGAAGTTCTCATCACATTTTCTTGCAATATCAACATGGGCAGGGTAGTTACTCTATGACCATAATTGAACAAACTGCAAATTAATAAAAAAGAGTATAATTTTCACAGTGCAAATTAAATCCAGGAACTCCACTTCCAAAAGGAGCACTGAAGCAAAGAGCACAGCAGGATACAAACCTTGAATTAGACATTCATAACATGTTAGAAAAAACTAACCACAGTTTTGAAAGGGACAGAAGCTCTCCTGATTCAAGGCATAAGCCAGCCTTGAACACTTGAATCTACAGGGCACCTTAGCATGGTGGCAACTTAGATATTAAATCATGGGTTCCTTGACTTTTCAGGGTTGTGTTCCAGTTTGCAATTTTCATTTCCAAGTTTGAAATGAAGTTCAAAAATTAGTGAAAAATCCCTGTATGTCCTTCAATACATACAATCAGCTGCGAGCTCCTGCCTTGGATCCCTACTGCACAATCTCTTCTTCTGGAGAACTGATAATAGCTAAGGTACTTCAAGAAACAGGACCGCTGCTGTTAACCAGGACAGCATCGGTTATGTTGCTATGAGGACTGGGTATTCATTTGGACAGCTAAATTCCATACAATTGAATAAAATGGGTATCCTCAAACTGTTTAGCAGCAATTCATTGGAAGCCCAAATCTGTTGAAGGCAAGAAAGACATAAAGGAAAAATGTATATTTTCCAAAGCCAAGCAGAACTTCTTCATGACTTGTCCTTATCAAGGGCCATCGTCAGTCTCAGAGCTGTACCTCAAATATATGTGCTCTCAGCCTTTTTCAGCACACACAAACAAATGTGTCTGCTCTCAGTTTTTTCCTCTGTGGCCTCTCAGTTCAGCAACTAGCTGCAGAGAGGCTGACATTGACAGGCGGTGGCTGAGCTGTCACTGTGTTTCAGATTTCCTCATCTTTGCAACGTGTACCCCGGATGTTCCTCTGCTTGCGGAAACAGAAATGACATCGAGCGAGGGTGGTCTTGCGCAGGCACAACTACCCTCTGTATTAACCAGCTTTGCTGAGAGCAGCTGTTGAATGCAAGAGCTGACAGTGACTCAGTCCACACAGCTGCCATTGACCACTGATAACTCCACAGCAGAAGCAGGGCTCAGTAACACATGTAGAGCTACAAACACAGAAGCAAAAACAGAAGTGGGTTTGCTGGAATACTTTAAGGACTGCTAGATGTGAACAGATATCCCTTCCCTCAAGCAAGCGAATGCGGGGCAATCAACGTACCAATAGTTTCCAATTGTGCTTCCTAGAAATGAGAGTTTGTAAATGTTAACTAGTGTGGGGTAACTGGAATGACTAGTCACTTTGCAGTTAGCATATACCCACGAGCCTAACTTTCAGGAAGTGTCTATAAAATATTATTATGCATGCAAGTTAATATAAAAATGGCAGAGCAGCTGTGTTTCATTAGTATTCACACAACTGTTAACATTCAAAGACCAGTTTTCCTCACCACTAGATCTATGACTGAAACACGGTTATCTTTTAAACAGATATCTTTAACTAAAGGCAGCAGATATGTATAAAAGTACAAAGGCAGATCCCATTAGTGATGAAAAATAATATCCCTTAAGGGAAAAAATAAATTTCATCAAGTAGAGCTTTTAATTGCTATATTTAATAACTATATTTAATTTTTAATAACTATTTAATAACTATAAACTTCAGATTCCAGATAGGTCTAACTTTCTACTGAATCTTTTGAAATTTATTGTAAGAGACAAGTGAAGAAAAACACACTAGATACACTTCATCAGTATTTCATGTAGGGGGTTTTCTAAGTTTTCTTCTTAGTCATCTTGCATATTGTCCTTTTGGAAATCATCTTTAAGTCTGAACCTCTACTCTTCCTCTAGTCTTCTGAATTTAGCTCTCTGTCCATTTTTTGCGCAGTCACAGTCACACAGAGTGGACATTGACAGGTCTTGTTGACTTTCTTTAGGAACTGAGACAGGCAACTGACATCACCTACTCCAAATTCATCAGGACTGGAAGAGCCATAGTACATCTTCCAGCGAGGACACCTTTGACATAGGTAGTTTAAACTTTCTGTAAATTGAAGAAAGAAACACCTTAGATGAAGGAAGGTGGTATTTTACTCTCTGTTCTCCTGTCTAGTTTGCTGAATTAAACTGCGTGAGGTTTGCTGGGTCTGGGGTAACTTACATCTTTTCAGTCCCTGGGTTATCTGCACAGAAGAGAAACACTATTCTGAATCAGAAGTCACCTTGTAATTGTTGTAAATAAATGAAAGAACTGCAAAGTAAAATTGACAGGTAGTCTTGCTTAGGGTGAAGATATGATATGCTAATTTCAAGAACAAATGAGAAAACATAAAAAGTTAGCTTTAATCCTGCCTAACAAGGTATAATGAATTTGGTTTTGTACAAAGCCATTTGTGATGGCAGAATGTCTGTACAATATACTATAATGTGTCATTTTAAAGGTAGCCACAACTTAAATAGAAAACATGATTACAGAGGCAAGGCTTATATCGTGAGGTAGTACTTTTTTTAAAATCATCACAATGGGCTAAAACCATCAATCAGATATATCAGCGGCACAACTGTATCAAGTATAATAGTGATAGTATAAAAGCCCATCTTCTCCCAGAGATCTTATTTCAGACCATTGCTGTTGCAAAAACGCTACCAAGAAAGTGTTATTCACAGAGGATAAAACCAAAAAGCAGTTTGAGGATAAAGCTGAAAGAGAATCAAGGGCCTTTGCTGTATTCTAACACAGATGGCATCCGAAAGCAATGCGCGTCTGCGCAATTCAAAAACCAGCTTGTCGTTATCCAAGACATTGCACGTGAACTGCATTTTTAATATGTGCATTATGGCCACATTACTCACACTCAATGGTCCAACAGTTGAATGATTTTTCACTTGTGCGCTTGCTGGAGACAGAAAGAGAAACACATGGTTACAGATTCTGAGCAAAAGACACCAAGGGAGAGGGGCAAGATCCTTGACTTTCACTGGTTCAGTTTCAGAGGTGAATCTTGGTGCCTGACCCCAAGTGGAGATCTGGTAGTAGAATTAGAAAATAATCTTTTCTGGGGACGAAATCTGGAGGAGCTGGGGAGCTGTTAAGGTAAATCCATCCTTGAGATGGTAGGAAAAGGCTCCTGGAAACCCTGAGGTCCCCTGCTGATGCATAGTGACAGCAGCATGCTTGAGGCTACTTGCACTGCCATTTCACCTACCCTGCAGCCCCTTCACGGGTTGCATGTGAGATGGTCAGATTTCAGTCTTCAGATGTAAATATACAAGGGCAGATAGGAGGAACATGAGATCCATTTGCCCTACTTGTGAGAGCAGCTTCCCATTAACAAGATGATGTCAAGCCAATGTCATTCTGCATCTTTTATCTATTTTACTTAGGTTTTGTAAGATTACAGTCTCCTGAATAGAGTCTGTCCCTCCGTTTTTCTTATTTTTTTCAATTGTTGTTTCAAAGTTGTCCCATTTCAAGAGACAACATGCTCTGCAATACACCAGTATGCCATGCTCCAGCTTTTTATAGGGAAAGTCAGTTTTAAAATCCATGGTGGTTAAAGTTGTTTCTGTCTTATACTGTTAGACTACTGAAATACCTTCAGAGGAAAAAGAGTGGGCTCAAAAAAGACAATTTATACTCCCAAACCATTCCATCACCGCAATTTAAAAAAAATATCCTGTGGTCCTCAACTGTTATTCCTGCAGTAGTTCTCAGACTGGCCATTAAATACGCTGTTCTGTGCATATTTTTTTTACCTAAATATTGTTGATTTTGACATGAACTGTACCTTGAAGTAATGGGTATATAATACATCAGTGTAATGGATTGCAGATATTTTAGGAAAACTGACCTTCTCTTGCTTAATCCTGACCACCAGCAATTTTTCAGTCATTGAGAGAGGAACTCTCAGTATTCAAATAAATCACGAATACATAATGTATTTGGCATATCTGTAAGTGGCCTGGAAATACTGAACAACAGCATACATAATTTGATAAGCCTGGTTTGAAATTTTCGTGAGCTGTAGCAGTTAGTTTTGGGACTCTCTCACTTGCACAGGCTTTACCTTTGACGTATTTTGAAGCTTGGTTTCCTGTTCCCCTCCCAAGTTCTCCATTTTCCTCTGGCTGTGGAAGGTGCAGCATGCCAATCTCCACCTGGCACTTCTCCTACTGCTACTGATCAGCGAAAACTTGAAGGCTTTACCTCAGGCACTGTGTTACAGAAAAAGTGATGGAAGATATTCAATTGCTCCGTTCCACCTTCCAGAGGCTCAGAGAGTTTGCAGAAGGCACCTACTACTTCACATTGGAATAAATAAAGTGCATTCAGATACAGTGGGGAAAAACCATGCGGAGGGGATCACTCAGAGGAGGGGAACTCGCAACAGCAACCTGCAGCTGGAGCCACAAGGAGGACCAGATCCTATGGTAATGATCACACCAAGTTCAGTGGGGTCTGCTCCAGACTCCTTGCTTGCACTTCTCAGAAGGCATCTAAACTCCAGCAAAGCCAGAATGTACATGCAGGACTTGTAACAGAGAAAGAGGAAATAGTTAAACACACTTAAAAGCGCAGTTAAACAGACTAATGGAAATAATATTCTGAAGTAAATTTTATGCTTGTCTGAACATTTCCATGGCAGATTAGCTCAGTTTGCAGACCAAAGATTGAGGTTTTCAGTTTCAAATTACATGTGGGCTTGACAACAAACCTACATCCTTTTTCCAGCTCATATTCTTGTCAGAAACAACACGAGCTTAGTGATCAGAAGGGATGGCACGCGTCAGTGGCAGCCCATGAGATGGGAGAGGAACCACATTTCTGTGGTTTAGCTGATTCTGCTGTGGGTAGCAAATTTTGTCAGAAAATTTCACAGAGTGATTAGGAGAACATAGGAGGAGGAACAAACAGAAGCCACTTGGCTGTTTCTGGGGATGATAACAGACAGTTATCAGACAGCAGACACCGAGACCTGCAACTTCATTGCTCTAGGGAGTATTTAACGAGTGGAAAAGATGGAAGAATTGGGTTCATTGATATAGTGTCCTGGACTGAACACCAGCAATGTCACATACACCTCAGTTGTCCAAGATTTTTACTTTTATTTATTCTTTCATCACCCTGTCCTTTTGCATTTGCACTTGTGCACTTGTGTGCTTGTGCATGCTGAAAAATAGTTGTAGTGTGAAGGGCTTGCCTTTGCTGTGGGGTTAAAACAATTTGTCTTTAGTCTTCTGGATTTACAGCACACTGCAAAGGGGCTATGTATTGAAATCCAATAGAAAGGTACTGCTTGTCTTTTACGTCCTGAGTATAGGATTCCTTTTTGATATTCCATAAGAAAATATTTTTTACAGTGAGAGCAATCATTCACGGGAACAACCTGCCCAAGGTTGTGGTGAAGTCCACATCGCTGGAGGTTTTCAAGATGCGAATGGACAAGGTGCTGGGTAATCTCATCCAGGCTGCCTTTCCCACGAAAGGTTGGACCAGGTGATCTTTTGAGGTCCCTCCCAACCTGGGGTGTTCTGTGATTCTGTGGTTCAATGATCTCTTTTTATCCAGTTAAAGAGATGCATGGTCAGCTTAGGACCCTGAGAAACTATGTTTGTTGTAGCAGCTACTTCAAAAATCAGAATAATGTTAGGAAAAGCTGTTGGTCTACAGTTGCAGGATACCGCTCCTCACTTTCACAAAAGTCCGTATTTTATAGTACATTACCGTTTCTCTCAGACCACTCTGCTTCATTTTCTGTTTTGTTTTTGTTTACTTGGGTCATCACTTTGCACTCTTCTATGCATTCCTTGTTACATGTGGAAGAGAAAACAACTAACAAGCCTTTTCTTATATTATTAAAATGCATTTGTTCTAGGTCCTAGGCCATTGCGTAACATGCACTCAAGCTTAAAGTCAATACAGACTTTCTTTTTTAGCATATGTTATAAGAAGTACTGACAATTCCCATTTTGCTTCACATACAGCCTAAGTATTCCTTGCAGTGTGCCCGGAAGGCTCCATGGATGCAGCGTTTGTGAGGCCATGTCTGAAAAATACCATCTGCTCATCGTTCCCCCACTCAGATCAGGAAAGTCAATAGTACAAAAAATATTGTTCATTTTTCAGGTGAAGGAAATGGGAACTAGAAAAAGAATAAGATTACACTTGAAAAAAAAAAAAGACATAATTGAACTCTGTCAGACATTTGCTGAACCTTTGCTGTCTGCAAATTGGGAAAAGCAACATAGGCCTCTGCAAAGCTCAAGAGGAGCTATCATATGGGAACAGGTCTCACACTGCTAAATCTGAAAGAAGAAGAAACAGAAATCAGTCTATGTCCATTTTAGATCCTGGTGCTTGTGGCAGTCACCTCTTTGGCTGGTAACCTGGTGGCATCTTTTGCAAAATGGAAAGGTACATAAACCCAGTAGGAGCAGCTGTAGAAAACAGCTCTTGGGATGCCTCTTTCCTTGCTGGGTACATCATTAAGAAAAGTGTGTTGAGGCTTCACTCTCCGTGTTCTTTCTTCACCAGTTCAACAACGTCCGTTAGCAACTATTGTACTCTCAGAGGCTTCTTCAAGTACGGGCCCATCTAAAGCTCATTTATTCTGTTCATTAAATGCTGAGAAAGCTTCTGTTATGACTAAAATCGCTGCCACTAAAAGGAGCAGCGGCAGGGCTGTTTGCTGACCTCACATCCATAATGAGGTTTTAGTCCTTTGTTTTTCGCATTAAGGAAGTTAAGTCTTCTTACTGGGTCCTCGCTTGAGTAACCTTGTTTTGTTGTTTTGTTTGCTGTTGAGCTTAATTTACTGTGTCTTTCATTAAGCTGATTCAGCTGTTACCTATGCTGTGGGTATTTGAGAAAAAAATGACATTTTGGCCATTAAAATATAAATAAAGAATAAAACCCTGAGATCTTAATGTATTGCCAAAGACTCACCAAGTGACAAAAATTGCAGTAGCCACTTTTTCTGCAGTAAATCCAGCTTTTGCTGACTCCACCAGCACTCCAGATAGATCTATTTAATACATAACATAGAGCTGTATCGTTTTGGCTGAAATTATTGTACTTGAGGTCCTGTGTTTGCATATAGGCTCTTGTCTCCTCTCCCATGAGCCTATTCACTCTGACTTTTTCTTGGCATGTTTAACGCAAAGGCCCATCCTAAAATGACAAGGGGCATTTTCATCTACATACAAAACAAAGTCTTATCTTATTGAAGAAGGCAACTTTAGCAATGTCAAGACTTCCTTCATTACAGTTGCATTTCACCAGGAAAAAAAAAAAAATTCGGCTCTCAAGGGTGTATCACTCAGTCGTCATCAAAATTTATACAGTGCTACTGTAAGGACTCCATGGGAGCAAATCTCACAACACCTTTCCAGGCTCCTTTGGCTGGTGGAGACAGGCAGCCACGGAGGCAGGGAGGCACTCCTGCTGCCTCAGGCCACATCTGATAAGAGGCAGGGTCTCCAGACTGGCCACCTTGGAGCATTCTCCTTGTTCAGCAAATCTTTCCTTTGCTTCCTCGGAAGCTCTCCCAGCTCTAATACTGTCATACAGCATAGCTCCCTTTCAGTGTGCACCCAGAGGCCTGCAGCTCACGTCCAATGTATACACTCACTTCTCTCTCTTGCCCCCATATATACGTGCATGCATACGCTTCTAGATATACACCTACACATACCACCCTGACTTCTCCTGCACCATAACAGACCTGATCCATCTTTCCTGAATCCCCGCTTTTATTCAGCATTTTCCCCTTCCCGTTACACAATTCAGAGCAGCATTAGCATTGCCGGGCAAAACCTCTCAAGTGTCGGCAAGCAAATGTCACCATTCAGAAAGCTCTGGCTCAATCTGTTTCTCCAGTGTCACTGCTTCAGTTCCCGCTAGCCCTGCCAGCACGCTGCCAAAATCTGTTATTAAACATGTCTGGATACTGGCCTAAAGAGGCCCTAGACCTCATTTCGATATTTTGCTGTTATCATTCTTAAGCTGTAAGGTATTTTACCTTGAACAAAGAGTTAGATTTAACAGAGTGTGCAGCATATGCATTCCTAGCAAAGCATAGCTGGATTTTGTTGTGATAACACCCCAAATTAAAATTGACAAGTGCTCAGCTTCAGAACTGCTCAAGTCAGCTGTGCTCGCTGTTAATGGGTTAGACATTTCCCAGAACACACAATGGGAGAAGATTCCAGGAAAAAGCTAAGTGTAGGAAAGATTTAAGACAGTTTCTATAGGGTGTGCTGGTGTTCAGGAATGACAGTAAGGGAGATGATACATCAGCAGTCAGCAATTGGATTTCACACATGCGTGACAATTCACTTCACTTTTAAAGAATTAGATGAGATAGAGGCAATGGGAGCTGAAATGTAGGCATGACACCTGATTACACCACATGGCCTTGTTTTCTTCTTGCTATCCTTTTACTGTTCAGCAGAATTACTCCTTGCTGGTTTCCCAAATCAGACTCAAGAATATGTATATATTTTTTAAAAAAATTTCCTTAAAAGTAGTTTCATTGTTTGGCAAAGTAAAGTTAAAGACCTGAAGCCATTGTATCAGGAACAAGCCCTTTTCCATTTTCAGGTAAAACACGGCCTGTGTTTGTCTCTGCTATTGATTGTTGCATAATTGTTCGCATACAGAGTGCAGAGCTCTCCAGGCTCCCAAAGTGCAACCCCATGCCCCAAGTGCCTTCTTGTTTCCTACAACATCCAAACACTTTTGGATCCTTCCCATGGATTTTAAGGGTGCAGGAATCAATATAATTTACAATGTCCTTGATTGCACACAAACATAGAGGAAACTCAGCCACTTAGCATGTTATACAGGGATGAAATTAAGAACTATGGAATTAAACTAGGAGGAGAAAAATGCCCTGCTGGGAATGACTTCATGGAAGTCAGTTACAAAGAGGTACTTGAGATTTCCAAGGACAACATGGCATGCATGATCTTGCAGTGAGGAGAGAATAAAAAGCAGTTCAAGTGAAATCCTACGTATTTTCCACTTTCAAAATTTATATTCCAATCCCAGACAAGAGTTATTGGAAAACTGAGCTTGACAGTATATGTCATCAATATAACGTATCATATAGTGTAGGGCTAGCAGAATTACTCCAAAGCAAAAATTATGATCCCATAAAATTCATATAATAACTCTTACATGTAGTGGTAGTCTATGGTAACTATCATATGGTTATGATTAAGCCATTTTGGTCTCCACAACCCTAAATTAGAACAGTTTTAGAGGCAAATTCCTCCCTGCCCCTGCAATAGTGCCTAAGGCAGAATGAAAGCTGTTTAAATAACCGAAATGCACATTCTCATAATTTAATAGGACAAAAAACCCCAGAAGTTGTATTTAAATCTGACTTTCTCAGGTTTACTACACTTTGTCCATTTGGCAAATGTAATCTATAATGCCTCAGAACAGGACTTCAAAGTTATTTTTTGTTCTTTCGGTATCTAGCTCTGTGAGGCTCTAAAACTGGCTGGAGTAGCTTGCACACTTTATGATACACTTCCACATGATTTCTGTGAGTTATTGCTATAAGGAGGTCTTATATATATGGTTATTGAATAATGGAGATCATTCAGAACAAAGGAATGTTATATTTTCTTAAAAATATGTATTTTTAAATATCTTTTGTATGTCTTCAGGGTCTTACACACTTTTTAGCATAACTAGCTTCATCAAAAACCTTTCAGGAAAGGAGATGTTTTCACTCTTTGCAGGCAAGAAAGGAGCTGGCTTGGCCAAGATCAGAAATTGAATTTGTGGTAGAAAAAGGAACTGAATCCAACTCAAAAAGTCCCAGACTTAATCAGTAGCTTTAAGGTAATTTTAACTTCATGTATTTAAGGAATTTTTGTAACTTAAAGAAAAAAAAAAAAGCTCAGAGTAAGTGCTTTGATTCTCAGAGGATGGGCTAACATTTTTCATATATCAAGAATGACACATTCCTGAAGTAAAATAAAGCTGAACTGTTCATATAAAAATGTAGAGCCAGAAACTGCGTAACATAGACAAAAGAAACAAACAAAAAAATGTTTACATGTACAACAAAATAGTGCTTTTTTGTTCTTTTAGGGGGACAAAAGTAAAAGTCAAAAAATTTTGGAGCACCTGCTTTCATAGTGGTTTATGATTCTGTGTCTTTAGACACTTCTGAAGTTTGCATGAGATTCATGCCATAAATATTAAGTCACCTGAGTGGCATACTCACATTGCTGAAGATACATTGGCATTTAGCTGCTCTGGCAGTGTGGAAACATTAGGATTGATAGTAACTAATGATAGATTTTGAAGACAAGGGAAAAACCCACCTACTTTCTCATAAAATCCAGTAAGGGTGTAACTTTGTATTTCAGATCAGCTCAGGAATGTTTTTAAGTTTCCTTATTGCCAATTATTTCACATAAGGGTAAGGGACATGTCCTTCTACACCTCATAAATTTGACATACTGTAGTTTGAAATCTCATTAGCCTTCCGTGTTGCCAGATGCAGCTTACAAACGTTCAGGATCTTATGGACATGTTTTTATACTGTTACTCTCTACCAGTGCTATTTTTGCAAGCATGTGTTTTGTATTTGTCCTTTCCATGAACTCTCCGTTTTGTTTAGTAGCTATATTAAACTATTTTACTATAAATCTAGGGTTTTAACTACTTTAGGGTTCTTGGGATGATTGGTGCATGCTCAGAAAAGTTGTATACATAATTTTGTCCTCTGGAAGTACATTAAATACCCATAAATTACACTCAAGTGTCTTGTGGAAGAATGCCTGCTATTCTGCTGCAAAATCTTAATCCACCTCTTTATATACTGGTAACATACGGTATTTTAAAAGCCATGTAAAGTTAAGGCTCTGGCTTAACTTGTAAATGCAAATGAAACGACATCTTATCCTTAATCCAATGGATGTCTGTACACTGCCCAAAATGAGATCCTGTAATTCCCTACTAGCACTGCTCCATTAATATAGACTACCAGCCTATCTGGCAAATTTGGTGTTGCATTCTCTCTGCTCTGCAGCTTCTACCTCAGATCGGGTTGGCAAAAGTGAAATCCAGTCCCTGTAGGTTTAGATGAGGCCTAAAGAAAGTAAGTTATTTTTGCATATACAGAACCTAGCTTACAAATTCATACCCATACGTTTTCTTCACTGGTTTGTATTTCATTGGCATGCATACAATATATTGCTTTTTAGCATGTATTTTTAAGTAAATTGTAATTTTTTTCTCCCTACTGTTGGTCAATGAGTTTTTCTTTCTTGAGCATTTAAGAACCAAGTAAATTAGAGATAATCTTTTGCTGTGATCTGGCTAACAAGGATACTGGATTGAGTTAATATTAAACAGCATGGATGAGAAATGCTTAAATGTTTTGTAATAATAGTCTCCATGTTAGATAATGTAAACCATCCGTGGTAAAAAACTTCCATACCATCTATCTGCCTCAAGGAAAAATCTGTTTGAACTTTGCCTGATGACAAACCTTAAGAAATACCGATTGGTACATGACCATTACAACCTTTGAATTTAGCAGTTATACGTGGAAAGGTACTGTTCTCCTCCACAGGCCTGAAACCTTTCATTTGAGCGGTTATGCCTCTAAAAGTGCTGACCTCCTCTTCCACATGGCCGAGTCTCTCATGGATGCCAGCATGCTTAGCGGTGGCACTGATCAAGTGCCTGTGCTCCCTCCCAGGGTTTCAAGGCTCAGGAGGACTGCCCTGCTGATGGCTGCGCTCAGGTCTTGAGACACAGGATCCATCTAAGTTGTGCCAAAATCAAAGACTTATTGTTTAAAAAAAAAATCAGTGAATCTAATTCGAAAAAGCAGTACCAAAAATTTTCTCTCAGCTTTTACTGTAGAAGCTTTGAAACAGATGTATTTTCTCTTTTCTGCCTAGCAGAGCGAGTTTCTACATAGATAAACCTTCTTCAGACTACTGCTGCTTCCTCTAGCATATATTTGTCTAGTTCACTGATCTTGCTCCACTGTTTCCAAAAAGGTAAGACCCTATTCTGCACTGTAGTCAAGGGCTTCACAGATATATGCTGGGGGAGGCAATATTAATTTCCTGAAAAACAGTTGTTTTTCAGAACATTCTCTGTTCTGCAATTTTAATACAAAACCTTCTTTCCCTTAAATCCAACTTGTTTCCATGGGAAGAATCATATATCACGAAAAATGCCAAGCAACGTCCGATCTGCATACCCCCTGGGGCTAAAACTTTACCATATGCTCTTTCCTTATGCTGCTGATCCCTCTGGTTCTCAGGGAGGAAGCACATTTCCAAAGACATCTGTGAGCATGTAGCAAACACATTTGTGAAAACAGAGGAGGAGCTTCCACAGTAAAGTGATTCCTATGGGAAAGAGAGATTTCTTCCTTTTTTAGACAACAAGCTAGCTTGTAACCGAGGAGTCACTGGTCATACCACTGCCTTTCAGGTAAAAGGCTATCACTTCCCTGTAACATGCATTTTATTTCATTCATTGGCACAAGCCTCCTAAGATTTGTGTCAAAGGGGGCAGCAAGACCTCCTCCCCATGGATTAATTGGTTTGGCCTCACACCCAAATAGAACAGCTGTCATTCACACAAATTATTGCACAGATTAAGATTTTATTATTTCCCCTCTTTTCAGTGTTTTACAGATGAAATGCCTCAATTAGACACGATCCCTTGCTACACTGCCATTTATTCCCACCGTTCCTAAACATGTCACTGTTGGCAAACCATGTTGGGCATAAAGACACCAGCCAGACCTGGGTAATAGTTTCTGAAGGTAGTGACAGGTAGAAGTGTTAGGTTTTGGCTCTGTATGGTGAGAAATAATTAAGACAGGCTGAGCAGCCTCCAAGGATTTGCACCCACATCATCCTCAGCTATTAACCTTTTGCCCTGACACCTCAGCAGCACAGGGGATAAAATCATCTGAGATTTACTGTTTAGGGAATCATGCTTTTCCCTGTTCATGTCGCCTTTCAACAAGACGCTTTCTGCTCATCCTTTTCACCTTTGCAGCACAAGGCTGGCTTTGCTGTGCACAAGCACGTACAGTGGGTGTCTCATTAACCAGCCATCCTCCAGTTCCCTAAAGCTTTGTGCTTCCCCTTGAAGGTTTTATTTTCCTGTGCTCCTTCTCTGCTAAGCCATTAATACAGCCTTGACACAAAGCTTGCAAAGAAAATCACACTGTCCTACTGCAGGCCTTTTATTTTGGTTGGTCAATGTTTGATGTAATTTAGCTATAAAAACATTTTGATGTGTATGGTCTGACAAAGCCAGGCTGAACTTTAGCCAGACTAAACACTTGTTAGCAAAAATAAAAATTGTATTTTCTTTCCTTCCACAAATTTAATTCTTTCTCACTATTTCCAAGTCAGTGGATGTAGAGCTGGCTGGAGGGGAAGAACCAAAACCTGAAATATTACAGACAGAATGAAGCCCCATGTATGTGTGTGTGTATCCATCTTGTTATTCTTTCAAACAAAGCAAACAGTTATTAACTATAAGTAACCAATTTATGTTTATGCTTCTGGGTTTTAGGGAAAATAATTAATTGCTTGTTCTTTAAAAGTTGAGGTATCTAAGTTTCTAGTTTCTCCAGATCATGATTGTTACAGTCACAAGTTTCATGGGGTGAAGAGGCAGCTCATGTAGTTTTTATACTAAATTGAGTCCAAAGCTACGTGTGTAGCTACTTTTGCTCAGCTAGACATGCTTGTGCTTGCAGCTAGCTGGGGTCTTCTTTTTTAACTGGGCTGATCTAGCACAGAGCCACCTTGTACTTTTGTGTGTGCAGAGTGAAGGCACTGCAAACCCACTCTACGTGGTAATTTCACTGCAGGGGATGTTATCAAAGTACCAGAACGTTAGCTATGCTTATGCTTGAGAGATGCATTTTATGCCATATATGTATATTCTTGACCCATAGTCTTGTCTTCAAGCTTTTGTATGTGTCCAACACATATACATAACAGATGTTTCTTGTTTTTCACACCAGCCATTGTAGACACAGCTGATACTCTTCAGTGAACGTGTGTATTAAAACTTTCAGACATAATGTCTCAATCACCTGGTAAGCATTTTAATTTGAAATCTGCCTTTGTTCTGTGCAATATGAAGCTTGGCTTTTGCCTCACTCCTTCCCATGGTTTTTTTTTGCCACTCCTGCCAAGCTTGAACTGTGCTTTACCTGGAGTTTTCACTTTTCCCCGGACTGTGAAGCCCAGACATTTAGACTGGCCTTTTGCACCAAGCAGTTTTATGGATTAGGGTGCAAATAAAAAGGTGGAAATGGTATCCACTTCTTAACAGAAGTTTACCACAGATCTTAAGGGTTCAAAACTGGTGATTTCAAAGACAAGATCAAAAAGCCTTTGGCCTGCTGAAAAAGGAGGCGTTAGGCCTCAGATTTCTGTACCTTTTTCACCTGATTTCCTCACCCTCTTTCCAATACTGGTTTATTAAAGCAGAAACCACACAGCACAAGAGAAGTGTCTGCTACTCTAAGCACTTTGTATGACAGTCAACCAGTTTGCAACTCTTTATTTATGGAGATTATATTAAGTTACATTCAGAGGACCTTATATTTATGTCACCCTTTAAAAAACAGGAGCAATTTCCACAACAGAGCATACAGCCAAAAGACAGGCATAGGCAAGATCAGTGTTCAGACATGCCGTGTCTTGTATGTTGCTGTATATGCTTCCTTGCTGCACTAACCCTGCTGGGGCTTTCATCGTAGAATGCACAGAAAGGCTTCCCAAATGTGAAATAAGAAAGATGCTTATTTCCTCTAATTTCTCCAGGGAAATCCTCTCCCCCCTTCAGGGTGGAAATGGCCATGTGACTTTCTGAACTGGTTAGACTGGCTGCTAAGTGTGCAAAATAGTGCCAGGTTTGATAGATCTCCTCTTGCTATTTCTCTATTCACTGAGCTCGCTATAATTTTAATTCCACCCGAGGTCTCACAAAGGTAAGGCATGAATAAACTCATCAGGGAGATACCGGATAAAAAAGCAGCATTTAGGCAAATTTCCCTCTCAAAGTCTGAGTGCATCACAAACTAAACCAGGAACAACAAAATCATACAATAGGAAAACATTTTTCTCTTTCAGACATCCTATTCCTATTTCATTAGAAAACACTTCTGTATCTTACAAGAAATCACTTTAAAGATCATATTTTTTTACATCCATGTTTAAAACTTCTCTTAATAATAGTGGGTTTCAGGTATTGCCCTTTTTCCAATGTCAAATGACTTTTCCAACAGCCAAGAACCACTTTTTGTACAGGAGGAACTGTCTTCACTTCCCAACATCTGTTGAAAATGCATATTAGAAAGTATTACTAGAGGGCCTGGGTTTGATTTCCACTTAGCAGTGCCTTAATGAACAACTTTTTTTTTTTGCCTTTGGGCTTTTCAAATGTGCACTTAAGTGGACAAATAAGTGCATTTGGGCACCCTGCTGCAGCCGTGCACAAGGCACAAAACAGAAACAATCTCCACTGCAAAGCACCCGGTTTAAAGTTTCATTGATGTGTTGAGACAAAAATGCAGCAGAACTTGTCCTCATTCAGAGGCTGGATCTTGAAAACTGGAATTCCCAAGAGGAAAGCCAACAGTCGGAGAAATGTTGAGGGTGATGTTGCAGTTGTCTGGGAAGAAGAGATTGTCACTGCCCTTTATTCAGACATATATAGACCTTTCTATGTTCATTCTTTGAATTTAAGCAGGATTTTTTGAAACCAATTCTTAAAATAGAGCAGCATTTTGAATGTCTTTTTTCAGACGTTCTCTCATTGCTTTAAATGTGCAGAGCTCACGTGTACCAAGCTGTTCCTTCAAAATAGCTGGCAGGAAAAACACCCTGTCCCCAAAGGTTACAACTTCAGAGGCCTCCAGCTGACTACCCAGGCCTGAGACATTTGCTTCATGCTATCTTTAATATAAATAACAGGTGGCCAATTACCCTTACTTATGTGAGTAGTCCCGAGAGTCGGCCTCAGTTTCACCTTTTGAGGAATGACTGATCATCATGGCCATCTCAGAGTTAGTACCCAAGCTACTGACGTTTAGGAAAAATCCCTAAATTACACATCCAATGCACCATTGAAAAGGAAGAATGAGTACAGGCTGATTGCCAGTTCATTCATTAAGTCTTCCCAAGGATATGAAGGGTGATCTGTGAGGACAAGAACCCATGACAATGTCACTTGTCTTTCTCATTTTAGTTATTTAAAAGTTCAAGGAACACATTGCCCTTGATAAGAATTTAGTCTGAAGTAGATTTTTTCTGCACTTTGCTTTCAGTGCAGGTCGTTTTGCAAATTTATATTTGGGGTTGGTTTTGGTTTAGAATCTCCACTTTCTAGGCCTTGGTAGGTAGTGTTATGACTCAGCATAAATTTGATATTTTTAAAAAGAAGAAAAGTACTTTCAGTTTCTCTCGGTTCTTTGTAATTAGAGGAGCAAAAAGCTGAAGCTAGGTAGGAAGCAGTTTTCATAACCAGGATGCATGCCATTTTAATGACAAAAGGATCGTGGAAAAAATCCTTAACCCTGAGGCATTGTGTGTCAATGAATTAAGGGTTATTTTACCAGTATGTAAGCCATTGAATCTACTCTTTCTGTAGCATTTTGGGACCTGTATGAACTGATCTTGGAAGAAAAAATGTTCAGGAATCAAAATGTTCAGCATTCAGTTGATTCAGAAAGATGTCATATATAACAAGACAAAATATGTCCTCATAGAATCATAGATTAATTTTGTTTGGAAGGGACCTCCATGGGTTTAACTTCAACCCTTTTCTCAAAACAGGGCCAACTTCAGAGTTAAGTCAGGTTGCTTAGGACTTTGTCCAGATGGGATGGGCTCCGTCTTTGTCCAGCTCCAAGGATGGAAGTGTCACAATCTCTCTGGGAAGCTTGTTACTGAGTTAGACCACTCTCGCTGTGAAGAACTTCCACCAGCAATTTCCCTTGCTGAACCTTGAGCTTACCGCTTCTTGAGCTTCTGCTGTGTACCTCCAAAAAGAGCCTAGGTCCATCTTCTCTGTACCCCCTTTAGGCAGTGGAAAACAACAGATTCCTTTTCTGTGGCTGGGCAAACTCAGACACATCTAAGCCAAAATAATTGTGTTTCTAGAAATTACTTTTTCAAAAGCAATGTTGAACTTCATATGTATTGTGTCTTAGTGGTTATAGCTATACAGCAAAGGACTTGTTGCGAAGAAAGGCAGTGTTCGAGGTTTCAGCCTGCTATTTGATAGTCAGGCACCTTCCTGTTCTGAAAGCCAGGCACTTCACTGGCAATCAAGAACCTTAAACAAATAGATGCTATTTCAGCCTTGCATGAGATACCAACTCACTCTATCCAAGTAATACTGTCTTTAAAACCTCACTTATACCCCTCAAGTAAAGAAATGGGACTAAAGTGACACACTCAAGGAAGGAACCGAAAAAAGAATGAAGCAAGTGTCATTTTCATTATTACTTTTCTAATGATAATTTCATTCCATGAAGACTGTCAATCGATATGTCCCATAAAACTGGGAATACATGAGTATTTCACTGAACTTTTTAAGGGAGAATTACACATATTCAAATTTTCTTGATGTGAAAAAATGTTGGTGAGCTGTCTACAGCAGGTTTCGATGCCAAATGGGAGGGCATGATAGGTTAGAGCTGAGCTGCATGTCTGAAAGGAGCCAGATTGGAACAAAATAATGATACGAAGCCACTCTTGATCCTCCTCACTCCAGTCTGTCTCGGATCTGAGGCCAAAGGGTTTAGCTTTGAGGTCTTGACCTGACTGAATAAAAACCAGGCCATTTAAAACAAATACTGAACATTGAAAAACTATCAGTTCATGTTTACATTGCAGAGCTTTTTATTGTTATATTTAATGCTGTACACATATACAGTACAATTATGCTCATGTATGTCACCCGTCTCAGAAGGTCTACAAGACAAGACCCTAAGGTTGCTCATAAACAGAATTGTCCTGGATCTGTCCTATCTAGAAACATGTATCTTGCTATCACCATCTGAGCACTTTAAAATGTGATGTTCCTCTGGGTGGATGATTTTTCACTGTCCTTCACATAGTGTTCGTGTTCCCTTATCAGTAGGAGTGCCACTGGTGACAGCAGGATGTGCTGTACTTGTTCTATTCGTACCACTAGAAAGTAACACAAGCATGAGGCAGTCCAGAGTTGTCTGGCTTCTATGAAAACACACCTTCTACACCCACTGAACTTTGTTTGCATTCTTGTGAACACAAAACATTGCCTCTGCACCATAAAATACAGTGCTCTAGTCAAAACAAATGTGGTCCTTCCCCAGTTTTCACAGCATCTATTTAGGAAACAGGGTCTGACTGTTTGACTCTGAAAGGAAACGTGGGTCATTTTGTAAGAAACAGAGCTAGAAGTAGCCCATGTTACATACAGGTTACTTCTCTCTGCATGTACCTAGGAAAAGAAGGACAGAATATTGAAAGTCACATCAAGGAGCAGTTTATTCACAAGGCTACTAGAAAGCCTGTAAATTCCTGGCACACAATATCCTGCATATTTATTTTAAGATAAACCATAAAAAAAAGAGATCAGTATCACCAAAATATATGTTGCAACAGAGACCAAGGCATCAGATAAATTGCAGTGTTTGGCCTGTATCAGAGAGACTTGCCTCAAGGCTCAGTAATTGCTACAGTCTGCTATGTAGAAGGATGGCAATGAAACAGGTAGGGCAAATGGGAGAAGCAAGCTCCATGCCCTACAAAGAAATTACACTCTTGCATAAAACCAGGGCACTCTTTCTGGAAAATCTGTGTATATTCATGTAGAAAGAAAGAACCAAACATAATTACTTGCAATGCTACCATGTATGTAATTACAGTTGTGATAATATGTGAAATGAGCCAAAACATTTGCTGGGCTGTTTTCTTTAGAATGACCCAGAAAACACCATAATAATAACCCTACCAATCTAGAAAAGGACAACTTCTACTGTGACACATGGACATAGCTTTGAAGAAATTTTGGCTGTCCTGCCAAATGCGAAGTGACTTAGACTTTTTTTTGTTCTCTGTTCTAGGTTAACACACAGCCTGAGAAGTAAAAGTCATGCTCATATTATTTCTGAACTACATTACTAATCTTAATTTTGTTGCCTTAGCTCTTTCTTTTATCTTCTAGTTCAGTAGATTTCAAGAATCTTCCCATATGTGAACCCCAGAAACATTCCCAGTGGGAAGATGGACCAATTGCCATACATCAATTCTTGTAAAACATTTGCAGATTTGGTTTCCTTTGTCACTTTTCACTGACCCCTTAAAAGCAGATTCCAGTCCCTCATGGTTTTGCAGTCCACAGCCTGAAAACTACTGCTCTCGACACTTTGATGTTTGATAAAGTGTTTCTCTGTCATTGTGTTTTTAAGCAGCTGTTGTTCAGAAGTAGGTCAGCATGTGCCAGCAGCTCATGATCTGGAGGAAAGGGGACACTCTGGGTCATGCCTCACCATGGCTGTGGGAGTCCTGATCCATGAATTGAGTGTCTATTCAGTTGCTACTTCAGTTTCTCAGATCACACAGGCACACAGACATAAACACACACAAGCACAGATTACGCTATCTTTTTTAATCATGAGCAAATACTTGCTTCCTACTCACAGATTTACAAGCTGGGTAAGTCATTAGTGTTGAGTGGATTTTTCCAGATCAAGGAGGAAAGAAAATTTGTGTGGGGACAGCAGGATTCAAGCCCCTCTTCTTTAATGAGAACTCCCAGCCTCATCTGCAGTGACCTTCATGGCAGGCCTCCCACGGACTTCAGTCAAGTCAGGGTTTTGCTTTGAAAACTGCATGCTGGAACATGTCGCTTTGCTCAAAGAGTGTTTACAACTTGAGGGAAGTGAAACTTGCCCATTTAATGTAGAGGGCTTTAAAATCCCCAAGCGGTTCATTTTCCAGTGTTAACTTCCCCAGCATAATACACCGCATTGTAACCTCAGACCCAGGGGTTCAGCCATCTGTGACCAAGACCCAGATTTGCAAAGAGTAACAGGGCTCCAAAATGACATTGTTATGCATATTACAACATTACAAAACTCTTGGTTTAGATGTACGTTTTTTCCCTGGATGTTGGGGAAATGTAGTTCGAGGTTGCCCAATGTTAAGACAAACATGACGGCTCATCTGTACTATTTTTCAACAAGTGGTTACTTTCTGTACCCACAAGGGACTCGCCATCCATATCCCTCTGAGACCAGCACTAGCCACGTGGTTGTGTCAAATGCTTAGGGGTTAAGTGGTTTGATTACTGTAAGTGTCTTGCTTAAATCTACTAAGTCATGCAGTTCCACCTGGTGGTAAAAATATAAAGACTTTATCTTTGTAGTTTTGTTAAAAAGGTGCCAGATGGTACAAGTTATCCCCACTTTGCTCATTGGAAAAGCAACCAACAGGTAGAGAGAGACAAACTTGTAATTTTGATGGCAACATAGATTTGTTATAACCTAGATAGTTTTTAGCAATGGTTAAAAAAGTATGTAAACACCCATTTGAATTCTAAAAAAAATTAACTGTTACTGACATCTTTAAAACATGAGCCTGTCATCCTCCACCAGCATATAAAGACATGAGTTAGTATCTATCAACAACCCAACTCTATTTTGATGAACAACTTCTTAACCAAAAGTGATAATTTCCTCACTTTTTTAAAAACCCTGGTATCGGGATTTTTTAAACTTTTTTTTCATTCCTCTCCACCAGTCTCTTAATGACATGAATGCCATTATCCCATTTCCTACCAAGTTTGCCTGAGATTTTAGTACCAGAAATTACTTGTTCCTGCAGAGCAAGTAACTATGACAATCAACAGAGTACTGTTGTTAATATGCTGTTTCAGATGCTCAAGTTAATCAAACAAGAAGAAAAGATGGCTTTTAGAGCAAAATTTACTTGTTATTTTGTCAAAACTTGTGCATTCCATTAGCAGTAAGCAGAACATCAAGCAGCAATCAGAGGGCTATAATTTTTGCCCCCTTAGTTCTAAAGGTAGACTTAAAGGCAAGAAAAGATCACCTGAACAGAACAAAGATTTTTTTTTGTTTTAGAATGACATTACTATTAATATACGTAATTGCAAAGGTGAAAAATCTCCTACTTATGTTTTTAGTTACCCTCTGTTAAAGAGGGTGAGCTTGTTTAGCTTCAAATCTGAGCCTTAAACTGGATTTTGCCTACTAAAGGCTCTGCCAAAGACAGGTCTGTTCCTGAAACCTGGGAGCTCCACTCAGCCACACAGTTACCACATCACTGTTTTCTCATCCCACCACAATGAAATATTCTACTTCGTTGGGACAGAACAAACTTTAAAAATTACTAGCTCCTTTGTCACCTTAACACCATTCCTAAGCACAGGTTTTGTACACATTGTGCTGCCTTTACTCCCTGCACTTGAAGCCAGTTCTGTTTCCTCGGGAAATCCCAGGACAAGCATAGTCTTTCCTACAGCCCCATTGTAGTGACTCCCAGGGCACTCTGATTTCAGAGTTTCTTCCTTCGCAGCCATGCAAGACTGAACTTGAAGAGAGACACATGGTCTATAGCAGTTCATATGAATGGTCACTCCTTAGTTCTTAATAGCAGTGATGCAGAAACCCAGACACAGAAAATATCGGAACATTGTACTTCCCACTTTGGGGCCCTCACCACTCCTAAATTCTCACTGTGTTTTCACTGTAGACCTCAGAAGCACACAGATATTTTTAGCTTCAAGTTTCTCCTCTGAATCACTATGAAGCTAAAACTGGTGTATCTTCTGCAATAAATTTCATTTTTCCTTGGTTGATCTCACTGTGTAATACACCCTCTTCAGACTACAAAAGCAACTCTCTTCAACTTCACACCTTTCCAAATTTTTATTTCTTGTAAATCCATTCTTTGACTTTTTAGGTAAGTTGTTTTTGAAAGGCTTTACCACAAGTTGTCCTTTTTTTGTTCAGATCCTGATGGAAATGCTATTTTTTTAAAATCCTACACCCCTTGGAGATATTGCAGAAAATCAGTTAATCTGGGTTTCTACTTCCCACTCTTTCAAGGTGTTTTTAACCTGATCGGCAGCCACATAAGTTCCACATTGCTCCCAAGACTTGATTGTAGTACCAAATAATGAACTCCCCAAGCAGCAAGTATTTGTAATCCTGGACCTTCATAGAATCAGGCAGAATCCATAGGGCTTACAAAACCAGACTCCTGAAAATGCCATTGCTCTGGATAAATGGAATCACTTCTTAACATTCTCTTTGATAAGCAGAATAGACTGTGATCCTTGGCATCAACATTATGAAACATGGTGCTTTCCTCCCAAGCCTTAAGCCATTATCAAGGTTTGTTGCTGAGTGCCAATAAGGTAACATTTCATTAGTGATCATACTAGTGATCATATCATAAAATAACTTCATTAATCTCATTTCAGAGAGTTCCTGGATATAATGAAGTGTGTCAGGATAGGGACAGAACCTGGCAAGAGGCTGCTGCTTACAAAAGGTTGCTGTAAGCACGGTGTTACTGATATATTCCAAATTGCATCCTCTCATCAAATTTTTCATCTGAAGCTGTTGCAGTGACACAACATTAAAGAGCTTGTGTGGTGGTTTGGGTGTTTTCCTGGATAGTAGGGGTTTGAATTTCCTGGAAAAGAAGCAAAGTTGAGAACCCATCTAATAATATCCTCTAACCGTTGAGCTGATCTCAGACAATGTCTGCTCCGTTTGAAGCTATATTTTAAGAGGATGAACCAATGTTCTGTTCAGTTTGCTGGAGCAGAAGCATCTTACTCAGCAAAGATAAAAAATGTGATTTCATAATGATGCTGTAGTCATAAAATCATGTAATCTGGCACTATCTCTTGTAGAGGTCACCAGGCATTTCTGAATAACAGGGTCATCTTTATGGAAGCACTCACTCCTCCTCAGTTGAGTGAAAATGAAATACCCTGTGTACGTCAAAGGACAAATCAAGCTATGACTACCCTATCCTGACAAATGGTGAAAATTGCTCAACAGTGAAAACTGTCTTCACTCTTTCTCTGTCATGCATTTCCCTCACACATGCAGCAGTCTGCTTTCCTCCAGCTGTGATTTCTCCTCTGCTTCCACTCTCAGAAATCCTGAAAAAGGGTCCACAGGATTAAATATTAGGGAGGGCGGGGGCAGGGTATCATTCCAATGAGAAGATTGTGGAGATTAAAATGTAATGTAATAAAACAAGTCTTTTAGAAATATGCACTTACAGGCATTTAACTATAAGCAGACTGTTTCATAGTTTTATTACACTGGACTCCTGCCAGTAAATGAAAATCGCACGGAACATGCGACTTTCAGAATGAGATTTTTCCCTTATTGCATCTAACTACCAGAGACAGCAGTCACCTCCACTGGTGCTCTGCCTTTGGCCCCCTTCTGAGATTTAGGCCATTAAATTGCTTCCACATGACAGGAGTTGGAATGCTGAAAATCAATCTAACTTATGATTCTGAAGTTTAGTTTCCTTTCAAGAGTCATATTTCAAAAGTTTGCAGCTGAACCCCTTCCTCTTCTAGCTTCAAGCCGGGATCATTTAAAGGCAATTTAAACACTATGAGAAGATTGTAACGTAAGCTCTTTCTCTGCATTCATTTATTTTTTCAATATGAAAGAGTTAAGAGAAGAAAAACCTTTTAGAAGGCATCAAGCAGTAATATTAAGGCATTAATTGCAGAGAATATCAGAAAGAATGAAGATTGTCTGATTGCTGTTTGTTTGCACAAGTCATTTACTATACAATTCAACAGCTCATTTTCAAGCTTTCCTCTCCCTAACACAGATTATGAGACACACTGATCTAGTTTCTGGAAAACTGGTACCAGTCTTCACAAATACTTTAGGGTAGAGAAAACTATCCTTTTTATTTTTGTTTATTCCAGCCCCTCTTGCACTGAAAACTCTTTGCCTAGGTAAAAGATTATATACCAGCATTTGAGTGCTCTTGATACATGTGTTCCTAGTGGCCATGAAACAGCTGTATTCATTTCTTAGCCCATTAATTCTATGTGATTGTTTTACTAAACTGATACTCACTGTCCATTTTAAAGGTCTTTTCAGTAAGATTAAAAGCAACAGAATAAGTGATGTATAAATATTTGCATATTCTGTTGTTTACTAAACAGAATACAAAGCACTTGTTTTTTTCCCCTGGGTCCTTCTCTGTGCTATCCAGCCTTAATTTATGGCCTGAGGGTTAATATTATACAAATGATCATTTATTTCAGAAGAAATGTGATAATTACTAAGCTTCTTCATTGGTTAAAGAAGAACCTCTGCTTGCTTTATCCCAGCTGCATTGAGGTAATTGCCTTAGGCTGCAGGCAGGAGAATGGAAAGCAGATGAAGCATGTTGAAGATTAACCACACAAAGAAACTGCCTAAACAAAGAAAGGGCTACAATAGGAGAAGGAGAGAAAGTCTCTCAGCCTAGACAGGCGTACTGGAAAAGAAACTGCACGTAGCCGCTCACTACTTTATATCTTCACAAAAAATGGGGAAGAAAGTCATCAGCAATTCCTGTGGGCTGATCTGTGTGTATGCAAGCAAACTGGGCTTGCAGACACTTTCTGGTAAGAAGGTAAATGCGTCAGCCCATGAATGACACGAGTCATTAACCCAAATGCTGATATGAGGAAGATTGTTTAAAGGTGAAGCTCTTCTTTATTTTGGTCTGCTTACACTCACATTGGAGACCAGAGGAGTCTACTTAATCATGTTAGAGACTCAAATTAAATCTGCAGAAATGTCTTCAGCCACGTTACCTCTATATGTCCCAGTACCACATATGTCCCAAATGCACTAGTGACTTTTGCCTCCTATACTTTATACAGGATTCATCTTACCCAACTAAAGAAATTAAAGTTTTAAAAAATTTAAATATTGGCACCACTCACCCTGGCTTCTTCTGTAGTCAAATGAGAAAAATAAGGAGTGATTTACATGACCTGTCTTAGCCATCTGTCTTAGAAAGAGATGAGCTGCCCTCTGGAGATGCTCACTTCTTTCTACTGACTGTAAAAGAAGACTAGTAAGTAGTACAGGCTTCACTGCCTCACCCTGAAGCATCTAATTAAGGAGAGAAGACATCCCGGTATAGACCTGGGAGTTCACTTTCTGCTAGAGAAAAGTGTCTTCTAGACATTTCCAGGAGACTGGCAGTGTCATTGCAACTGTGTTTCTGGCTGGCAATCTTAATATTAATAATCAGAGGAGGTTTTTTTACTACTGTTTTTCCCATGAAAAAATCCCTAATGCATTGTCTGATGTTCACTGCCAGTTAAGCATCATTTTGCCTGTTACCAAGTCAAACTGAAACCACGGTCCATATTGATGACACCTCAGAACAGCACCTAACACAAAGAGTCCACCGGCAGACCCAAGGACATATCTTTGGAAATCCTCTTGGTGGAAACAAACCTTTGGAAGGTCTCCAGTGTATTCACTTGTTCTCTAGTGAAAGACACTGCATGCCAGAGACATGCAGTCATGTCCTTTAAACTTGATAATTCTTATGGGTCCAATCCTCCCCTTTCAATCACTAGCTACAGGATAGGTCTTTATTTTGAAAATCTTTACTTACTCCACACTAAAGAACTTATGTTCAATTATTTTTAAAGAAAAACTATTCCTGGTTTTACATAGCTTCTAGCTGAAAAGTGTGATAGCTTACAGAGGAAAACAGCATTCTTGGAAATATAAGGCTGATTTATTTGGATTACTTCCTTTGTTATTTTCATGATTAAATAAATATGAGTTGGGCTGGAATGTGAGTAGGAGTGATATACTAACACTTCATTAGCAGCCATACACTGTTCCCTCCTTTTTTCCCAAATGAATTCAATCTTAATTCTATTCCTCAGGTACAACAATAGAAATTTCCACAGACAACTGAGGCAGACTTTTTGAAGCTAGGCTGAAAGTAGCAAGGAGTTTAGGTATCTAGAGTTTTGTTATGTTTAACTGATAATTAAAATAGGAAAGCTCAATCACACCTATGTTAAGAAGGAAAAATATGAACCCAACAGTAGTCATACTGAAGCCCCGTGAAAGCCATAGGAGTGCATTCATGGACACCACTAAATAGCTGATGTGTCAGTGGAAAATTTTCTGCACTCAGGCCTTCTATTGGTATAAGTTTTCCCTGAGCTTGTTTAAAAACATGATTTGGAAGCATTTGTGATCAATGCTTCAACACAAGGTTTACCATCTTCATGTAAAAGTTGCATTACCTGAATAATCTCTTTTTATATACTGGGTAATTCTGTCAAGGAATCTACCAGCTTTTTCCTCTTTTCTTGCTGAAGACACATTGCTGACTTCTATTGAGGAAGGGACTAAGGCAAATCTTCTGAGCAATCAGCTGACTTTTTATTAGATTAATGCAGTAGGACTGCTTCATGAGTTTTTCAGAGTGCAAAGACCTCATACGTTTAAGCAAATGAATGAAATGATAAGTCTTGCCATCTAGCAGCAATACAAATTTTTTATGATTTATCAACATTTGTTTAGACTGTTCAGCAACAACAAAGCTGTGCTCAGCACAGAGCCACTATTAGTAGTACCAGGAAAGTCTGTGATTTATCTGTCAGGGTGGTTTTGTCACTTTGGAGTACAAGTGCTCATTTGCTTGTTTAATAAGTGTCATAAGTGTTAATATTAAGTGTTAATATTAAACACTCGAAATATTGCTTTCATTTCCAAAGACATACATTACCCATTGACGTGCCTTTCCAGTCTCACGGTGATCTTCATTTGTTTGTTCTCTTTCAGATCACACTAAACTGTAAACTATCTCTCGGCAGGACCAAAAAATTCTATGCATCTGTGGAATATCACATAAATGCTGAAGTGAATTGCATTTATAATATCTAAAATGTAAGAACTGGGTGCCTGAAATTCTTCTTTTGTTAAGTTGTTCATGCCAAAATACGCAGTTGTCCAGGGGTCTGTGTATATCTCACTAGTGTCTACCAGTTGTAAAAGAACTGTTCTGTGGCCTACTTTTTTCTATTTCTCCACAGTTTTGAGGCTTCTCTTTCTTGCCACAGTGATGTTTTAAAAAGTAAAATCTGTTAGGCATCTTCTTTCCCTGTACCTTTATTACTGTTTGAGATTAACCACTGAAGATGACATGGTTTTGATTTTGCTTTGAGGACACATGATATCTGTTGAATCACTATTTTGCCAGGGGCATTTGAAGTGCCCCAGCAGATGAGTGCATGCGTGCTTCTGACTCTTGGATATGAAGAGAGCTGTTTGAACAGCTACAGCCAGCTCCATTGTGTTCACAGCAAACTCTGTGAAGTTCCTTTCAGCTACATGTCAGTTTATGTTGTCTGCAATTTTAAAAATGATAGATGGTACTATGCTCTTTTCAAAATTCCTGCTTAAGCACAAGCTGATACCCAAACCTGACTGCACATAATTTTTACAATATGATGACTTTTTCAACAAGTGTGAAATAGTTTTCATGGGCACATTCAGGCATTTTTTGGACATTCAGATGTTTTATTCTATACTGTGTATTTGGTACTACTATTTATCTATGTGGAAAAAAGATAATGAAAGAGACAAATCTGCCGTATTAAGAAGAAACAAATGAGAGGTGCTCAGTGCTTTGCTTACAGAAAATAATACTGTTCAGTTTCATACCATTGTCAACTCTAATTTATGCTTAACCGCTCTTTCCAAAGGCTAGGAGTACTCGCTTTAACAGTGAAGCTAGCCTAACTGTTCTGCAATAACTCCCCCATGTGGGCATTCCATTTTACTGTATATTCATAATTTCATTTTCAAAAGAGTAAAGTTGTCTCAAATATTAGTCTTTCTTTCAAGTATAGTGGCTGCACATGCAAATTTTTCTGGCACACTTATGACGTATGGAAGTCTTTATCTTGGTTACTCTCCCTGTGTCAGTAAAATCCAGAGTATGTCATCTATGCTAATCTAAGACCCAGCATGGACAGACTGTTTTGGTTTCCTATGGTTTAGAAAGGCTGGTTCTGGCTGCATGAGAATGAGCTGAATTGCCCTTGCTGGTAAAAGAAGGTTTAAACTGTAATCATTTCCTCTGATCTAGTTGGTTGAGTCTGGCTGCTCTGGAAGCTCACGTTGACCAGCCCAGCTTCACCTCAGTTTGTTTACTGAAGTTAGACAAAGCCTGTTTGCTATCAATGGCTCTGAGCATGTCTAATCAGCCTAGCCTTTGAAGTACTGGTTAGAGCTGACAGCTATCCCTTGCTAATGCTGTCAGCATTACTCATACCCACAGAGATGAACTGGTAGTGCAAACAATTTGGAGGGCACATACGACTTGGAAGCTTTGGAGGATTAGACCCTCCAAAACTCTGTCTGGTCAGTACGGTTATGAAACTTTGTATCAAAACCTTAATGAAATTAATTAATAATTTCTAAGCAGCTCAGTCATGCTAGTTCTGATTGCTTCCCTGCTTCTTATCTAGAGATAAAAATGGTCATCTAATTATCTGACGGGCTTTGTGAAAATACATAAACCCTGATTTTTGTCTTCACTTTAGCAAAGACTAAAATCAAGTATCTTAAGTGACAAATTACCAAAGAGTGAAAGTCTATGCCATGTTCCTGCTGCCAGTAGGTGTATCACACAAGCATCCCACACAGGCTTTTACGTGCGCACTAAACACAAGTTGGCATGAAGAGATCCTCCAGTTCACTCCCCTCTTTGAGCTGGTTGATTGGACAATGAGCTAGAGGTAAACAGGAGGGAGGTCATTTTTGGTCTGAGTAAACACAGCAGTTTCTCACTTAGAAATCTCCCCAGTGGCAGCTGTTTGACCTATAGGGAACTTGTCCTTTGTCTAGTCAAGAAGACAATTGTGAAATGGCTCTTCTTGGATGTTTTCTTTTTCCTTAAACCTATTTCATCTGGGAGCTAAGGTACCAAAATACTGCAATAAAGGCAGTTTCCAGCCTCTTCAGATGGACAAGTCACAGGAAGCCTTGACATGTCTCTAGGCCATTTTTTTTTTCATGTGATTCTCGGCCATATATAAATGGCAATCACTGACGTCTTTTGTTCAGGGGAAAACAAATTAACATCACCACCCCACCACCCCCGACTAATGTAACATAATCTAGGGATAATAAGGTGAACAAATTCTTGTTTTGCTAATTAGCAGATGCATACAACAGCTCTCCTTTCGTCTGAGCTGAATGTGTATTGTCACTGGCTGAAAGACAACTTGAAGTTTAGGGCTGATATTTAATGTAAACTTCAGCAGTATTACAGTGTTTCAACTGCTACCCAAATTACTAAGTAAACCTGAATCATCACTTGTTAATTACTGTAATTAAATACTCATTGCATCTTTGTATCATCTGTCCTTCAAGGACATTAAAAGACTTTCTAAAAATTTAGGGAATACTATAATATACAAGTGAAGTAACAGCTTAAGAAAGCAGAATTTGTGAATATGTGGAAGCTAGTGCTGGGTATATGTACACCCCAGCTGCTTTAGCTATGTTCAGAGATGAAACCAAGTGTCCTATGCAGTCAGTGGAGAGATGCATGCCTCCATGGACTGATTCAAAGCACTTAGACACGTATACAGCAGTAAATCCCCCACAGCCTTCATTTTGCATTGTATTAATGGGTCTGTTGTTGCACAAGCAAGAAGAGTTCCCCCATTTGACTAATTTTGTGAGTTTTTCGACTGCAGTCTGAATTTGCTCCTCTTGTCGCTGGAAAACATTTGGCCTAGTAAGGCTTTTAATCTCTTTGTGTACTTCAACATGATCGCAGTAGAAGCACTTACTGCGTGGCCTTATCTTCACTTTTATTCTACCCAGACTATTTGGCATTTTTCTTTTTATATAGAAAACATAATACAAGTTTTACTTGTGCTACTACTAGTCCTACGAAAATCTCTCATTCAGGAACAGACATTTGGATAGGAGAGTCAGTAGGAGATCTCACTGCTTAACAGATTCTCTCTCTCTTTAAATTCCCCAGTTTCTCTGGTTCTCTCAAGTATTAAATTACATTTGTCCCTTTCATATTGAGGAACAGAAAAAAAATCACTATCTGCAGATAGAGAAATCAAAGGTAGAGGTCCATGTGCTAAGTAAGAAAGCAAATAACCTCTGAGACTAACTATATTTCTGGACATAGTCAGCATCACACAAGCAGATAATTCAACTAGCATAATTTGCTAGCTGCCTTTTAGTTTCCTTTTTACATAACCAAATACCACACACATCTGTATTTATTGGTGTAGCCTTCAGCACAAGTGCAGACTGAGTCCCAGATACAGTCCTTTGGATTCATAGAAAGACACCTTTATTGCTCTATTATCTCACAGCTTTATGTTAAAAATACATAGGCAAATGTTTCAGTTATGCCATCCAGAAACGTATTGGTATGTTTCGCATGTTACAGAAAGATTGAACTTTCAGAGAGACTGACAAGATTTAATGTTTGGGGAGAGTGATAGATTTCTGGGAACAACATACCAGAAAATAAGAGAGGGAGCATTTTGTGCTGGTTCCTCTGCTGTCAGCGGGAGGTCTCTGCACAATGCAGAGCAAGACACTGACTTTCTGTTGCCAATTACTGGACATGTTAATTCCTTCCATTTCAGCTTGGCTGCCAAAGCCAGGTAAAACCAGAGATTAATGTCATTTTAGTGTCAATTTTCTCTGTAACTTTAGTTATGGATGCAATGTCATCCATGAGCAACCCAGTAGGACTAATTTTTTAAACTGAGAGAGTACTACCCCAAACATTTGTTCTGATCTCTTTCGTAATACAGACTTCCAAATTTTACCCAATAATCTGCAAACCAATACTGAAAACTTATTCCCAAAACTTGGTTTTTGTATTACCTAGTCTGATATTTGACAAGGCAGATGCTGAGAATGGTAATGTTAATGCCAACCACATTTTCCTTACAGATACCTGCTTTCCCAGTTGAAATGAACAGCCAGAAATTGTTCAGTACGTGCCTAGACAAGTATCTCTTATTTGGTAAAGAAGAGGGTATTGATCTGATGGCAGGACAGTTACAGAGATAAATTTAAAAATGTCAGGAGGAAAAAGAAATGGGCTAATCAGTGAGCACATGAAATGGGACAGAAGATAGGTGAACACAACATGGTCATCACCCTAATTTTGTCACCAGCCTATCACAAACTTTCTCTACTAAAAAAACCCACATTAATGGTAATGTGGTGCTTTATCCTAAGGCGTTTATGACCTTAAAGACAATTTTACTGACAAAAAAGCATTGGTGTTTTTCATATTTACCAGTACAAATCTGTTCTGACCTTCTGTCTCACTCGACATACAGATGTTTGACTTGCCAATTAAGCCTTTCAATTCAAAAAAACCCCAAACTGTTCTGACACTGATCAGTCTGACTGAGGCTGAGCAATACATAACAACCTTATTCAGGTACATCTTTGGGAATCACGCCAGATGGCTTTTCATTGTTCATGTTCATTTCTAGGTACATTCATATACTCGTGAACCTGTATTTTACTGAGTCATAAAAATTAACTTTGAAATAAATAAGTGATAAGCCTACAACAGTTCCTTGCCATTATTCTGCTCTGTGGTGGATTTATATGGGTGAATTTCAGTGGGTTTATGTTAGTGTAAAGGAACAACTCACAGCTCCTGCTGTTTCAGAGTACACTATTTTCCTTTATTGTTCTGAAGTCATTGGTTGAGATGAACTACACTGGAGAATAACATAGCTAAAACTAGCAAGAACAATCTATTATGGCTGATCTTAATCCCAAACGAAAAGCTTCATGACAAAATCTCCTTACTGTCACTGTAGGAAAAAATCAGTTAAAATATGTTGAAGAGTTGGTATGTTATGAAAGGGACGGCAGTCACTCCAGCTGGTGGGAAACTTACCATGCTACTATGCTCCATATCTGGAAGTGAAAGATTTAATTATTTCCAAAATAGATCTGAGAGGTACAGGTGTTAATTCATATGATTTTAGGTGTGTTTGTCTGCAAAGTACCAATGCAAATGCCAAACACCAGTTATTTGCACTTCCTCACTTCCAAACAGGTAGCATATCTGTAGGTACAGACAAACCAGTCTGGAAAAAACTGAACAACAAAATAGTTTATTTAACCAGGTTCTGCTAAATAAGAACTCCATCAGCTACTAAGCATTTTTCATTGTCCCAGTAAATTTCATTAAAATTCCGACACTTCTGCAGTTTTTCATAAAGATTTGTTCTAAATACCGAATTACTTGTCATGTTACTCTAGGTGAGGATCAGCAAGGGATCACCACGTAATCCTGTATTATGTGTCAGATTAGTCACTGTATTGCAAACGTGTCTGACAACTGCTTTGGAAGGCCTGGACATGGTCAAGCATTTTTTTTAACACTTGGGTTTTGATTTTCTTGGGTTGAAAGTCCAATGCTGCTGGCTGTCTTGACAGGAGATCCAAGCATGTAAAAGGCACTCCAATTTATATGTCTTCTTAAATGCAGTGACATCAACCAAAACCAGTCACATAAGCTGATACTTCTGTGGTAGTGGACTATCCTCCGAGTGTTGACAAGTCACAGATGTCTTACTGGAAAGTCTCCCAGAAAGTACTCCCAGTGCTGTCCAATGCCACTGTTATCACATTCGTTCTTCTCTATTTTTCGTATTTCTCCCACTCACTTCATATAAATCAGAACTGTATTGATTATCATCACTTGGTTGTTTCCAATGGATAATTAATCACACACATGTAGTATACATCAATTTCAAATGAAAACTCAGGGCCACCTTGCTTCATAGACAGCAGGTTGTCTTGCTTGTCAGTGAACTCAAGCGTCTAATAAAGCTTGCAGAGTTTATAGAGATTTCAAGTTCGTGAACCATATTCTAGGTTAGAAATAATGGCAGAAATTATTCATTAAAATGATGCTGAAATCAAGCATAACAAAAATATCTGTGGTCCCACTTTCATATAGTTTTATAGCTCAGTGATTGTAGTGCTGCCTCAATTACTTAAAAAAGACCTGATTGTATTTTCTGAATATATAAAGAGTTTATTTCTGTCCTTTCCAATTGCACTTCTCTGCTGGCTCTTGGTTTAACCCTGAAGAAATAAATCAATTGCCTCAACATCCCTATAGTCATGTGTTTCGAAGAATTCTAACAAATGTCACTAAAATGACAATATCCAGCAGTCATCACTTTAAAACACTGTTGTGCTAGGACAAAAAAACAGAGTTTCTCACTTAATTTTAGGCTTCAACAGTTGGGCGACAGTCTAAACTTCTTCTATGGTCAATAGAGAATAACAGGAGCCTTCAGAGGACAATTACTTACGTGTCTTAGACCTGTATTTTTTGGATAAGGTGAACTGTGTTTCCAGAGTGGCTGCCTCTTTCCACCACTACAGAGGAAAAGTTTGACACCTAACTTTTAGACCATTAATGTTCATAAGACAAACGCCACCCATAATGTAGAGTTTATTTACAGGAGTTCACATTGGTTTATGAAATAGTCTGAAAGGAATTAAAAAACAATTTTAATTGCTTGCAATTACTTTTAGTTCATAATAACACTGTCACCTTTTTGAAATACCTGTGGAAAAGAAAATCTTTTTTTTCACACATTCTTTTATTTTTCCTCTAACTACCACATTGGCTTAATGAGACAAATCTTAAGCTGTCTGTAACATGACCTTACATTTTTTACTGTCATGGTTGTGTTGTGAGGACGTTTTGTTTTACACTAAGAAGTGTAGCAGAGACCATACATTATACAAACCTTTTTTGCCCCTCCTCTCTGAACATGCCATTAGGGTGTTTGAAACATTTATTTTAATTGCTGGAACTCTCTTGGATTCCCAGAATCTTTGCTCTCAGCTTTCTCTTTTCCTGAAATAGAAGTCTGGATTTTGTTGAAGTGTATAAATAGCTGTGAAGAATATGGTATTTTAATGAATTTCAGGGTGTGGGATTTTATGTACTTTTAGAAATGGAGAGCAAGGAATAAAATAATTCACATGTATTACAGCTCCTAACAAATACAACAGGCATATCCAAGATCTGATGGTTCACAGATACGTACATGTAATTTTGTCCCCCTCTGGCTAAGTGTAATAGCATTATGCTACAAAGTCTTGCTTGCTTTTTGGTTCCAGCGTTTGTTCTCTTGGCAGCACAATGCTCCAACATCAACCATGGGCTTGGTTGGTGTACAATCTGCTAACTATAGCACTCATTTTCTTAGGAGTTGAAAAAGATTAATGTGAATCCCTGTGGCTGAGGAGAGTTTGCAGTCCTGCTGCTGAATGAGTGTTCCTGCCACTACATGAGTGAATGAGAGGTAAGAGTTGCAAGCTCCCTTTAAAGTCCCATTTAAAGCCCCTGAAGGTGCCTTTCCATGTATTGCATTTCATTTCTTCCATACATCTGACAGATTTGTAATAATTTATTAATAATATTGAATCTTGTGACTATTTTCCCTTTTAAAAATATATGTTTTCATTTCTGGTGGAAAATACGTTTGCCATATGTGCACAGGTAACACAGGTTTTTTAAAATTACTGTCTGCTCGTGAATTTCAAGGCTGCTAATCTTTTCTCCCTTCTTGTACTCTTCAGAGACTGTAAACCACAGTCACCATTAAGCTGTGTGCTAAAAACATTGATTTTTTTGAATAAACACTGGCATGATTTAGCTTTTTCCTTGGCATAAATAATATCATTGGTTACATAAAGCAAAGTGGGTTTGCATCCTCATTAAATTGGTTTATTTTGTTCTTAAGGCAAGATTCTAAAGACAGGGCAGGACCATGGTGGATATTTACATGTGCAAGAAAAAGACCTAATTGGCCAATTTTTGTGAACAGCTGTTACCACATCAGAATGACTTCACATCATAATGACTTCCCCTCTTTCAGATGCGCAAGTTGAAGTGCTAATTGAAAAATTTAGTCTTTTTTTTACTGTTAAAATAGTTAGAAAAATTACCCTTTAAGCAATCTCAACCTGAAAAAAAATAGAGGAGCAAGTATTCTTAGTTGCTTTTATAAATTAAAATTCTGTTTTCTGATTCTTAAAGCACTCAGCGCTTGTCAGGCACATATCTGAATGTCATCATACAAGAGCTGGATGGTCTACACGAAGCGTGATGGAGTTTAGAGCAGTGGGGCCAAAGAATCTGCTTCCAGTCCTACACCATGGGGAACCAGTAAGCACAGTTACAGCCCCTCCTACCATCTAGTCCACACTGAGCTTTGGTGTTGGTGCCTACTGTCATGTTGTGGTAGCACCAGCATGCATCAGAATAATCATCACACTTACAGTGTTAACTTCTGTAATAAATGATTTTGAGAAATGCTTCATCTTTGACAGAGATATTTCAAACAAAGGGAACTTTTAGGAACCTCCCAGGGGATTAATTGATCTTTCTGATGGGATTCATCTGACTAAATGGAAATGTCTACGTTGAAGATGTCTACATCTGTCAAGATCAGAGTTCCCCTTTGTATAGAGGAACATTGGGCCTCATTGGTCATGATTCCTCTGATCTTCAAGCAAACACTAAAGTAGTACTGCTCTGTTTTCCCTTGACTGGTGTGACTTCATAGATGCTGATATAGAAAATGTTTAAAATTAGTTGAGACAAACTCTAGCATATGCTTCTCCAGATAAATCTCACGAGACTGATCCACAGTCCACCGAAGTCCATGTGAGGATGGTTGTTGACCTCTCTGGGTCAAGGATCATTCCTTTATCAATGAAAGATATACTGTAATAAAGAATAAGTGCTGGATTTCTTGAGCTCAGCTGCCAGAACTTTCTCAGAATTATGGCACAGCTATGGGAATACATTAGGGATGTAAAAAAAAGCATTTTCTCACATTAGTCATGGATGTACATTTGGGTATTGGCCATTTTCCTTTCAACCCTTGATTTAGTAAGAGAAAACCAACTAAATCAATCTTTTTTTTTTTATTTAGTAAGGGAAAACACTGTTTTAACATATGGAAACCTAGGGAAAAATCCAGGAAAGGAAAAGGTTTGACTGAAGTAAGGTATGTACAGCCTACCTCTCCAAAGTATGGGCTGGGCAGGGGTGTGCCACTCTGACTTCTCAGAAAACACATACCAACTCATCTGAAAAAGCAGCACTCACTTATATTATCAGTAGCGTTACAAATTATTTTGTGTAAGCCTTAGGGCTCTTGCATCACACAAGTCAAGGTTTCCATGGACAGCAACAGATGTTCTGTATCCCCAGGAGAGTCCTCAGAACCTGGCATGGCCAGGACTTTATGGAGAGGTCAAGAAAATGCATGCTAGTACCAGCCAAAAAGGGGAAAAAAAAAAGAAAAGAAAGAAACAAAAATTCTGCTGTTCCAAAACAGCCCAAATTTTGAACGGTCAAATGTTATTGCCACAAAGTGAGCTGTTGAGGATTTCCACACATTTCAACTGTAGAGGGTTGTACCAACTGAGAGAACTATTACAAGCTTCCAGGCTGTTTGGGAAATATGATCAAAGTAAGCAAGGTCACACTTCTAGCTGCTGTTTCAGCATTTAGTTACTAAAGCATCTTAATCTGGATCTGGAGAAGTGAGTGAAGGTTGTTCATACAGAAATGAAGTCATATTCCATCTTGACACTGCTACATCCTTCTAGGACCTGGAGGTTATATCATGGAAGAGGATCTTCTCTTGTTACCTACAGAATTGTTTTGTACTCCAGCCAGGGATGACATTACATTAATACTGCTTGTAGGAGATCTCTAAGGCCTTTACGATGAGATACAATGTCTGCTGGGGGAAAAAACCCTGTTTTGTCTTGCAAACTGAAGATCATATGTGATACAACAACTATTAACTATTAACCCTTTATGCAATTTTCCATACCCAATGGTAGAACTCATCAATTGTGTTTCAAGATGGCTACACACAATACGTAGCAATGAAATTCTGTCCCTATATGAATAATTATCACTTATTGCTGAATGTCAGAGGTCAAATTTTCAGCTGCCTGACTAGGAATTTTTAAGCATGTGCTCCAATTTTAGTAAAAAATCATGGAGACTGCATAGAAGTTCTGTTCGTCATAAAATATGTTTTTATTAGACAATGTTGCTGCAGTGTTGAAAGAATATTTATGTGGAATAATACGACAAATATGTCACGTATCAGCTACAAATACAGACTAATAAATCATAAGATGTTGTAGCTGTGGGATAAGTAAAACTGCAGAATCTTAATGTGAAAAATAAAAATCTCATACATCAAAAAAAGCTAATAGTAGGAAAAAAGCACTAGAAAATATGCTTTCCAAGAATAGCCTTTCATTGGTTAGCATACATGTGTAGCTTCTAAACAAAATCAAGTCTAATATTTCAGTGGCATGCTTTGTTTGCTTTCTTGTTTTTTGAGATAAACAGAGCCTCCAAAACATGAGATGTGAGATGAGCCTCTCTGCTGAAAATCTTTTGACTTTCACCTAAAAAATTCAGACTTCTCGATACAAAGTCAATGTTTAAAAAAAACAACAAAAACAATAAAAACCCAGAAAAAATTGTGAGTTTTCAAAAACATCCTAACTTTTGCATCATCATAGCTTAAACTAAGCCCTTTTATGTTTTCTACTCGTTATGGAGAATTAACTACTGCAGTCACAATTAGGCAAACAGTTTTTCATTATTTTTCAGGCTAATTTCTTTTTCTGGACCACAAAACAACAGAATGATTTGAAGCTTCCTTAAATATCCAGTAATGGTATGACCTTACAAATGCCAGTACAGTTTAACCATAACCAGAAGAAACAGCAGTAAAGATAATTTACACTGTCAAAGAAACTGTGACTGAATTTTAAAACAGTTTTTACAAGCTCTTAGGAACAAACACAAGCTGAAAGGAAGTAAACTGCAAATAATAACATTGCCCCTTTTGACTGAGGCAGCTGAGTTAAAACTCAGTGTCTTGTGGATTATTCTGCATAGGAGGAAAAACAAGTGGTAACTATCTTAGACATAGATCTGTCTGTATGAAAGAATGCACAAAATCATATTTACCTGAGAACAGGAGATGTTAAAAATCCAGTTTCTCCACTTGCCTCTCCCGACCTCTGAGCCATCGGGGAGCCCAAGAGGTAAAAATGCCAGCTGTATCGAGACCAATGGCAAAATCCAGAGCTGGCAGTGGGACTGGGATTTCATCTGAAGAAAAGAGCCAAAGTGGTGCCGATATATTAACCTCTTGACAATTTGAATGGCTCAGAGTAATTCCCTTCCTCTCTCAAAAGTAAAAGACAATGAAGCATACTTTGTAGAAAATTCATTAAAAGGAGGTAACAGATGGCCATTATCTCCCTAATAATGTTTAATTATTCATGCAAATATGCCATTGGCATTATGTTAGTTGCAGGAACCAAGGCCATGATTTAAACAAGCGAGAGCCTGGACTGTCTCCACTTCTATGTGCACACAGCCTGAGAAAAATGACAGGACCTACCTGTTGCAGGTAACATGTTCAGCCCTTTTTGCAAAACGTGCCTAACCAGAGCTTGGCAGCTGTCTGTCCAGACTTTGTTCCCTTCTGTGAACAACAGTCTTGGCTACTTGGGTCAGTAATGTCATTTTCAGGGAATCTGACGGGGAGTTTTAGCTTCTCCACTGGACAGAAATCCACTGGGGGATGCACTGAACAGCATTCGTTAGCTTATTATATTTTCCAAGTTGGTCACTTTCTGTGTGGCAAGAAGAGAGAATGAAACTTACAGTTTAATATTGTTTTGCCTGTGAATTTATATTAGGAACACTGAAGAGCACCGAGAGCCCCCATATAACACCTTTTGTCTTGACATCCTGTTCAAATTTCTGTAGGTATTAGGCTTTGTGAAACATGAACCTCCTAGGACAGTTAGGGCCTTTCTGGTCTCATACCAATAATGCCTCTAGCTGAGGCACAGGAAATCCAAATTGCTCTTCAAATTAAATCACGGGAAACCTTGATTCCTTGCTTGTCTCAAGCAAAGTTAATGAGAAACAGATGCACACTCCTGTCAAAACGTTAAGTTGTGTACTTATCTGCTGCTGGCTTATCTTCTGGCGTGCTGGGTTAGAATACTTGGTTGTTGGGTATTTTTTTCCAATTAACATTGCATTTGGTTAGTAGGCTTTTGCAAAATACTAATGAAAATAAATTATGAATTTGTATTGATACTGATAACTCTGATAATTACTGGCAAAGTTAAACCACTAATTTGATCAAAAATTGAATTTGTGTCCTCTGACAAAAACAGTAGCAAAAGTACCATTCATGATCCAAATTGAAACAAATGGATGAAACATATAATCATCTGATATAACAAAACATTCAATCCAGACTCAAATGAAATATTTTGTTTTGACTTCATTCTGCTAAAATAAATCTCCCCCTAACACAAAACGAAGATCTACCTTTGTTTTTAACACGCCTCTTCCCCTGGTACGAAACTATGCAATCCATCCACTGGAACTATCATTTCTGTTGTGATGAAAGAGGCTCCTGGGTATCCTTGGGTCACCAAGACAATGTTTTAGGTTCATCAGTTAGATGATTACATGCTGTACAACACGTGAGCTTTGTGACACTACCAGGAAAAAGTACTAATTTCAAGCTGGTTTAGATCCATGTGTATATTGATTATTTTTCTCCTTTGCATTTCTCAGCACGATGTATGGACAAGGTTAATATCATCCTCCTCCCTCTGAATAGGGGTGTATAAAAAATACTCTTGCAATGTAAAAAGCATTTTGTAAGACTTTCATTGGTGATTGTTCTGCTTAGTATATACTAGAGTCAGCAATGATCAGGCACATGCCATAGAGAGAATGCATAATGGAAAAAAATCCTTTGTGAACAAAGCTATTCTTTTTTTAATTCGAAGTCTTTGTGTGATTCAGAAACATGGACAAAAATTGCTTGTAGTGGAAAACAGAGAGAAATCTGTGTATCCAAATTAATACTATGTTTTATAAGTACAGTGCGTATGATTCAGATCTCAACTTCCAACTGTAGGTAACTAATGTCCTGACTTCAGCAAGATTGTCCTCACCTGCAAGCAAATAACTGAAAGATTAATCAGGCTTATTCATACCTTCATAAAGGGAACTGTTCACAACACTGAATGTCTCAGTGGTGTCCTGAAATTTATTTTTACTGTGACACAAGAAGCCAGTGTTTAAAATCTGTTATTTTCACAAACTTGACATATTTACCCAGCTGCATTAATTCACAGCGTGCTGGTTTATGCTTCTCCTCCCATTATCCTCCCCCTTCTCTCTTCCATCTCCCCAGCATGTTGGGGGTCGGTAAGTCTTTAATTTACCTGTCATTTTTCCACTGAGGAAGCCCCTCATCAACTCTACCTTCCAGCTTTGAAAGGGATATACTCATTCTCTAGTCCTCATTGTTTCCTAAAAATATGTGACTTCTTAAAAGAATGGTGCTGGTCTGGAGCACTGCTGTCAGTAAAGCCCATCTCATGCTTTAACTGAGGTTAGTATGAGTTTATATCCATTTCACTTCTTTGCTTTCTTGAAAACTTCAGCTTAATCATCCCTGGGGACCTCGCGCTTTGCAGGATGCTGAGGAGGAAATGGACTAGAGGAGCTGTAGCTCGCTTGCAAGGGTAGAAGTTTCTCCACATCTTGATGAGGAAGGAATGAAAACAAAAGGCAAAGCAAGGAATGTTTTTGCAGTGCCGCCTCCCCCTCCTACCACTGACCTGTGCAGGCTTGCTGTCGGCTCCCTGAGAAGGCCTCCTCGCTATTCCCAAGGTCTGTCCCAACTCACCCTCGGGTCGCCTGACTGCCTCCTTCTTCACTCTGTACCACAGACATTGAGGCAGTGACAGAGTTAAATACTGAACATATTCCCGTGTTATTGTTTATATCATTCTTTCTTAGTCTCTTTCCAGAATGTATTTTTATAATCTTCTACTGTAATAGCCTGGCTTGCTAAATGAAGTTTTTTGCTTTCAGCTACAAAGTGATTTTGCACTTAAGATAATGAAGTAAGTAGAAGCTGCTAAGATTTACATCTCTCATTGGCAACAGGCCTAATCTAGCAAGCAAAACACAGGCCATTAGGAAATGCTGCGATGGAGATTTCAGACAACCCTTTAAACATTGTGTCACTGAGGGTAAGAACTGTACAGGAAAGGACTGCAGTAGTCATCTTGTTAAATGCTTGCCCTCACAGAGGAAAAGTAGTTACATAGCAGCACAGACAGTCTCCCACCGTTAAAAGCACAGTGGTTCAAACAATGCAGGAAAAGTAGGGAGATAGAGAGGCAGGCAATGTGAACAAAGTAATTGTAAGAAATGCCAGGGGTTGTGATTTGGGAAGGTGTGGAAGTGCCAGGGATGCGCAGCATTGGGAAGGAGAGTCAGAAAATGTAGCAGAAAACTGAAGAAATCTTGTTTAAGAGAGAGGAGAAAGAGTGGTGCTGGCTTTGATTTTATTTGTATTCATGTCCTGTGCAAAGCACCTGCACGTGCTTTAGGCTGATGATGGCTGAGGGCTTTGTGTTTTTTTTAAAGATGGATACAGCTTGCCAAAGGAATGTTTCTGGTATAGCAAAGCATACGAGGTTTGGGACTTTCCATGCAGTACAAAATCATTCACAGCATGGCTTAAACCTTATTTAGACACCTTTTTTCAGGGATTTGAGCATTTTCTGGGAGTAAATCTTTGGTATTTTTGTCACCCCTCTTGCTACAGCTACTGGACATCACATATATTAATCTTAAGAACTGAGGTAAGAAAACATTATTATCCTGTGAGGCACAGACAGATGTGGCTTGGTCAGAGACAACCTGCAATGACTACCTCCCAGGCAAGCATGCAAATTACTGGCCTATTTCACCCCTGATTTCGTGTCCCTTGCTGTTTTCTGTCACTGCATAAAGCTGAGATCTGCACTGATAGCCGCCGAAAGGGGTAACCTCCCGGTTAATTTCCGTCTGCTTAAACAACTGCTCCCTGGGTTAATTTAGCACCTCTAAGTCCCAGCAGGTTCAGCTGCGTTGCTTCCTGTGCAGTCTTGCCCCATCCTCATAAGTGGCATTTTGCAGCTTGTGGCTGAGGGCCAGGTCCTGCTCTCAAATGCAGCTGGATAAATCTGTTCTACCCACAGACTTACCCAGTTCACCTTTTCCTCCCTTGACTCAGCCTTAGTTACTCAGGTGGTTGTATATTTTGTACACTGCTGTCCAGTCTGTCCTTTTTGTTTTACTTCAGACTTTATGAAAAGCTAGGGCATTTTTTTAAAAAGAAAAAAACAACTTTTTTTTTTCTTTTGTACACACACTGTTGGTCTGACGTAATTCCACCAGGATTTCTTCTTGACTACTTCTTGATTACATCAAGGTCAAAATAAATCATTTCAAGTAGTGTGTGTGCTACAGCAACACACTGAGTCAAGTTTATGTATTTTTCATGCCACAACAATCTTTTAACATCTAGTACAAATGACTCATTGCAGTTTCAGCAGGTTAGTACCTTCTTGAAATACTAGTAAATTCAGTCTCTCTTTCCCAGTTGCTGCATGGCACTCTATATTTCTGGCTATTTCCTATCATAGCAGGAAAATTAAAAGAACAATGCTCGCAGCAGCAGGAATGCTCTCTCATGCCTAATACCACCCTGCTCCCTCACCATCCTTTTTTGGTAATGTTTGGGTTAGGTTCTGGATGTAAAAGAAGCTGTCTGACAGCAAAGTGCCTTGATGTTTGCAATGGTGGAAAATTCCAATCTCCTCATTAGTTTTTTACTGTGTTTTACTGGGGACTAACTGCAGGTTTAAATGCCGTGATTATTTTTAAGGATATTGGTAAGAAACAGTCCTGCTGCTTGGAAACCATTGAATTTTTTTCAGAATGAGAAAGTACTTTGGAACATCAAAATCAAAGCCTAAACTATCAACCAGTCATAAATTGGCCATCTGGTTATCTCAGAAGTGTTTCAAGAGTGATCTGCTCCAGACGTCACAACATCTCTTGCCATTCTTGCTGGAGACCAACTTTTGCTGGCACAGACTCACTATGTCAGACACAAAAGAATGTATTAATTCTCTTAATTTAAGTAGGTTTTGGACCAGGCCTGAGGGAGAGAGAAAAAAATAACAGAGGGAAGAGGGTTACCATTCTAGCTGTGCAATGGAAAATAATACACCCGTGCAGAGGCAGGGGAAGGGCAGAAAATGAAAAGGAGAATAGCTTCCCCTCTCCCAGGGCACCTGGAGAGGGTAAGGGAGAGGGGTGGGAGTGTAAGCTGCCGCTTTAGTTTACATATCAAATTGGCTTCCTTTTACTTACGCTGAAATTTTATGGGATTCTTTCTGTTTGCTGCCATTTTGAGAGCTGCTTGGAGTTTTTTACTGTCCTGCTTTCTAAATCTTAAAGGCCACCCAGGCTGAGGTAGGGATGGGGTTATAAGATTGCTCTTTGTGTATGGGAAATGTAGTCAAGATGAAGAGGAAACTCAGGCTAGGCTAACTTACTTGAGGACAGAAAGGCCAGCCAGGCAGGAGAGTTTTAATGTCTCCTTTTGAAGCTCTTTTGAAGGAAAAAAGATTTATGCTTACTGGTATCAGGGGAGGAGAAAAAAAAAAGACAGAGAGCTATCTTTGCCCTTAGGTCTCTTACTGAGCAAGAGAACCTGGGTTCTTGTACTGACACCTAATGCTTCACAGAAAAAAAAGTTCTGTATGAAACAAATACTCAAGCATTGTCTCTTACGAGTTCCTTGCAGCAGCAGCTGACACCCAGGGTGTTTTACAACACATGCCTCCTCTGCCTTCCACCCCTCTGGACACAAAGAGGTAACCCAAAACCCCATTCAGGCTGTGATGCCCTCTCTCCTCCTCTCTTCTGTGGCCTGGAGCAGGGTGCTGGGAGAAGCGTCCAGCATGGTCCCCGCAGAGCTGAGCAGCAGGACAGAGCATCCGAGGGATGCCTGATACATAGCTGCTGTAGGACTGCAGGCGTCTCGACGAGTGAAGAGCTGGCAAACAGGGGTGATGCGGCTCTGAGGGCTGGGTTTGGCCAAGTAACCCTAGGTGCCAAAGTAAGTGCCTGTGCTGGTTTAACAATCTTCAACTGGCTAGGCAGCTTTCAGAGACACCGATCAAAGGGTTTGAGTTTGCTGCATCGACACAGTTTGTATGAGTGGAGACCCCACTCTAAACTAGACTTGCCTTTTGCCGTAGCTCTCCTGCTTTGAGCTTCACCCCAGGGAACTAGTGAGTAGTCAGTGGGGACAGACAAGGCTTGGAGCATGAATACAGGTTGGATCCTTAACAAGAAAGCATAGACAGTCATTTTGCCTTCATCCCTCAGAAGTAATCCAGAACCAAGTAGACTCCCTTTTCCAGTTGTTTACCTGTCTTGATTGCTGATATTGGGAGCTTGATGGCAGAGACTAGTTCTTAGTATGAATTTCCATGTTTTCCAGCTGAAGGAAAGTACAATGTAAATAATAGGGGCAGAAATTAAGACATTTAGTTCTTATCTTTGCAACAAGCTTATCTGGAGCTGGATTATGCCTGGGGGAGCTAGTGTACACTAAAGTCAATGCCATCCTGCCTTAGCTGCTCTGAATGCAATCTGTATTGATTCAAAATGCTTGCACATGGTGCAACAATTCCTCCCACTCAGAGCAGGGCATGCCCCATATCCCTTTATTTTCCTTCCAGAGTATTGCTTCATTACTATGCTAAATTGCAGAAACATAATGAGTGTTTCTTCATCATTCTTAATAGCTGATTAAGTAGTTTTATTCTTACATACTCCAACAAGCCCTGTTTAGCAGGGCTGTGTGTTAGCTAATTCTGATGTAGCCACTTGGGTTTACCTTTTCTAATGAGAATGGAGCACATCTGTTATATGAAGATAGTAAATCACTGTAGAGCTTCCAGCAGAAGATTAGAAGATCCACCTACACCGTTGGCCTGTGCCAGTCATGCAGCTGTAGCTTGCTATGCAATCAGTTTTTGCCCCAGTACTGAAATATTTGAAGATTCATGGTCAAATACAAACTTGATCATAGAGTTTGCGTTCCACAAGTGGCTTAAGCAATTTAAAATGAACTTGACCTGACTTTTTAGCCTTCTTACCAAGTTATGCAGACTGTTTGTACTGGCAGGAGGATGTAATGATTGGAGTAAAAAAGGGAAAGAATGAGAGTCCCTCATCTTATCTTAGCTGAATCACTGATCCACTGTGTGACCTGTGCAAAGCCCTTAGTCTCTATTGACCATTTTTTTTTAGAATAGGAGTACTCTGAGAGCCAAATATACCACTTCAAATGTGATTTTCTTGTTAAATTTATGTCTGCTTTCAGAAGAATACTCTAAGCTTGGAACATTTTGTACAATGTTAAAAACAACACAGAGATATTGGAAATAAGATGATTTCTCTATTGTGAGTCTTCCAAAACACGAACTGGACTATTAGCACACAAACCTTATACTTAGGTCTGCCAACAACTCTTGAAAGTCAATAAAGCTTGCATGGGTTTGGTCATGACTTCTATTTTTCTCAGAATTCCCTGAACTCTCAAGGACTGTGACTTTCAGCCAGTTGATCTCAACTTAAGCTCCTTTCCTCAGAGCTGAATCATAAAAGTTTAGAGCTTCAGGACACTTTGAGACCCCCCTTACTTGGTCGTTCAACAAAGGCATAGCCAGCCCAGTGGCTCTCACCTTCCTGTCGTTCCTGAAAGCTGTCTGTCTCAAGAATCACGGTAAGAAGATGATTGAATCATGCTCTGTATGGTGGAGGCAGTGTCACAGAGATATTAATTATCCAAGAATGCTTCAAACTCTTGCAGACAGCAGCTGCCATTTTATGTGCTGTTTCAAACCCAGAACATAAGGGAACAATTTACTGCATTAACTGCTGTGTTCTTTGCAACAGCTCATTCTGTATTTCTTATCCTTAAATAGATATTGAGGTAATGTGCATTCAAAATGAAAAGACTGCCACTAAATCTCCTGACCCTGATTTTGCCACAAGCCTAGAGCATTCCTATAGGCTGTGGCTTGACATATAGGCCACATTTCTTTTAGTCAGAGGAAATTCCTTGTAAGTATGGTCCCCATCTTGCCATCTGGCTGTGGAAAAAAACATGCCACAGGTAATATTAGCATATGATAAAAGTGCACTAACAAGAAAAGAATGTTTGCAATATCAAGCATCACAACTGAAATAATTATTTCATTCTTCCTTAATAAAAGAGCAAGAAATAACATCTTACCCACTTTTTCTCCTAAATCAATACCATGGGATGCCCAGCCTGTAGCAAGGAAGAAGGTTCCCTTTGTCTGCTTTCTTCATGTTAGCAGCACTTGGGCTCCAGTGGAGGTATGAAGATGGGCTGAAGTCACACCTTCCAGTAAGGATGCTGACTTTTCTGTTCTCTTGGGATTTCCACGAACAGACTGTAAGTGTGTGCAGCTCCATACCATCTCCCACAGTGCACAGCAGGCTGCCTTTGCCAGGGAGCGTCTGGCTGAAGAAAACTGGATCAGGGATAGGGGAAGGGGACATGACAACTGTGGACAGGAATAGTTGCTCAAACAGACTTCCCAGCAAAGGAATAGAGCTGTGCACGCTCTAGTCAAGTAGAGAGAGAGGAAAAAAAAGTGTAACTACATACTCTGCACTTGATTTGAGCCTCAGATTTCTCTTTTAGAGAGTAATCAATGTTCTCTCTTACCTTTGTTGGGATTCAGAAAAGAACAAGCAAATAAAATGGTTTTGAACAAAACTCAGGTAAATAGCAGTGAAAAGGTCAGTGCTCTAAGTACACAGGGAGTGCTGCTGATCCAGTGAATAGAAGCAAACCACTGGGGTCATGAGTATGACTTGGGTGTCTGTATAATCTTCCATCACTCAGAGAAATCAAGCTCCTCTCTTTTAGTGTCTGTTTAGTCCTTCAGCATGAACAGGACTGATTACTTGTCACTGTTCTTTTTACATTACCTTAGTGGCCTCTAAAGAGCTAACCACGGGTTCATGTATTTAATTCCCACTGAAATCACGTCACAGGTCTTTTGGAGAATTTTGGGTTTGTGGTTTTTTTAGGGGTTTTGGTGTTTTTTTTGCTGTGTGGTTTGGTTTTTGTTTTTTTTTTCTGAAAAGACACTGATACTAGAATTGTTTGTTAAAAAGGTAACTGAATGACTCTGGGCACCATTGTGGGAGTGGGGGGAGAGGGTAGAAAGGGAGTTGGTAGCAGAGGAGGAAAAGAAAAATACCCTGTTTGGATTTAGCCAAGGCAGGAAATAGAAAGACAATAGGAATACTGAGAGATATTATGGCCATAAATTCTCTGTTGTGAAATTATCATCGTCTTGCAGGTTTATTCTTTATGCATTTTACACCTCTTTGCAGATCATCCATTCATCTCAAAGGTCACATCAACAACTAGCTACTGACTGAAGCCTAGGAAATTACAGACTTATTATTGTATGAGAGTTGAAAAAAAGATGTTGCAATAATAATCTCATTGCTGTGCAGAGGGAAATAATTTCTTTGTTATGCATTTTTTAAATCTAAACGTGTGTTTACCTGTGTGCTGTAACATACTGGTGCAGATATAAAAAATGTCCCATGTTATCCGCATTAACTGAAGGAATGCTAGATCCCAGGCCAATCTTCCTCTGAACCAGGTAGCACTTCTTCTGTAAGACAGGTGGTGCCTCAGCTACCTCTTGTGGGGTTCTGGTGGTTCCTGGAATCAGCATAGTGGCAACCACCTAAACTAGGTAGACGTCAGGTCTGATGTGGTTTAACATGCCCAGTCTTCCTGTTGGAAACACTATGATGATAGGTGAACTGAACTTTCCACTCACAATATAGGCAGTTTGGGCAAAAGCGATGCAACCTTCATTACAGCTACTCAATGGATACTTCAGACTGCTTGCAAAGTATGGAGGAGTTCAGTTTACCTATCTTTACTGATTCTATACGTGTAAGATCTGACAGATCCTAAGATATCATGAGATCCACAGGGAATTTTTCCGCGGGACACAACAAAGATCTTTACCAGCAGCTGTTGAAGTTTCAAATCAGCTGCAGGAGGCAGCCAGATCCCTTGCCACCTCTCTGTGAAGCAGATAAATCATTGAGTGGGGGAAGCACAAGTCCTGTTCTTGCTGTGGGCTGGATTCAGTGCTGTGGATGGCAGTCAGGGGGCAGCCATCTGCACCTGGTCATCTGCATCAATGTGTGGAGAAGGGAAGGAGGGGTGTTAGTGTCACTCCTGCCATAAGCAACTGCCAGCACCACCTACTCTGCCGCAGTTTGCACCTCCTGCAGAAACCAAGGAGCGAGAGGGGAGTGTAGAGCCGTCTCTCTACTTTGCAACAAGGAAATGCCATTTTACAAGTGTTTGGACCACACAAAGTGGCTACGGCTGACTAGGGAATCCTTGTCCGAGAAAAAAAGTTGCAGCCTGCCTAAGCCCCCATGAGGGGCGGATAAAATGGCCACATGGTAGTTTCTGCTTGCAGGCCAGAGAGCGTGCTTTCTGTCATTACCACACAGACTGATGTTACCGCCCTGCTACAGCCCCTGGCTAACAGACTGGCTGCATGCTTCAGAGCTGGGTTTGGGGTTCAGCTCCACTCCCCACCTCTGCCTGGCCCCACTGCAATTCTTGCCCACCCGTGGAGCATCGTAAGAGTCCTAAGAACCAGAGGTGCTGCTTTACCAAAGAACAGGGTAATATTTAGCCATTCCTCAGCTCACAGATAGAGACTGGGAATGCTGCAGTAACATTTCCTGACTCATAAAGCAGCAAAAAGCAAGTGCTACCCCTAAAGGGTGTCTGCCTGTGCCCCTTGCAGAAAGGGTGTGACTCATCCTCATCCATTTCACGTTGCAGAGAAGGCAATGGGGTACAATTACTATTGCGTGCATTTGGAAAATGGTGACATTGGGGTTTTTTGTGGCTTTCTTGATTTGATTTTAAACTGTGATTCTATGCCACTAGCTTCAAAAAAAGTTCTGGGGGAGTGAGAGGAATAAAAGGGGTTAAAATCTGGGAAACAAAAAGAAGAGAAGTCCTAAGAACTCTATTATAAAGTGTTACTACTGTTAAACTAAGGAAAAAGTGAAGACCTAGTTCTACTGTACCCTTCCTGGGCACAACAGGTCACCTTTGATTTCTACGATAAATTCCAAGATTTTTAGTGTCCCCTGATTTCAAAGCATTTTTTCAAGGTGAAAAAAACATCATCCGCATTTAATTCATGGGAAACAGCAGCTGGAAGATCTGTTCAAGGTCACACAGCAAGTAAATTTCAGAAACTGGAAAGAAAATAAACCAGTATAATTTTGAGTATCTTCCCCTGGTCATTGGCTCATGTAACTGCTCCTTGGGAGACAGTGACTCTCATCGTCCGTTCAGTGATAGGACAGGCTCTGCATCTAATGGGAGGTGGAAATAGTCTCCCATCTGCATCCCACTTCAGCCACAGCTTTTAAACCTGCACCTGTTCTTTCCAAGACAGCTTCCCTGAGAGTGCCCAACAGACTGAAGAACATAAAATAGGATAAGCTTATTGCTTTCTATAAAAACTCTTTGGGAAAGAAGGATGACAGTTTATTGCTACAATAAAGGTCATGACACTGCTTTCTTATGTTCACACTATATCTTTAGAAAGCTCACACAGCCCAGATCACAAAAATAACAAATCTCCATCAGAATGTTGGGGCTTCATCTTGCAGGCAGTTTACATTGTTAAGCTACTCTAAGTCACACTAAGATTTCACAGTCTTAATCAACTGTTGATTTTAATTGCTATGTGTAATCCATCTGTTCCAAAATCCACAGGCTAGCAATAAAATTAGGATGGCTCATTGTTTTGCAACAAAAAGCTCTAAGCAGAAAACTGATCCTTGGCGCATGAAGCAAACAACAAAAAAGTGTCCTCTCCCAAAGACTGACGTCTCTTAAGAATTGTTCTACACCTTGCAGGATGGGGTGGCATTGAGTGCAAACCCTACTGCATTGATGTCCTTATCAAAGAACCCCTGCAGCCCAGAGCTCCTTTACCATGGCTGATGCTGCTGGGCCTTCTTTTCCCCAGGACTCTGCCCTTCACCCCTCACTCATCCAGTCTTGATCTCTCTCTGCAGGGAAATTGCTCTGCTGCACTTCACCAGAAGGAGCTTTCACCAGGTAGAGAGCAGAAGAGGAATAGTCTATGTTCGTGATTCAAGCAAGCCTTCAGAAAACCATGAAAACTCATAGGGACCAAGCCACCAAAATGCAACATCTGGCAGCAAGTGGCAGAAGACTATACCTGTGGTGACCTAACTTCTTGTTACTGTCAATAGAACAAGTCATTGGAAATTGCTTTATAATTTACACTTGTAGGCATTGTCTGTTGTGCTCAACCCGCTTTTGTCCAGTATTGTGCTGTGGCTGAGCATTTTGAGGAGTACAGCTTCCACCTCTTCCATCTCAGACACCCAGCAGAAAGGGGATATTCTGACTTGCACAGTCCCAGCTCCCAGAGAAGCAGGACGACACTACCATATGTCTTCTGTGTCACTCCAGAGGTAAACACTTACCAGGTTATCTCTGGCAAAGAGCACCACAAACATATCCTGTAGTGCAGCAACACCCACCTGTAGTAAGGAGGGGAAGTTGGTAGAGGGTAAGAAAAATGAGAAGGAACCGTCAATGGTGCTCTAGGAGCTGGCACGATAATCAGGAGACAGGCAGGACTGGGATTTGGCAAGAAATAGATTTGTCTCTCTTACTTGTCATGATAGGAAAAGAAAGAGTTATGGCACTACCACGGGGCTTTAATCCTTTAGTATGTTGATTTTGAAGGATGACACTTGGCAGCATTTGTAGGGACCATTGCACCAGTAACAACCAGCAGCTTATGATCGCAGGCTGAATCGTCTGTTGTACAGACCTTTGCCTTTTTCATTGCAAATGTGTTAAAGAAACAAAAATTCTGTCATGTTCTGTCTTTCTATGCATAAGTTTTTTGTTTCATCCTCTCAGACAAATACTCATGTAATTAAAAGAAACAGAAATAAAATTCAAAGATTTCAGGAACATGGAACTGTAACAATAGTAGTGCATTTTCAGACCTTTTGTCAAATGCATTTGCCTTTTTGATGGGACATAATTGGTTCTTTTTAAAAAAATATATATATTTATGCACCTTTTCAAATCATTATTTTCAAGCCAACTATATTACAGGTCAGTATTGTGCTCTGTTCAAAGAGAACAAAGTGCACATTTGAATTTCTCTGCTGAAATCCATGAACAACAAAATGAAAACTTGTCAGCTGAGTGCAAATAAGAGTGACTGACACATTTATCTAGATTTCTTTCCCAGCCACAGAGAGGTTAATGATTACAGGATCCAATTAAAAAAAAAAAAAAAAAAAAAACCACAAAAAANCAATTAAAAAAAAAAAAAAAAAAACCACCAAAATCACTTGATTTCAAGCTGCATCATTTTCCAAAGTGCATTTAGATTTTATTTCAAAGGGTTCTGTTTCAAAGCATATCCAGGTAATCTATGACTATGACTATGACAATGACAGAAGCTTAAAAAACATTCAACAAAACCACAGTGTCACTGTTTGGACTAGACAATTGTCTTGTTTAAATATTTTTACAGTAGTATGACTTGCCAAATCTAGCAAAGAGGCTCTCATATTCACATGTGTCACTCTATAATTTTATGCCACTGGCAATGCAATCTAGCATTTTGAGAACAGAACCCCCTAGGAACAAATGAAAATCTATTCTCAACACCTCACACATCCCAAATCTCTAAGCCAGGGTCCCAAAAACTAGCTCACAGGCTCTGGGAAAACAACTTTCCTTTGTCCCCAAAGACGTGTTTTACAGTTAAAGCTTCGAGAGTGCAAGGGGCAGTAAGTTAAAGTCATGTAAGAGACATGGTTTATTTTAGTAGGACAAAAAAAACTTTGAAATGTACTTCTTATTCTTTCCCATCAAACTTACTCCACATGCAAATAATGAAGACCCGTGAACGCAGGATGGCAGCTGTAGCCCAGGCACCCTGCTGCTGCAGAGCCCTGTGCAGGGCAGCCAAGTTCAGCTTGGCCTGGTTGTCAGATCACCCCCCGTCTCAATTTGGCTGCACTCCATAGGTAACAACAAGGTGCTGAGAGAGTATGCTCTCCCACATTTAGCTTGTTCAGTTAGAGCAATACTCTGCATTTAACTGCTACTTTATTAAGGCTGTACCTAGACAAAATATGAAACTGATAAGCCACTGAGAGCTGCACTTAAGTTGCAAGAAAATGACCTTTGCATTTTTTAATAAGCATAACACTCAAAAACAAACAAACAAAACCAAAAACCAAACAACAACAACAACCAAACAAACAGAAAAACACCAAGAGGAAAAAAAGGAAAAAAAAAATCTGTAAATATGTTCAGGCTCATTTACCATACTGGAGAATGAAACCAACAGAGAATCTCTAGATAAAATAAGAGAGGAGCCATATGGCAATGGTAACACAAACTGTATGGCCTACTTCTAATCCTTTTACACCGTTCAGGTAGCAGAAGAGGCTTTGGATAGATGCAGATGGATGTTCAGGCAGTGGAAACCACAAAGCAGCCAAAAAAGACCACAGTGTATTGTTCACAGCCAGGCAAGAGTGTTCCTTTTCCATCACACTTCTGCAGGTGTAATTGAATGCTGCAGAGAGCATCACCACTGCAGCACATGAATAACCAACCACACCAGCCAAGATTGCACTGAATGAACATTATCTACACTGGCAGGAGGCATCAAGGAATGCAAAAAAGGCATCTGCTGGGAACATTTTCAAATGTTGGAAGACAAAATATCAGCAATTTGAACTTTTCTGATTGCTGAATTACCAAATCCCAAAAATATCTCAGGGAATAATAAACTATTCCAATTGTAGTATTTTCTCTGTTTTGGAGAGCTTTTTTGGCTATTAAAAAAGGTGTGACTCAATTAGAATAATTAGAATGCTGTAACTCAAACTGGAATGCTTTTTCTTCACCGTGATGTTAGTGTTTTAAAACTTGTAGCATGCATGTTCTGAGTAAAGCAAAGTGTTGTGTGAGCTTCACCAGTTGCAGTACTGAAGGCTCACCATCTGGATGTCTCTACAGTTTCCTTTCCAAAGGGCTATGTCGAAACAGAAGGCCTGGAGCCAGGAAGCCCTCATACTTAGCCCTGGATGTGACACAGGCTCACTTGGGTGATTCGTGTAGGCTTGAAGATATTAAGTGCCTCCTGTGAGACGCAGAGATGTGGCTCTGGCATGGATTTCTGCTGAGGTGTCTCTTCTGGAATACCATTTATCTTTGCTGCTGCTGTGATGAGGAGACAATGATGTGGAGGAGTTGGATGTTGCAATATTGTGCTGACATGCCAGATGGCAAAACAACTGGTAGCACTGGGATGGATGGTGTTGCTAGCTTGTCCTCTCTGTGTATAAAGTCAAAGAGAACAAAAACCAGCTGTAAAGACTGCACTGTTTAAAAAGGCAGTACACATCCTGGAGGGGCTAAGCACGATTGACCCACCTTGGGCTCAAATAAGCAAACAAAAGTTGTAACCCTTATTTATTAAAAGCTCTTATAGCAGATAAACGAAACCCAAGGTTGGTTTACATGGCATTTCCATAAGTGTGTATTGATGCACTGATGACTTGCCAGGACACTGAACAGTAATTCCCATCTTCCTTTCTTCAGTCTCTTACCCTCACAGCTCCCCACTAGTAACAAATACTCATTGGGCTCATGTTCCTTTCATCTGCTTGACAATTGTGGTACTTAAAGATAGCAGGCCAGCACTAAAGGCTGAAGCTGCTTTCTGCTTATAAACATATTTAGAAAGTAAATTACAAGATTTCAGCAGAGCACACAAGTTTGGGGCTCACGTAATGTCAGATAACTTTTGGACTTACATTACCTTTGCCAGTGGATGGCCTCCCAGTTGCCAATAAATGGTGATCCAGTTATTGAGGATTAATAAATATACTGTTAAATAGATCTATTTATGTAAGAACAACTCAGCAAACAGAGCATGGAGATGTCAGTGGAGGTAGCAATATGCAGGATGTCAAAGGCTTCTGGATGATTTCTGCTACTGAACTATCGAACGTAGGGATGACATTGCCCTCTCGTGGGTAATCGCTGAAATGGAAAACGGCAAGTTCCAGTCCTACTGCCGGCATGGTTTATTAATCCTGCAAGTCTCATTACAGCAGGCGTGTAAACCTCTCGAGATTTTCATTCCATGTGCTCAGGTCATTCAGAGTTGAGAGCTCGTGGCATGCTTCAGGACCGGGACTTCGTCTTGGCTAGAAAACTCAGTGTGTTGGCCAGAGCTACATCTCTGAGGCTGTGGCCCAGAAGCATCCCTGTAAATGCCAGATATAAGAGCTCAGGAGTCTCTTTACTGGAAGAACACAGGGAAAAGCACCACTTTTTAGTGTTTTAGCCTAAGAACTAAGACACACTGCTAGGCCACCAGGAGTCAAATCTGGCTAGGACTGCCTTGCTTTAAAAATGACCCTTCTTTTCTGTTCGTCACCAAGTGTTTAACCTAAGTAGTTCAGATCATGTCTCCTAAAAGAGGAGTTCATACAGTACAGACTGGAGGGATAGAGGTGAGATTGGATTAATTTCAGAAGACATGTAAACTATTTATGGAGTATATTGAAAATCTCTGTTATAGAGTGGGTGATTGGCCTGCCGTGATGGCTGTGGGCATTAAAAATAGGCTGTCCTGAGGGGTTACATATTATAAAGAGACGGATTTTGATTTTTGCCTAGGTCTTTTCAGAGAACCTTGTTGTAGAAGATGAACTATTCAACTGGTAAAACGGGGATGGAGGAGAGGGAGCAAAAGCAAGCAGGAGAGGACAGGAAGGCCGAGGACAACCTAGCTGGGTTTTGCCTTAAGCAAAGTAGCATATTTGCTGTGCCCAGAAATGTTTCTGAAGTCCACATTGCTGCAATGACAAAAATGCCATAATTGCTAATCTCAGAATATCTTTATGAAGGAGGCACATTGTTTATACAGGTGGGTCACTGCCAATGGTGCACACAGGACTGTTACAGTAAGCGTGGCTGCTGGGATATTACTCATTAATAAATATTCTCTTCTCAACACCAGAAGAATATCCCCAGCTCCTGTCATCCACTCTGAAGAGCAGTTGTTAACAACCACAGAAAAGCTACATAAGAATACATTAAAGTACCAACGTCCTGGTTTTAAAATTACTTGTTTATCTCCCATTCACCCCAACATTTTTATATATATATATAATATATACATGTATAAATGATGGTAGCAACTGCAGCAACTAAGACCTTAATCTATCAAAGTCCTTATTCAAACAGTCTCAATTTCAATTTATTTGGGGTGGAGAAATAGGGAGAGAACAAGCAATATCTTGCTCAGAGAACAAAGAGTGCTTTGAAGATTCAGCTGACTGTTGGAAAGGTGAGATGGCAGATAAAAGGACTACCTAACAGATCAATGCACACAAAAAGAAACCACATTCAGGCAGCTTGTCTTTCAGAATAACACAATAGAGGAGAATGCAAGCACTTTAAAAAAACAGCTACCTTTATTGTGTTCGACATCGCATGTATAAGGTGTTTAAAGAGAGAAAAATGGTAGCAATAACGCATCTCTAGATGAAGCCAGTTGGGTTAAAGCTACGAGCATAATGAACTGTTTCAGCTCCGCTTTTATACAACTGCCAGAGCTGAGCGAAGGGAATGATGTCATGCTGAGGTAACCAAAGCAGTGCCTGGGTTTGATCTGGTGCTAACTCCAGGACTGGAGGACAAGCAGTACAGCACCCATGTCCCCTACATGTCCCCCGCGCTGTTGCAGCATGGCACCGCAGAGCAGGTGAACCAAGCAGCACCCCAGCTGCAAAGCCAGATCTGGCCTGCGAGCCTTGTAGAGGCCCTCAGCATCTCTTCTGGGCAGCAGGAGTCCCCAAGATCCGTCCACAATGCTACAAATGGCCATAAAAATCCCCTCTGTGAACTTACCTGGTGCTGCAATGGCCTCATGGCTCCTTTCTGCCACGTCTGCTGGTGCCAGAACGTTTGTTTCCAGTATTAAAAAAGAAGAGAAGGTAGCACCTCGCCTCCTGGCTGTAGTGAGTGTTTCACCAAGTTTTTGGTATCTGTTCCGGTCCACAAACCTGATAATGTCTTGTTGTCTGAGTGAGAAGAGGGTGGAGGTGTCCCGGTGTAACCCCATCCCTCCGGGACCCTCACGTAACACACAGCCCCCAGCCTCTTCTGCTCCAGTTCCTGTTTGTCCTGATACTGCCAGTGTATCCCAACTCAGAATTACATGGCTGCAAGACAAAAAAATCAGTTTCTCCCACTCCAGATCATGCCATTCCTTTCAAATGTCTCCCTAAATTCTTCACCCTGAGCTGCCAGTCTTCCCCGTCTTCTCATCCCAGCCGAAGCTCTGTCCAGAAGCCAGATGCCTGCCGCTCAGCTCCTCCTGCTCTGCGGGCCCAGGTACTGCTGCTCCCTCTCCCACACAACGCTGGCTCCTGCTTTCACAGAGATTAAAAAACACAGGCACAAGCTGCTTTTACCAAAAATCTGCCTGGGCAAAACTCTGAGAGCAGGAAAGAACATGTCCTGGGAAAAAGGGTGCAGTAGCCATAGCAGAAACATATTTAAGTAAGATAACCAGCTGATATTCTTGTCTCTTCAAAATGGGCTTAGAAGGTAACTGCAGTGACTCTGCAGCCTTCCAGTGTCCTACATTATGTCTGGTGTCATGAGTTTGCTGGGACTTCATCCTTTTTCTTAGAGTAAACATCCTTTTCAAATACTGGAACTATACGATTTTTCCTGGAGTAAAGATTCTCTTTCTCTCTCCTTTCTCTTTTTTAGGATATTCATACATTTGGTACTGTGGGTGAGTATGTAATTAACATATCTTGCTATCATAGTTTTTTTCATTCATACATCTCTGCAGAGAAAAACACAGATGCATGAAGGCACAAACTCATTTAGCAATTAGAGCAACGGGCCTTTGGCTATATTATGTTTCACGCTCACGGCAAAAGGTGGTGCTTTCCAAATATTTCAGACCAAGCATAAATTTTCACAGTCCCTTAAGATCAGCTTTTCTTACTGAAAATATTATAAAAGCGATATGGTTTTGTGAATCACCTGTAGATTACTTACCATAATGGCAGTCAGTCCTTTGTTTGGGACAACTTTTAAGCCACCATTTCCCTGCCTAGTTTACAGCATTGCAGCTTCTAGTATTTGGAAGGAAAGGCTTTTCTACAAGACTAAATTAAAAAAAGGATTGCTGCATTGTTTCTCATAACAGAACTTCTTTTGAGTGGACAAATCATGTTGTTTAACTGAAGGCTAGGAAGTGAACCTTAAAAATCTGCCCTGGAATCTATTTTTCTTGTGCTTAGTAGTTTCCATTTGTGAATCTGCTTGCTGGTTTCATAGTAAGAACAATGCCCTTCTATTCATTTTTGCAGTTATGAGTCCTAAGAGAAAAAACATTCTGCTTTTCATAATTGCTAGTTCCATCAATTTGCTTCTGTTGTTATTATAGTCTACAGCAGCCCAGCTAAGAGATTTCTACCTAGTACAAAATAATGCAACAGTGCTGCTGGTCCATATTTGCAATATTCAGTGACAAGAATCATTATTTCTGAGCATGCTGGTGAAAATGCTTAGACTTGTACTTTACATGGAGAATAATAATTACTTTGGTACACAATGGGAACTACTTTACATTGTATTTTCCTCTAAAATTATGGCTAATGTCTATGTAAATTTTGGAGATGTTCTCAACCAGTAGCTGGGGGTAAACTGAGAAAAAGGTGACCCTAGAGATCAGTGTCAGGGTTGTGGTGAGATCAGTGCCAGGAGAGAAAGATAAATGTCCTTGCTGTGCTGAAAATCATCCTTGGATTATTTAAATCCCACTTAAATACTCTTTTCCAAAATAAATTTAATTTAAATAGGCAATGGACCCTGTTCTAGCATAGGGGAGAATTTCTCTTCAAGAATCATTCTGGTCTCCTATGGACATTTGTGCATTCCAGAGATGTTTTATGAACGTGGTTTAGGGTTTTTTTTGGAGACTTACCTGCCTGAGACAGAGTGGTGGTGAGCTGACTTCCTGAGCACTGTCAGCAGTTCCAGACATGCCTGTAACTAATATAATGTGTTGTCTCACCCTCTAAACTAGAAAGAAAAGGGGGGAGGGAATAAAAAAGATCAAGTGTTAAACTCATTTTTAAAAGAAGCACTGTTTTACAGTTGCTTTTGTTCTACACACAGCAACAGATTTCCCCCTATGTTAAACCAGAAGGCTGAGAAACCACCTGAAGTATTCTGACTGGGATGAGACAGTTACCTTTGTAGGGCATCAGGTGAGTGAAATTCCTTAAGTATTTATCATCCAGAGACAGAAATGAAGGACCAATGAGCAATTTTCTTGCAGCAAATTGGCATCAGATTTAGGGAAATTGAAGAAATTTGGATCTTCATGCAACCTTTCATGGAATAAAGTAAAACATTTCTTTACAAAAGTGGTATTTCATCCTGGGCAATCACTTGTGGAAGAAAAAGATTTTGTGTTTCAAGGTTGTTAGAAATCTAGTGGCATAGTTTTTGTGCCTTTTTTAAATCTCAGAAGGCCATAATAAGGTGCAAGTTTTGTGAGTCCATATTCTCTTTTCAATAAAATAGATTCTTAAGTAACAGTTTAATATTTCAAAATAAGCTAGAACATAGAGGGATTCTTAGTGTGGCATGTATCAGGAGTAAAACCAGTAAGAGTGGTGCTTTGCTGATAAAACCTAATAAACATGGAGTCATAAATGCACCGCTAAATAAATATGAGAGAGATGATCAATTTTTTAAATTTGTTTTTTGTTACCTACTGTCCCATCCTGGGTAACTAACATGAAATCAAAATGTGTTCCTGCCTGATCAAGAGGCCTCTTTGCTTTCTTGGAGCTCTTAGTTATCCATGGTCAATCATCAGTTATTTCATGTTTATTTTCAGGGTCCTATAATGGCAATTTAAGTCTTAAAGAAATTATTACAAAAGTATTATATTGAAAAGTATTAATATTGAAGTATTACAAAAGTAAAATGAGGAATTATCTTCACGCAGTAATATACTGTTGGATAGCTTAGTTTTTGTGTTTTAAGATGAGCTATTTCTGGGGAGACCACTTGATATTGAGTGATATAAGTAACAGTTCTGCATATTTAAATATACATACATACATACATACACAGACCTCAAATTTAAACTTCATTTCCTTCTTAAATTCCAGACTGTAACTCATTGATATAGCTTTATACATTCGTTTTATAAAAGGATCCATTTTACTTATTACGTGCACTGTAAAATACACCTAATAATACAAACAAAGACTGCTAGAACATTTTCTCTTACTAATGCATGAAAACTTAGGAGCTAGTGTACTTCACTGCAAATGGTAAATAGAAGAGTGATAAATATGGGTAACAAAAACTGGAGAAACACATGGAAAAGTAAAGGTTATATGCTGAAAACCATCTGCTCCAGGGCTAACCCCGGCATTAACTGACGCTGTGTTTGATGAAGTATGGCAACTGGTAAGATTAAAATAGCCTGTCTCACGAGTCCTCAGGAACTGTGAATCTCCTCCTTAGATAAAACATTTAAGGATTTGGAGAGAAATCTGAACACCTTAAGGCAGCTGAACACATAGGATTTCCCAACGAGCGTAGCACAGGACAGGGAGAGGCAGATGTTAACAAATACAGTTTGCAGCCTGTTTCCTCCTTCACCTCGTCTATAGCAAAGGACCAAACCTGTCTCTGTCACCCTCAGGTGCGGATTCAGGTTTGGCTTCTGCCTCCGAATCTCAGCTTTGCTGTTCCATACAGAAAGCACAGGCAATACAGAGGGGTAGGAATGGTCCCTCCTCTCTCTCCACCTCACCCCCTGCACTTAGTTTGAGCTACCCTTGGTCTACAGCAATGGATACCAGCCTGAAGGCAACTGGCCAGGCTAACAGCAACTCCAAGCTAATACACATTCCCGCTTTCCCCTCTCCCTCCTAGCTAGGAGCAGCTGCAGCTGGCTGTGTCTCTTGCTAGCTCACTTAACTCTTGAACACCCACTCCCTTACTATTTTAAGGAGAAGAGGCCCTCCCACATCCCACTTCAATAATCACCCTGGGTCTATCTGGCATGATAATTACACCACTTCTGAAAGCCACAGGAGTGCTTCTGGAAGCCCTGCACTAATGGATTTTCCACATCCTAAGTGCAGTTAGGGTGTGGCAACAGATTATTTGCCAACAAGTACAGTTTGTCAACAAATACAGTTTGTCAACAAATACAGCTGGGAATATACCATGGCATATCCACACTGCACTTGATGGTCCCATCAAGTTATCTCCTTTAATCTCTAACAGATCAAATACTTCTAACATAGCTTCCAGTGTCCTCAGATTTTATATTATACATTGTGTTTTGGCACCTGACCACTAGGTAAGAACGTTATAGGATCAGATTGAAAATAAATACCTCAAACTAATAGTCTTCCTTCAAAGGACAAGTGCATCAACTCTTTATAAAACAGATCTGGTAAGCAGTTTACAAACTGTGGTTTCATTTGTGAGCAAGGAGCATTCTGCCTGGATTCACAAAGTTGAGTTCAGCTGGCAGAAATTCCCAGGCTTGAAATACAACAGAACATAAATTGCTAAGAAGTGGTCTGAGCTATTATGCTTTTGTGCATTGCTACACAAAATAACCTGTCACTGTCTAAACACGCAGTCTATTTCACAGATCCAGGTAAGGCAGAGGAAAGTTATTTCTACAGCTACAGCAGAGGTGGCTACTAGGGTTTATATAAATTTACAGCAGATGTAAACTGCTCTGTGAAGGGGCTTGATATGGCAGGGCAGCATCTGCACAGAAGGGAACTGTGTTCCAGCAGATGTACCCATTTCTTCCTGGTAACTCAGAAACTGCAGCCCTGTGACCTCCACATACCTCTGTCCATCTTCTCCATCTCTCACTCCTGATGCTGCTGTGTCCTTCACCCAGTTTTAAGCATGGCGAGGCCTGTTTCCACATACCTGCCAGAAAGTTGCCTGGTTTTTGACATTTGCTAGAAGATTCAGACAAAGCTGGTGCTTACTCCCTCAACTTGAGCAGAAAGCCAAAGGTTTGAAGTTTTGTAACTTACCACCATCTAACTGAAAGGTTTGGGGGGGTTTTGGCCAATCTTGTTCATTTTCAAAGAAAGTCCCTCTATCTTGAATGTAGGATTACTCGAACGCAGTAGAATTTTATTGTCACAGCCCCACACCTATTTCAGCCCAGAGTCCCAACAACTTTCTCTGTAAGCTTCTTTCATGGCAGTTAAAGCTACTTCTACACCATGCAGTTCAGTTCTGTCCTTCTTCTTTCCACATGTGGGATACTTTTGCCTTGGTCTCTGCATGTGGTCTCTCCTTCTGCACCATGCAGAGTAAAATCCTCTATATACTCAAATTCTTGTGTGACCTTAAATGTGCAATTGCTTAAATTTCAAAACAGATACCATTTAGAAAGAACTTGCCTATTCTTTTGGAGGAGTGTGACAATGCATCAAATCTACATTGAGATACTGTTAACGTGAATACTATGCTGGTCATAGGTGTTAATTTAGGGTATTAGTAAGAGCACTGCTCTCCATAACCGCAGACTAGCTGAAGCACTGAATATATTACCAGGGAACAGAGCATGTGTTTCAGCGTTGATAAGCAAGTCAGGACTGGGACACCAGAATACAATCAAGGTCTCAACTCATTCTTGTTGCCTGCCCTGCAGTCTTTGCTCTCTTCACCATATAGGACTACATATGATAGCAACTTTAGGAAGCTGTAGAAAGAAGATACTTAGACTTAGATGGTGGAATTTTGCTTTGGTGACGCCAACAAGACACAGCTGCATGCCTCCAATGTATGTAGACTGTACCAGGTCACAAAATGTGTATGCATTGGCATTGTATCAGCTTACCTGGAGCTCCAGCGCACCCTTCAAACATCTCAATCTTCAGAGATGCATTAGTTGCATTATTCTACGTTTCACCGGGAGAAACTAGGACAAGAGAGACTGAGTCACTTGCACAATGAAATAGAGATTAGGAGCCCCAAGGTACCAGTTGAGGCTCAGAATATTGTTTTTAATCTCAGAGTAAGAGATAAACATAACCAGCAGATGGCTGCATATATGAAACACAACTAAAAATACCCTCTTCTGTGTTTCAGCAGGCAGGCTATCTGTTAACGAAAGCTTGGGCCTCAGACAGTCCTGCTAGAAACCTGGGTACATTTCAAAACCAAACTGGAACTACTATCAGAGCACAGAATCACACTAAACAGCCTTGTTTCGGGACAAAGCTCCACTTTCTTGAGTAAAATCATTTCCTTCAAAAACAATTTTGATCCAAGCATAGTAATTCTGGTAAATTTTATGTTTGCACAGGAACTGTACCCTTATGTTATACTCAGAAAAACTCTCATATCTGAAAAATGTTTTCTTTGATGCCCTGTGCATGCACTTAAAGTTATTAGTATGAGAAAGACTGGGGAGGTTTAGCTACTGGCTATGCAAAACAGCTGTTTATCTTTCCAAGGATCTATTAATTTATCAACATCTTACAAATATAAGTAGGCACAGTTACTGGATCAGCATAGCAGAAACATTTCCAGGACAACACTTGTATGTATTCACAACTTGCCTGCACAGTTTTGTTTACCTACTTGAATTGTCAGGGCTCACAGCTCAGTTCCTAGTCAGACAGGGGTCTGAGAACACTCCTGTGCTAAAATTACTTCAACGTGTATTTGAAGTATTTCTTTGGGGCTGTATCACTGTGTTTATGTTCAGTTTTTTGGATAAAAACAGCACTTCCCATAGCAACTTCTTCAGTTGACACTGACTGCATTTCTTAACATTGGAGAGTCATGAATTGTATTGAACTCGATCTAGGGAAATTTAAATGAAATTGAGGAAGTAGAAGGCTTAAATCCACCCCTGGTTTGCTTGGCTCATCTATACATCCATCTTCATAGAAACTGACAGAATAAAATTTATGATTGTCTATTTATTAATATTGCCTACACAGAGAACACATAACAGCTAGAGATGACTCGTACCAGTGTCTGGTCTTAACAAATAACTCAGCTGTACAAAAAGCAAAATCAGGTTGTGCACAGGGTTATGAAAAGCAAAAAGCTGTCATGTATGTATCAACTGTTACTTGTTTTCTGAAGAATGCTTATTTGTGTCTACTCTTTCCTCTCCTGCAAACAGAGCTACTGATATTTCATTTTGTATGTACTCCAGCTGAGATGCAAAGTGAAAAATTAAGCTTATATTAAAAATGCATATTCAAGAAATTACTACAGCATTTGAAGAAATTTCCAAGAACACAGTTTAGATCTTTATTCTTCAGCTCAAATCTCAAAATTATACAGTTTAGGTGTGACAAAAACTTTGAAATTTCGTTAATTTCCATTTTTCTATTCCCAGAGAAAATGTAAGAGTTTTGACAACTGTAATTATTTTCTGCTTAGGTATTTTTCATGGTCCCATGACATTCTGGCATAAGACTTGCAGTTTACTTCCCAGAGCTCCGAAAGGAATCTTCTAGGTAAAAGACCCAAAGGCCTGAAAACTTCTTTCATTGTAAATCATCAAAAAAATTACAATATGAAAAAGTAAACACAGATTTTAAAAATACATTTATGCACATCTATTTTAGTATGTTCTTTGGACACCAGCTCTTTAAGGGATATTATATTAACATTGTGTGAGGCAGCCTCACACAAGCTAGAAGGAAGAGGACAGAAAACTTTCTACTGGCTTCGTGTTTGGTGCTATTAATGCATTCTGCGTCTTACTGAACTATGCAGAATGTGTATGTAACCAAGCTGTTCTATACTGTTTAATGTATATTATATAACTGTGCTCAATAGTAAAGAAGCGACAATTTATCTTCTACACAAGTGACAAATTGGAAACACAACATTGCCTTAAGCACCCAATGTATCTGACTTGACATATGTCAAAGACCTTCACTTTTGTTTCCAAAACCTAATTCTAGGGGAATGAGAAGAGGTTGTTGCTAGGCAGAGGTATGCAGCATTTCAGAAATCACTTGGGTGGAAAAGTGACTGTCAACCACAGGAATTCCCTCTATTAGGCAAAAACTGGCATGCTGATCATACAGGTAAAAGTGGCGGCCCGAGATAAAGCATCATCACCTGGAACGAAACAATCTCAACCCTCTCCTTCTTTGTCAAAACATGTGAACCTTGTCTTGGATAAAATCTGAAAGGAAAATGCAACTTAACGTCAAATTAATGTAAGATTACTGCACCCTTTGTAATGTAACTGTTTCTTTGTCTTTTTTCTTTTTTTTTTTTTTTAAGTGCATTCATATAATCACATTACCACGGAATGGTTTGGGTTGGGAGGGACCCTAAAGATCATACAGTTCCAACCCGCCTGCCATAAGCAGGGACACCTCCCACCAGAGCGGGTTGCTCAAAGCGCCATCCAACTGGCCTTGAACACTTCCAGGGATGGGGCATCCACAACTTCTCTGGGCAACATGCTCCAGTGCCTCACCACCCTCAGAATGAAGAATTTCTTCCTGATATCTAATCTAAATCTACTCTCTTTCAGTTTAAAACCATTACCTCTCGTCCTATCACTACACTCCCTGATAAAAAGTCCCTCCCCATCCTTCCTGTAGGTCCCCTTTAGGTACTGGACGGCTGCTGTAATGTCTTCCCTAGAGCCTTCTCTTCTCCAGGCTGAACAACCACAACTCTCTCAGCCTGTGTTCATAGGAGAGGTGCTCCAGCCCTCTGATCATCTTCGTGGCCCTCCTCTGGACTTGTGTTCAGGCTACTCAAGCTTTTAGTAGCTAGATCCAGTGACAGACTATTGCTATTGCATTACCAGCTAAATGATATCTGATTTTAGCACAATTGAGAAAGACCTGAAATTCTGTAACTAGATCAATGAACTTTTTACTCTGTAATGCACAGAAAAGATGACCTTGGCATTTTCTACTTTGTTTACTATTACTATTTCATCCACTGATGGATAATGAGCAGTTGTTAGAACTTAAGTGATCTACAGTCAAGCTTAACTTTTATTTGGTGATCATGAGGAAAGGACTGAAATACAATCTTCAGGTATCCAAGTGTGATACTAGTTTTAACTCAATATAGATGTTAGACCAACTCCGCAGTTCTGCCTGGTTTGGTTCCTCCACAAGCTAATTAGCAGCAGTAATAGGACAAGAGAGGTGCTGCCAAACAGCATTCAAGCAATAGTAGACAGATAGTGACAATTTTTTAAGGTTACTTTTGGTTTGCAGCCCTTTTCTGCAAACCACATAAGCACATGCTTAAATTCCAGTGGCCACTGCACTGAGATGAAAGCAAAATTAAGTTGGCCCCAAATCCCTTCATTTTAACTGTTTGATTTTCTCTGTTTTGAGGGTCTCTATAACTGCATAGGCAACTGCCCACAGACAACATAATTTTGCAACTTTTTTAGTAGTGTCAGATGTTAATTTTTAGATTTTAACCAACACTATTTGCAATAATGACACTGCAAGAGAAAAATGAGACAGAAATAGGAATTATTTTGGTAAAGCAAAGATTAATTTGCTAATTAGAAGACAGGTATTCAGAAATTATACCTCAGAGAAAGCCAAGAGTTTGGCGTCTGTAACAGAAAAATATTCTTGCAGATAGCTTTGGTGATTAAGGCTGAAAGACTTGTGACCCTAACTCAGAAAGAATCAAAAATGTAGAAGAATTCAAAATGAATCCACGTCTATAATGCCAACAGAGAGAAGATGCTTGAGGGTTTGTATTTTAGAGACCAATAATGAAAAGAATTATTCTTGAAATTTTTGCATCTCAGGCATATAGCACTATATAGCACTATAGCACCTTTTAAAACACACAGCACTGGTAAGTAATCTTGCCTTTAAAAATTCTACTAATAAAAGCATTTCATTTATTTGACAATATTGGACCGGAATAGAACTATAAAAGTTTGACAGCAGCAGTTTTCCATGAGGAAGAAGGAATGCCTAGTGGGTAGCAGGCCTGTACATGATGGAGTGTTACAGAAATAAAAGATTAACAAAGAGAAAGATGTTGGTTGCATTTGCAATGATAACATTTATTTTGTGTCTGAATCTGCGACCATGCTTTGCCTCTTCCCAAATGACATGTTCAGTGGTCACAGGAGAGCCTGTAGCATTCATCTGCAGCTAGTCATCCTCCTCAAGAGTCACAGTACGGATCAATTCACAGAGTATCAACTTACAATCCTTGCCATTTTTCTTAGCAAAATAATTCTCCATAAATTCTAAAAAAAAATAAACACTGTAGGTTCTTAAGCTATCTTAACATACATTGCTCTGTAAATCATTTACTAATAATGGGCAATATCTTGTTCAATGGAACACAGACGGATAGTCCTCCTCTTAACCTTAGTTGGTTTTCAATTGATTCCTTTATGAGTGTGCAGCATCTATCAATATCACTATGCTACTGTCTCTTGTCATATTAAAAAAAAATGCATTTTTCCTCCTCATTCAGAAAAAGTACTAGTATTCACTAATATGCAAGGTAACTGTGACTAAACACATAGGGTAGAAGGTTGCTAGTGAATTGAAGATATTTAGGAAAGTTAAAGGGACAATTCTGTAAATTCAAATAGTAGTAGGCTGGTAAGTTTCATTCCCAATGGACACATCTTCAAAGTAGTAACAAGCCTTATGGTTGTCCCACGGAGATCTGCTCCTCTAATTTCACAAGGTGCTGCTAATAAGCAAATATTTTATACTACTGTTTTTAGTCTACATCAAACATACATTTCTTTAGCATTGACAAGGAAAACAAACTTCCTGAGCTTCAAACACTGATGTGCAAAACCAACAGCTCTTGATTAAAGTCAAACCAGGTATTTGGTATAGTATATAGTACATATCTTTGCTTCATCATCAAGAATTTTCTTGCTCAATTTTAATTTGAATCTGTGTTACTGACTCTGTGTTAATTACTCAAAGGACCTAAATACATCTCAGTCTTAAAATACTGAGTTCTTCCATATACATACATATACACAAACAACGAACCAAGCTATCTTGGCCTAAGTGATGCCTGATGTCTGGTAACAGGTCACAGTGGATGCTTTTGCTTATTGCATGTTCATGCAACATTATTTGTAAAAACTTTTGGAAGTACTTTTATTATTCTTTTCTCATCTCACATTTGAAATACATTTGCCATAAGCTGGTCCCAGAACAGCAGGCAGCACCTACACATCACTTGCACAGAAAATTCACTAAGGAGCTTAGTATTCATTAGAAAAGAACCTGAGCATTATTTATATGGTTAGATAGCAAAAACTAGAAATTGTCTGCAGTATCTCCAGATGTCATGTTAAGAACAGATATAAGATGCTCGGACTCACAACTCTGCTGAACACTTCCTACATCTAATATTTGTCACTTTAAATTCAGTTTCTCTGGAGTACTTGATTTCTGACATATTGTGAGAAGTATGACTTTTTTTACTTATATTCCCTCCCACACATACACACTCCTCAGGGAAAAATTATTTTTTCCTCCATTACAAGAAAATGACACAGTTGTGTTATTAAATGATAAAATTATCTACACATACTCATTTCAGGCCTTCCTTGCTGAGTTTTATCATGGTCAGGCAAAGGCTTCTCAACAAGCAAGCAAGACAGTTGTGAATGGGGTCAGTAAGCCAATGGCTTCAGAAGGGACATAGCAATCAAAAAACCAAGGCTGAAGTGGAATCCCTTCGAGCACAGGCATGCAAAGAAGTGCCTGCAGAAGAGCCATGTTCTGTTCCAGGGAATCAGCATGCTTCCTGAGGCTTGAAGAACAGCCAGGCCTAGAGGGCTGTGATCAGCAGCACAGAGTCCAGTTGGAAGCAAGTCATCATCTTCAGGAAAACACCATTAACATTAGAACCAAAAGGAAGGGTGAATGTAACAAGAGAACTGAAAAGTTAATGTGTATCAGTTTTAACTGTATCTTTATTGGGAAAGACTTGTAATAATTGAGTAATCTGGACTTGAAGTGTTACTAACATTAAGTGCTAGTAACTGGACTAATAAGTGTCTTCTTGAAGACTTTAAATTCTAATCAACAAATTCTTCGCTTGCATAGGAAGTGTTTCTTTAGCTCACCAATTGTGTGGATGTTTAACCTGGGACTCCAATCATGAAGACTGGCTATCAAATCCAAATGCAGCAACTGGTGGAGAATACAGGCAAACCAGGCTGTACTTTAGCTGCAACATGAGCACTTGTCATATAGAGCTGGTATCACTTTTGATGTTTGCTTCTACACCCTTTGTCAAAAGGAGATGGAAAATGCTTGCTTCTCAGATCTGACATCAACTTGGGCAATAACAGCTTACAGTGCCAAGTTTAAAAATCTGGGGGTAAGGAAAACTCAGCAGAACTTAAATAAATCCCACACGAAGTAAAATAAAACCAAAGAAAAGTATTTCTTCATTAATGACAAACAAATGTGTACTATTTAAAAATCATCAGTTTCTGATTAGCTTGTTAAGATATATAAGAAAGACGCATTAGACATACACTTCATAAACAGTTATTTATTAAAGCAAACAATTTCCTTTTGTTAATAAAATATGTGCTAATCACCAGAAAAAAATTGTCATAAAAATAGGTTTGTGCATAAACATGATTTTTACTGTACAGATTTTGCAAAGTAAATGTTTGCATAGATTTCACAGTGCTCCTTTATTACTGTCTAAACCAGCCTATCCTCCTGAAGTTCTTCTGTACTATCAGGAATGCTTTGGTTCATACTGAATATAGTAGATAGAACAATACAAGAAAAACAATAATTGCATTTTATGACTTACTAGAATAGCTAATCTTCAAGTTGAAAACAAATTTTGTTTACAAGCAAAGATAAATAAGCCTTACCCTTCTTGTTCTGAAGAAGGCAACAATCTCTTCAGAGCTCTACAAAGTTTTCCATGATGCCTTGTCTTGCTTCATCTGCCAACTTTTTAGCTAGAAAAATTCTGAAAGATATCTGCACCCTCAAGCCAGTTCCGAAAACAGGATAGCCCTTTGTCTCTGATCTGTTTTCTTCCCTTGTCAGTAATGACTTCTCCAGTTTGTTTCACAATCACCAGTTTAGGAATTGCTGTTATGTTGTATTTCTTCTTCAGATCACTGAGGGGAAAAAATTAAAAATAAAACACACCATTAGGGAGCATTTTAAGAAAACTCCTAGTCTCTCATGAAGGCTACTCTGGTCAGGATGCACGGGAGAGCAGAAGTGATGAGTACCTTGGCTTTCTCAGAGCTTGAGGCAGACCACTGGGTAGTATTAGGGAGATGAACAAGGCTGCAGCTGGGAGTTTACACGGCAAAACCTAGCTCAGGGAGTTCAGAGAGTTGCAGAACCCTTCCTGTAACTGCTTTTCACTGCTGCCTGTAGCCTCCACAGGAGCAGGGACTGACTCAGAGACTATAAAGAGGTCCATGGAAGCTGTGACACATCCTTCCACCTTGCTTTTACTAGCCAGAAACAGATGTCTTCTGGTCACTTTTTACTGGATAGGAGGAGGATCTCACTTAAAGTAGCATTAGACATTTATTCCCATACAAAGATATTCAAGTGTGCCAATCCCATAGACCTACTTCCTATAATCTCCATTAAAGCATGATGCATAATCCTTCAGTGTAAACAGAAGAGATTGCAGAAATGTCTTAAAAGTCCCCTCAGTGAAACAGGCCTTCTACATACAAAAATGTAAGCAATCAAAAGATTTGGAATAAGGGCCACTCATCTAAGCCATCCAAGAATAAAATTTGAACAACTCCTCCATCCATCACACAGGCAACAGTGGCCATTTTTCTATGTCAGGAGATAGAAAAATCCAGATAGATTACAAATAACTCAGTCTTAAATAGCCTACTGTTTTATAACAAAACATTGTTAAGATACAGTTTAAAAATTACAGAGCCATAGAAACAGTGATGTTCCATGAACAAAACAAGGATCTATTCAAACAAATGATGAGTAGGTAGCCCAGGAAATTAGTAAGAAAATACTTCTGAAGGACAGAAATTTAATGGGCTCAAACTCAAGATACACGGAAACTTAAAAAATTGATTATTAATACTGGAAATAAAAATAACATTTGGGAGGGAAAAACCTAGACGACACAAAACATTCAAAGAGAAACAAAAATACTTGCTGACGTTGGCACGTAAGTAACAAGGGATGACTACTAATTACACACCACAGAGACAAAAGTGTGCAAATAGCAGGCTATCAGCCACATGAAGTAGCAAAATAGATGAGTTGAAAGACATGAGTAAGATGCAAACAAAAGGAATATGCAAAAACAGGAGAGAGAATCAAAGAACACCACATAGTAAGCCACTTCAGTTGAGCATGACACAGGCAACAGAAATTGCAAGATGGAAAACATTTCCAAGGAAAATAGTTTAACAGCTATGACACAGTTTATTTGTTACACGACAAAATAAAGAAGAGGAAAAGAGCAAGGTACATGGATCTATCTTTATAGAAAGACAGTATCTTCTATACAGGAAATTCACCTCACTTGGAAGGGTGGTACTTCAGTGCAAATGAAAAAGTAAAATTCAGGACACAAATAAGCCAGAAAAACCAATGTTGAGACTAACAATCACTAGCACGGACAACAACTTTTTGGCATGAGTTTTACTAATTCACAACAATTAAAAGGCAGTCAATGAGCTCTAAGCTCATTAAACATCTCAGTGGACATCAGATAAAACCAGAGTTAGCTGTTGAGAGTGCTGCTCAACAGAAGGAGCCTCAAGTGTTTCCAGGAACTCGAGAACCAGTTCACTGCCCCAGCTCCAACTGAAAAAGAGAAGCAAATAAAGAATGTCTGAAGCTTCCTGCTGTGTTTATCAGGACACTGCAAAAACAAATTCTTTCCAAATACATGGCAATAGCAAAAATACTACTTTCATTAACACTGAATGTCCAAAGAAGAAAGGAAACCATTTGCTGAATACAAATAACAGGCAGAGAAATGGGTTTAGACTGATGGTCATGCAGTCAGAACCGCACTGGGATGTATCCCCACCCTTTTCAAACTAAGCTAAAAGGCAGGAAAACTATTACCTACCTCCTAACATGTTACATTATTCATAGGTCATCCTTGGTACATCTATTCATTGTACCAGATGTTCAGATTAGAGAGCCATGAATGAAAAAATATAGATGCTAATAAATTTATAATATTCATTTTGGAAGGCAGAAGTTGAAGAAAATATCTTTTAGCACATTGTCCTCACAAGTCATATTCCACAATTTAGCTGTAGTGTTGTGGTTTGGTTCCCCTCTACGCTCTTCCGCTTCCGACTCTCCAACGGGGCAAGTAACAAAGACAGCTGGCTTTGGTTGTTATAGTAATAAGCAATACCAATAAGCATAAGCAAGAACCTCTCTGCCATACCATTCCTTGGCATCAACTATAAACATTGGTCTTACCACTCTGAGAGCGAACAGTTTTCTGGACAACATGCTGTTAATTTCAGCAGTTAGAAGAGGCCTAGCTAAAAAGTAAAGTTACTGAACAAAATTGGTCCTGTTTTACCTCAAACCAGGACAAGTAGGAATGCAAGCTATGGTGACAGATGTGCTGGTATCTAACAGGAAAAGTGAGGAACATAAAATCTACACCTAAGATGCAACTCGTGAAGTCTAAAAGAAATCCCAGAAAATGTAACTGGCTTTGAGGAAGATGTCATGTGTTTCCAGAAGGGGTGTAAGAAACAGGTTAAGTGAACTGCAATAGGTCAGCTAAAAGTAACAACCTCCCCAAAATAAATGTAATCTGTTGTATGGGAAATTACCTCTCTGCATTGCAGAAATTAAGCACCTTTAGAAGAACCACAGGATAGAGATGCAACAAGCAATAACTTCCAAAATATGAGTAACGTCGCTCTCAAAACAAAACTTAAAGCACTAAATGGAGATGTAGTGCCTCAGCACCGCCACTACAAGCAATAACATCTCCTTTATGAGGTTCAAATGCCAAAGAATTTTGACTGAGTAGAAAAAAAATTATTTGTAAACATTGTTAAAAAATACAAGACATTAATATATAGACATTCTCTATGATTTCCTGGAAAAGAGGAGTTGTCTTAAAAATACAGAAAATAAGACTTAAGTGAAATACTGGCCTGGACACGGCATTCCCGAAACACATCTTTCCTTCTGTATTTTTCCTTAAGGGAAGAAAAATCAACAGGTGAAGGATACTGCTCTGCCATTATGTCGTCTGAGCAATAATGCAGGAACTATTACAGAAGAAGCAATAACACGGTCTAGCAACAGGCTCACTTTCTCAGTGAATTCTGAAAAGCAAGCAACCAAGAATCCCCACAGACCTTTCCAAAGTCTAGTAAAATGGGAGAAAAAACATTCCAAAGCAAGTTCATGTAGAAACCACGTAAAAGACAATCACCTCATACCAAGTGTACGACAAACCAGATGGCTGGAAGACGCATTTTACTGGTTCAGTGGACAATAAAATAGCTTGAGATGCCTAACACAATTGTGGCAATCAGAGACAGAACAGTAAGAAACTGAAGGTAATTTGCTATACAGACTGGAAACCAACCCTTTGCTTTCCTAAGGGAATGCATATACAGCTTATCCACTCCAGCATGGCATCTTGTTTACACAGCTTTTGGGCTGAAGATTGCTTGCATCAAACCAGACTGAAGCATGCAGAAATTTTGCTTACATTTGTGTGCAACTTGTAAAATGAATGGACCTGAAGAAGGCTCAGAAACAGTTCTGCAGACAATGCTTCTTTATCACTGTGTACAGGTGCTTACAAAAATGACTTTTTAAAACCTGTTAAGGTCATCCTCTCCTATAGGGAACTCAAATCCTGTGACTCACGTGCACAAACTACATATGCACCATGGGACTAACTCCAGTGACAATTTATGAAGTCATTAACGAGAAACAGAAACATCACATGTGCTACAAAGACAAACTCAATTCTGTTAGAGAAAAACACAATGATGTAACTAATGACATTCTTAAAAATCATTTGCACATGAAATACCAAAAAGATGAAATTAAGATTGAAGAACTGGAGGCCGCTGTAATTCTTACGTCTTTTGATTCTTACGAGAAGGCTGGATGAAAGTTTCTGAGAGCACAAATTTTATATTACTAGGTAGTACTAGCATTGGTTGGGATGAAGTTAATTTACTTCATAGCAGTTTGCATGGTGCTCTATTTTAGATTTGTTACCAAAACAGTGTTGATAACACACCAATGTTTGAGCTATTGCTCAATAGTGCTTACACAGCACCAGGGCCTTTTCTGTTTCTCATGCTGCCCCACCAGTGAGTAGGCTGGGGGTGCACAAGAAGTTGGGAGGGGACACAGCTAGGACAGATGACCCCAACTCACCAAAGGGATATTCCATGCCATACGACACTGTGCTCAGCAATAAAACCTGAGGAAAAGAGGAGGAAAGGACCAATGTTCGGAGTTAGGGCATTTGTCTTCCCAAGCAACCATTACACATTATGAAGCCCTGCTTAGTGGATGAGGGAAAGGCTGTGGATGTTGTTTACCTGGACTTCAGTAAAGCCTTCAACACTGTTTCCCACAGCGTTCTCCTAGAGAAACTGGCTGCTCATGGCTTGGATAGGTGTACTCTTCACTGGGTCAACAACTGGCTAGAAGGCCAGGCCCAAAGAATGGTGGTGAATGGAGTTAAGTCCAGCTGGTGGCCAGTCACAAGTGGTGTTCCCCAGGGCTCAGTATTGGGGATGGTTCTGTTTAATATCTTTATCAATGACCTGGATGAAGGGATCGAGTGCACCCTCAGTAAGTTTGCAGATGACACCAAGTTGGGCAGGAG